>CM059797.1:7948617-8256117 GCA_030435695.1 Brachymystax lenok tsinlingensis | reverse complement strand
CTCTAAAATAAATCCACAAGGCAACATAAGCTGTTACAGTAGTAAACATTACCTAAAAATATGTCTTTGTGTGTGTTTGGTTTTGTTTAACAACAGTTCTGTATTTTATTGTGATCTTACCTGGACATATTGGTTCCTGAGTTGCTTGACATGTTCAGAGTTCCTCTCAAAAGGCACAGTGTACAACTGTTTCATCCTGACCTGATGTTTTTCAGGACTCTAGAAATAGTTATGCTTACACTGTGAATATTTGCAAAAGTAACGTTGTCTGCCAAGACTCTGTCTCGAATCTCAGTGAGTTTTATGCCATTGTTTCTGATGACCATATCAACAATGGCAGTTTCCTGCACATCAGTGAGCATCCTTCCTCTCCCACCTGTGTGAGGTAACCGTTGAGTCCTAAGCAGAAATGCAAAAGCAATTACACACAAGTCTATTTACTTCTGTAATGTGCAACTCAGTCATATGCCCTTGCAGAATACAAGTTACCTGTTGGTTTGCCGGAAAACTCTAACAATAGATGCCACTGTTGAGCGTTGCAAATTTGGCTGCACTCTCTGACCAGCTTCTCTCATTGAGAGACCATGATTTACTACATGATCAATTACAGTAGCTCTGATCTCATCTGAGACTACAGCTCTTGATCTTCCTCTTATTCTTCTTCCACCACGCATACGTATTCCTCGCCCCTCCCAGCCACTCTTCTTCCTCTTTCAGCCACTTCTCTATTTCTGGCTGGGTCCATGTTTACATCACAATACAAAACTATTCAGCAGTAGTCTCCTTTTGTAATGAAATTGAAAGAGTAACACCTGTGTAGATGTTCATCTACAATGAGAATCAGCTGTGGTTGGTCCAATTGTCCAATTGTTTTTATAGCATTTAATTTTAAGATTTAAAATATATTTCATTAAAATATTACTGTAGAAATGTAGCAAATTGCTGTCTTATTCAGTTTTGTATTATGTTATTGTTTTGAACATAAGTTTAACAGTTTTGAAAACAGTATACAAGCATGTGCAAATTGGCCTGTAGGTACACAGAGTTTTGGCGGTTGTTGTGTCGAAGTGAGAAAAGAGTTAATGTAATTTGAAAGATGTAGTCATTGAATGCATTTTGTGCCAAAGCAATGATAAATGATCCACAGTTTAGCCCACATATACTTCTGTTGTGCTCACTGTGTGAAGAGTTTTGAAAAAGTGACCTAAGTATTGAGAAATGTGTCCTAGCGACTGCAAAAAACTGTAAAGCAGCTGTCAGCAAAGTCACAGTCAGCAAGAAAAGACTAGTGCAACATTCAGCCTTCCCCTGTTACCTTCCACCAGGGGTCCCCAACAACATTCAGCCTTCCTCTGGTACCTTCCACCAGGGGTCCCCAACAACATTCAGCCTTCCTCTGGTACCTTCCACCAGGGGTCCCCAACAACATTCAGCCTTCCTCTGGTTACCTTCCACCAGGGGTCCCCAACAAGGTGACCTTATTACCACCATACCGGTAGTGATGAGTCATGACAGCAGTCAAATTCCACATGAATCTCCTTTTATTCACTCTGGACATGTGTTAGTAGTACCCAACTCGCTCATGATCATCAGGTCGCTAATGGCCTGGTACTCAGGGCTCTATTGTCCCTCCATCAGGTCCTAATGGCCTGGTACTCAGGGCTCTATTGTCCCTCCATCAGGTCGCTAATGGCCTGGTACTCAGGGCTCTATTGTCCCTCCAATCAGGTCCTAATGGCCTGGTACTCAGGGCTCTATTGTCCCTCCATCGGGTCCCAATGGCCTGGTACTCAGGGCTCTATTGTCCCTCCATCAGGTCCTATTGGTCTGGTACTCAGGGCTCTATTGTCCCTCCATCAGGTCGCTAATGGCCTGGTACTCAGGGCTCTATTGTCCCTCCATCAGGTTCTAATGGCCTGGTACTCAGGGCTCTATTGTCCCTCCATCAGGTCCTAATGGCCTGGTACTCAGGGCTCTATTGTCCCTCCATCAGGTCGCTAATGGCCTGGTACTCAGGGCTCTATTGTCCCTCCATCAGGTCCTAATGGCCTGGTACTCAGGGCTCTATTGTCCCTCCATCAGGTCCCAATGGCCTGGTACTCAGGGCTCTATTGTCCCTCCATCAGGTCCTAATGGCCTGGTACTCAGGGCTCTATTGTCCCTCCATCAGGTCCTAATGGCCTGGTACTCAGGGCTCTATTGTCCCTCCATCAGGTCCTAATGGCCTGGTAATCAGGGATCTACTGTCCCTCCATCAGGTCCTAATGGCCTGGTCCTCAGGGATCTATTGTCCCTCCATCAGGTCCTAATGGCCTGGTACTCAGGGATCTAGATGTCCCTCTAACCTTTCTGACATCAATCAAAATGAGATGGAAAATCACATCAAACACTTATCATCAAAACAGTACCATGCTTTTAAAACTCATTTCACTGTGATCAATCAATTTGAAGAAGGTGATGCTTTCTAAGGTGATGATTCATTCAAAACACCCATATGCATATGAGAGTTTATTCATATGCACAGGCCTATATGATCCCAAGCCTGAAAAAAAACCTGATATAAAATAATGATTGTGGATGGACTGGTTAATATATGCTACGCTCCAAACTTTACATCCATGAGTCTGGGAGAGAACGTATAGGCCCAGGCGATGATGTTGGTTGTTTACAGAGCTAGCCTACAATTATATTGAATTTGTAGGCCTATTTCATTTTCAATAGTCTAGTAATGGGGAATTTGTTATATTTTCATATTTACTAGGCTGACACGTTACCCTGTAATAGCTACAGAATATCTCAATCTCAGCACCGGGTGCGTTTCCAAATCCTCCTCTCTCTCTCTTTGCCTTTCTCGAGCGCACAGTGAAAGGGGCTGTCAACAGTTTAATGAAATGTTTTGTTGTGTAACAATGTTGCCGAACAGATTTTACTTGCTTTTCCAAGTGAAGTGCGCATCTGGACACTCGCCCACTTGGGTCAGTGTTATCGTCATCCGAAGGGAGAAGACGCATGTTTCGGAGGACTTTTTGTTTTTCAGCACGAATGTCTGAATGGTGTGGGTGCATCAAAATGTAAGTTGCAGGAAGGGGGGGTTATTTGGGGGTTTTACATGCTGTGTAATAATAGGTAATTACCGCTAATTACTTCCTGTAACTTTAAAAAGTTTCAGCCATTTGTTCTACTGTATGGATGTTACTATTCTTTAATGTTAGAGTTACCAATGCTGCTTTGCCTATTGTTTATCAAGCTGGGACCGAAACACTGAAAAACAGCTTCAATCTCAAGGCCATCAGACTGTTAAATAGCCATCACTAGCCAGCTACCACCAGGCTACTCAACCCTGCACCTTAGAAAGCTGTGTCTAAGGAAAATATTCACTTTTTCCCCTTGACCTTTTCCACATTTTGTTAGTTACAACCTTATTCGAAAATGGATTACATATATTTTTTTCCTAATCAATCTACACACAATACCCCATAATAACATCACAATACCCCATAATGGCATCACAATACCCCATAATGACATCACAATACCCCATAATGACATCACAATACCCCATAATGACAAAGCTAAAACAGTTTTGTAGAAAATGTTGCTAATGTATTACAAATAAAAAACGGAAATATTACATTTACATAAGTATTCAGAACCTTTACTCAGTACTTTGTTGAAGCACCTTTGGCAGCGATTACAGCATTGAGTCTTCTTGGCTATGACGCTACAAGCTTGGCACACCTGTACTGTATTTGGGGAGTTTCTCCCATTCTTTTCTGCAGATCCTCTCAAGCTCTGTCAGGTTTTATGGGGAGCGTTGCTGCACAGCTATTTTCAGGTCTGTTCAGAAATGTTCGATTGGGTTCAAGTCCGGGCTTTGGCTGGGCCACTCAAGGACATTCAGAGACTTGTCCCGAAGCCACTCCTGCGTTGTCTTGGCTGTGTGCTTAGGGTTGTTGTCCTGTTGGAAGGTGAACATTCGCCCCAGTCTGAGATCCTGAGCGCTTTGGAGCAGATTTTCATCAAGGATCTCTCTGTACTTCGCTCCGTTCATCTTTCCCTCGATCCTGACTAGTCTCCCAGTCGCTGCTGCTGAAAAACATCCCCACAGCACGATGCTGCGACCACCATGCATCATCGTAGGGATGGTGCCAGGTTTCCTCCAGACGTGACACTTGGCATTCAGGCCAAAGAGTTCAGTATTGGTTTCATCAGACCAGAGAATCTTGTTTCTCATGTTCTGAGTCTTTAGGTGCCTTTTGGCAAACTCCAAGCGGGCTGTCATGTGCCTTTTACTGAGGAAAAAAAAGCCTGATTGGTGGAGTGCTGCAGAGATGCTTGTCCTTTTGGAAGTTTGTCTCATCTCCACAGAGGAACTCTAGAGCTCTGTCAGAGTGACCACCGAGGGGGCCTAAGTAGTCTAAGGCACTGCATCGCAGTGTTAGCTGTGCCACAAGAGATTCTGGGTTCGAGTCCAGGCTCTGTCGCAGCCAGCCGCGACCGGGAGACCCATGGGGCGGTGCACAATTGGCCCAGCATCGTCCGGGTTAGGGTGCAAGCTGACACAGTCACCAGGTGTACGGTGTGTCCTCCGGCACACTGGTGCGGGTAATTGTGCATTGTGTCTAGAAGCAGTGCTGCTTGGTTGGGTTGTGTTTTGGAGGACGCACGGCTCCCGACCGTTACCTCTCCCGAGTCTGTACGGGAGTTGCAGTGATGAGGCAAGACTGTAACTACCAATTGGATACCATGAAATTGGGGAGAGAAAGAGTGACCATCAGGTTCTTGGTCACCTCCCTGACCAAGGCCCTTCTCCCCCAAATATTTTTATTTTATTTAACCTTTATTTAACTAGGCAAGTCAATTACGAACTAATTCTTATTTACAATGACGGCCTACACCGGCCAAACCCAGACAACGCTGGGCCAATTGTGAACTGCCCTATGGGACTCCCAATCACGGCCGGTTGTGATACAAACCTGGATACAAACCAGGGTGTCTGTAGTGACACCTCTAACTTGAGATGCAGTGCCTTAGACTGCTGCGCCACCCGGGAGCCCAATTGCTACGTTTTGCCGGGCGGCCAGCTCCAGGAAGAGTTTTGGTATTTCCAAAATTCTTCAATTTAAGAATGATGGAGGTCACTGTGTTCTGGGGGACATTCAATGCGGCATACATTTTTAGGTACCCTTCCCCAGATCTGTGCCTCGACACAATCCTGTCTTGGATCTCTACGGACAATTCCTTCGACCTCATGGCTTGGTTTTTGCTCTGACATGCATTGTCAACTGTGGGACCATATATAGACAGATGTGTGCCTTTCCAAATCATGTCCAATCAATTGAATTTACCACAGGTGGACTCCAATCAAGTTGTAGAAACATCTTTTATTTCACCTTTATTTGTAGAAATAGTCGTTGTAGAAACATCTCAAAGATGATCAATGGAAACAGGATGCACCCCAGCTCAATTTCGAGTCTCATAGCAAAGGGTCTGAATACCTATGTAAATAAGGTCTTTCTGTTTTTTATTTTTAATATATTTGCAAAAAATTCTAAAACCTGTTTTCTCTTTGTCATAATGGGGTATTGTGATGTCATAATGGGGTATTGTGTGTAGATTGCTGAGTTAAACTGTATTTAAAAAAAAAATCAATTTAGAATAAGGCTGTTACGTAACAAAATGTGGAAAAAGTCAAGAGGGCTGAATACTTTCCGAAGGCTCTGTGCATAGACATGGAATCACTGGCCACTTTAATAATGGAACGTACGTGTATATACTGTATTCTATTCTACTGTATTTTAGTCAATGCCACTCTGACATTGCTCAACCTAATTACATTATTTTACTTTTATATTTGTTTGTATTGTTGTGAATTGTTAGATACTACTGCACCCTTAATAACATCTGCTGTGGATATGTGGATATGACCAATAACATTTGATTTAATTGTGTCATATTAAGTATTATTCCGTGCTGCCATAAGTGTTATTGTTGCATTGGTTGCACCAGTACTTTTGCAGAAGTGGATTAATTGTTGTATTG
Organism: Brachymystax lenok tsinlingensis; assembly: GCA_030435695.1. Lineage (NCBI taxonomy): Eukaryota > Metazoa > Chordata > Actinopteri > Salmoniformes > Salmonidae > Brachymystax > Brachymystax lenok. The sequence continues at coordinate 8,250,075 of CM059797.1, read as the reverse complement.
GTAAATATAGTTTTTTGCATGAACATGCTACCACAGCGTTTTCCATAGTGACCTTTATTAAGGTGTTTTATTGTGCTGCCATCCGCGAGCTTCTAGAGTCATCTCAAGACAGTTCTTGGAGCTTGCTCATGCACAGAGTAATATACGACCCTGTGGCGCCAGAGCAGACATGATAAATCTGGACCCTTTTGTCAATCCAAGTAATTCGTTTTTTCTCTCTCTCTCTCTCCAAGAGGTGAATGTTGAAGTTTATGTTTATGTTGATGCTGTGTTTATAGACCTTTATAGACATGTTGTAAGTGTAATGCCACTTACCATTTACTCATGTACATACATGTACATTCCATAGTTACAACCCTTAACTAATCCTGTTTACATGTGTTCATATCTTTGTTTTATAGAACCACACAACAACAAGATTCCAAGTCATTCAGACGTACGCGCGCGCGCGCGCGTGTGTCTGTGTGTGTGTGTGTGTGTGTGCGTGCGTGCGTGCGCGTGCGCGTGCGTGCGTGTGTGTGTGACTGTGTGTGTGTGTGTGTGTGTGTGTGTGGTGGTGACTATCAAGAGTACAGTGATGGGCCTCAACATCATATTCTAACAGGACAGCACTATAGAGGACAGAACCAAACCAATCAGTTAGAAGTATATAGAGGGTGAGGGCATTCACAGCCGACCGCTCAGACGGGTGAGGTCAAACCAGCCAACCGTTTTTCCGTGGTCCTTCTAGACGGATTTAGTGACCAACTGTTTTTTACATGGTTTGTAATTTCTCCGTATTTAGCCACCAATAGTTTTTACCATATGTTACGTTTCGTATGGTATGTAATCATTTGTGGATTTCCATCACCAATTTCGTATGATATGCTACGAATTACAATTCGTATTATATGTTACGAATTTGCTAACCTTACAATATGTTACGAATTTGAAAACGTACAATATGTTACAAATTTGCAAAAAGTATATGTTATGAATTCTAGCTAGGAGGCTAACGTTAGCTAGCTCACTAACATTAGCTACGCTAGGGGTTAGGGTTAAGGTTAAGTTTACGAGTTAGGTTAAAGGGTTAAGGTTAGGAGTTAGGTTAGGGTTAGGGTTAGGGGAAAGGTTAAGAGTTAGGTTAAAGGGTTAAGGTTAGGAGTTAGGTTAAAGGGTTAAGGTTAGGAGTTAGGTTAGGGTCAGGGGAAAGGTTAGGAGTTAGGTTAGGGTCAGGGGAAGGGTTAGCTAACATGCCAAGCAGTTTCAATGTAGCTAAAAAGTTGATATTTAGCTAAAATGCTAAAGTTGTCCAAGATGAGATTTGAACTCGCAACTTACAATGTACAAATAATTTGTACACTGCAAATTGACTGCAAGAAGCCCAAACAGACAAAAACATAATAATTTCAAACCTTGATTACTTTGGGATACGACTACATAGTCTATCTATTTATGCTTGGGAATACTTGGCAACAGATTTCCTCAATTAAAATCACTTGGGAGGCTAAAAAAAACAGGCCCCACTAGTTGGGAAACCCTGTTTTACAAGGATTACACAATCCAATCCAAATGCTTTCATAATACATTTGGTTCCTTACCTTGTTATGGCTGGAATCACAACTCGAACATCAGGACATCAAATCACTGAAATATCTTCATGGTCTGTTCTTGAAAACTGCTTGAGAAAATTTGTTTGTGCACCTCTGAGATAGCATATCGCTCTTTCACCTTCTGGGTTGGGCAGCCAACTGACCTTTGGATAATACCAGCAATAAATTATGTCAGCCAGAGAATGTTCTGGGTGTACAATTGTCGTTTACTTTTATGGTAATAAATCAACTTTGAAACATCAACCCAACTGTAAAATGTCCACACTGACTATTTCTTGGGATAGTATTGTAGCGAATTCCAGGGGCAGCCCCGACTGGAATCAAACTCAGGTCCAGTCACTGTCAAACCATTTCGCCAAGATAGTTTAACCTCTTGATAAGGTCGTTATGGTGTTGGATTAAGGTCGCTACACTACCCACTTCCTTTGGGAGAGCGTGCCCCCCCATGCTTCTCTATACCAAGTCCCTCCCGCATATCACGCCTCTCCGATGGCCTCACAGGCGTCATCCCACATCTGACACAAACATCGAGTTGTCGTGGCCGAGTGGTTAAGGCGATGGACTAGAAATCCATTGGGATCTTCCCGCGCAGGTTCGAATCCTGCCGACAACGGTAATAATTTAGGGGCGGCAGGTAGCCTAGTGGTTAGAGCGTTGGACTTGTAACCGGAGGGTTGCAAGTTCGAATCACCGAGCTGACAAGGTAAAAATCTGTCGTTCTGCCCCTGAACAAGGCAGTTAACCCACTGTTCCCCGGGCGCCGTGGATGTCGATTAAGGCAGCCCCCCGCACCTCTCTGATTCAGAGGGGTTGGGTTAAATGCGGAAGACACATTTCGGTTGAAGGCATTCGGTTGTACAACTGACTAATAATGGTGACTTTGACTTACTATCGACACCAATGTAGCGACTTGGGAGGTAGCCCTGATCAGAACTCAGAACCAGATCCAGTGACTGTCAACCCAACACTTGTTACGCCAAGAGTTCCACACCTCTTAGCGAGGTCGCTATGTATTGGGTTAAGGTTGCTAAAAGTATTTATATGTCGTTTTCTTTGTAAAAGGAGAGTATTTATGTTACATGTATTTGAAATGTGTATTTCAGTTTTATTTTAGTCATTTGAGGATTTGAGGGCCCATGCTAAATCTTTTCAACCTCCTGAGGGGGAAGAGGCACTGTCACGCCTTCTTCACGACTGTGCACTTGTGAGTGGACCATGTTAAGTCCTTAGTGATTTGTACACAGAGGAACTTGAAGCTCTCGACCCGCTCCACTACATGTCTAGAATGTCATTGTATACTGTAGCATTAAGATTTCCCTTCACTGGAACTAAGGGGCCTAGCCCGAACCATGACAAAACAGCTGCAGGCCATTATTCCTCCTCCACCAAACTTTACAGTTGTCACTATGCATTCGGGCAGGTAGCGTTCTCCTGGCATCTGTCAAACCTAGATTTGTCAAACCCAGATGGTGAAGCGTGATTCATCACTCCAGAGGACGGGTTTCCACTGCTCCAGAGAGCAATGGCGGCGAGCTTTACACCACTCCAGCCGACGCTTGGCATTGCACATGGTGAACTTAGGCTTCTTGAAGCTCCTGATGAACAGTTCTTGTGCTGACGTTGCTTCCAGAGGCAGTTTGGAACTCTATAGTGAGTGTTGCAACCGAGGACAGACTATTTTTACGCATTATGCGTTTCATCACTCGGCGGTCCCATTCTGTGAGCTTGTGTGGCCTACCACTTTGTGGCTGAGCCGTTGTTGCTCCTAGACATTTCTACTTCACAATAACAGCACTTACAGTTGAACGGGGCAGCTCTAGAAGGGAAGAAATTTGACGATTTGACTTGTTGGAAAGGTGGCATTCTATGACGGTGCCACGTTAAAAGTCACTGAGCTCTTCATTACGGGCCATTCTACTGCCAATGTTTGTTTATGGAGATCGCATGGCTGTTTGCTCGATTTTATACACCGGTCAGCAATGGGTGGGGCTGAAATAATAGCTGAATCCACTAATTTGAATGGGTGTCCACATACTTTTAATTTTCATAGTTATGGCACACTTTGTCCAGAAGCTATTGAAGATTAAAATCAGAAATCTTATTATTTTAAAAAGTATTTTAAAAAAGGTGTGGATTTTTCTTCATCCACCCTGATTCAGAATACACCATCTCATAGTCATGATTGGTTAATAGCTATAGACAAGAGAAATTCGAATATCCATATATGTCGTTCTGCCCCTGAGCAAGGCAGTTAACCCACCGAAGACATGTCGATTATGGCAGCACCCCCCCGCACCTCTCTGATTCAGAGGGGTTGGGTTAAATGCGGAAGACACATTTCAGTTGAATGCATTCAGTTGTACAACTGACTAGAGCTTTCCGTTAAAAACACCTACAATAAAGGGACCAAATCACTGCAATAGCCTAGACATTGAGAAACCCAATTCGATTGAAACCCTGCTCTTTTTGGGGGGGCGCTATGGCATCTTCTACATTTCTTCAAGACTGCTGAATCTGAACTTTGTCAATGCGTCATCTTTTGAAAAAATAAATATTCTCGTATATTACTGTAGTTACGTATGTTCATTATGTTATGGGGTTGTCTGATGATAAGCACATATTTTACGACACTTTTACGCATTCTGTCCAATAGGTCTACCCATAGAGTTGTGTGCGCATACTGCGCACCTACAGTACCCTATTGAAATCCACTTGACTGTATCGTCCAATTGCGCAATAGCCTACAATTCAGTATTGTTGAGTTGAATAATGATGCATCTTTTCCTAGGTGTGTTTACCTATCGATTACCAACGATACAAGCGCATCATCGTAATAAATAATGTCGAGGAGACTGGTGAGAGAGCACACGTAACATTTTATTGACGGGCGGGGCTTGCTTGCCAATTCCGAGGATTGTATTTCCCTACTAGTCACACCCCCTATCCGGAAGAGAAACAGCAACGGATTCGTGAGAAACTTTCTCAGATCGACTTCAAGAAGCTACCGCAGGTATGAAAGTTTATTGATAAGCATTAAATGTGTTATCTACATAGGATAATTGACAGTATTTCTTATAGAATCCTATTATTGTATAGTAACTCGTCGATATTTTGTTATAATTGACCAAGCTCTATAGTGGACTAACCTGTTCATGTTATGTGTATCGTGGGAAGGTGGTTGTGATACGTCCACTCGATGTTGCTATCATTAGGATAGGCTATATAATAACTGGACTATGAATAAGTTGCATATCATTTTACCTGTCTGCTATTCCTTTGTTTTAAAGTACTTTGTTTTTGTTTCTTCCAGGAGATCATCACTTTTTCATACTCATATTCAGGACACAACATGTGGCCTAACCAAGGTAGGTAGAATATATTAATACTATATTATGCCATAACTATCTTCATGTTATCGCAAATTTATATCAGTCAGATATATTACAACGTTTATGAAATCCTGTTCAGGTCCCCCTGGCCAGAACCCGGCCTTCCCCCCAGCCTACAACCCCGCATTCCCTTCTGGTCCAAACCCAGCAGACCCCCAAGGCCAGAACCCCATGTATGCACCTGGCACAAACCCTGCCTATCCCCCCGGTATGGCCCCCCGGTATGAATCCAGCCATGCCTCCAGGATCCATGCCTTATGGACAACACCCAGGAGGGCAATACCCAGGAGGACAACACCCTTATCCAGCTGGACCAGGTGTACCTGGTTACCCAGGAGTTCACCCAGGGCCCTACCCTGGTGGGGTCCATCCAGGTGGAGTCTATCCTGGGGGCATGCATCCCGGGGGCATGCATCCCGGGGGCATGCATCCCGGGGGCATGGCTGGGGGTGTGCATCCCGGGGGCATGCATCCCGGGGGCATGGCTGGGGGTGTGGCGGGATTCGGGATGGGAGTCGCTGGACACAAGGCGCACAAAAAGATGAAGAAGGCAAAGGGGAAGAAATCGCACAAAGCTGACAAACACCTGAAGCATCATGGAGGCCACAGGAAGGTGTGTATGTGTGTGTGTGTGTGTTTAGTGTGTTTTGTTTGTTTGTGTGTGTCTGTGTCAATCAATAACAGGGAGGGTCTGTGGATTTTGAGTGCAGTTGACAGGTGACTGTACCTCCCACTGATGGTACCATGACTCACTCTGTGCTTCCCAATTGGCACCCTATTCCCTATAGTGCCCTGGTCATAAGTAGTGCAATAGGGTGCCATTTGGGATCAAGCCACTGTGTGTTCTCTGAGTTGAGTCTGGTCCCCTCTGAGGTATTTTACTGACCTGTTTGCCTCGCGTTAACATTCTCACAAGTTTTGTTCATCACACGACTAGGAAGACTGGAAATCGAGGTTCTTGCTCTGAGAACTAATAATGTGTGTGTGTACCAAACATTTTGTTTATTTGTGTGAGTATGTCGTTTCTCATCCTGCTGTCAAAAATGTTATTGTTTTGTTGTGAGAGAGTGAGGCTTGCCTGTAACTTGCAAAGAGAGAGAGGGGGTAGAGCTGTCGTCCTGCTTCTGCCAGTAATTTTTAAACAAGTCTTCCCCCAGAACTTAATTGAGCATCTGATGCAATATTTTATTTCTGGGTTTCTGTCCTCCTATTTTCTTCTTGTTTCATTGTGGGGTTGTGTGAGTGATGCCGCCTTTCTTTATCCGGTCAATAACGAGTTATGTACTAGCTATTACTTCTTTGTTGAGGAACTTACAACTGTTTTATATGTGGTTGTCTTACCTAGTTGAATGAACTGACTGTAAGTCACTGTGGGTAAGAGTCTGCTAAATGACCAAAATGTTAATGTTTTTCCTCCCCAGCACTCTTCAAGCAGTAGCAGTAGCAGCAGCAGCGACGAGGAGTGATGTCACCAACAACATCCAACACGGTGTCAGAAAGACATCTTGAATTAAATGGGAAAATAACCTCGTAATTGAGATAGAAGATTCCAACGGAATGTGTTGTTGTTGGGATGGGGGGGTGACTATTATTAAGAATGGAACATTTATGTGGTAAATGATTTGAATATCAATTGTATAACACTGTAACAAAAGTATGTATAATGAACACAATTATGCCTTTGTAGTTTTAACATTCAGGGATATAGGCTTATGAATGTGTGCATATCCTCATGACCGTGCTCTATAATGTATAATATTATGCCTTTACACCGATGAGAAGTAATATTTCAAATGGTTGAATATATTTCCAACTATAAATAATATATAGCCTATAGCTGAGCGAGTGAGAGAGATGTGTGGAATTTCCCCAGTAAAAAAATAAATACATTTTAATACTGGAATGATTGAATTTTGAAGTACTATATTTACATCACAATATTTATCGGTTTGACTATATTTTTCAGCTCTGACAGAGAAAAATATTAGCTACATTTGTATCCACGTGATCAATATGTTAGATTTTTTTTTTTTTTTACCTTGACGTGATACTGTAACAATGTAGATTATCGAGTAGTTTATTACATTGTAACAGCTAATTGCAACATGCATAGCGTTGGAACTTGCACATGCACTATTGCCTACAGTAACTTTGTGCGCAGTTGGTTTGACTGGAAGCGGATAGGCGGGCTGGTCGTAGCTGTGGGAGGGTTCGGTGAAAGGGGGGGACGTTCAGCCGTTTTACTTCTGTTGTCTTTGTGTAAAACAGTGGAGCGCCCGGTCTCACGCTATCACTCTTCCCTCTTCCCCGAATCCTTTTAAAACTCTCCCCTGGGTTTCTACCCTCCCGAACCTCTCCCCTTCTACCCCACCCTCCCCCCCCGACAACACATCTCAAAACACGGAGCAGGTAAGAACATTTTAATATCTCTCTATGTATATATATATATATATGTGTGTGTGTGTGTGTGTTATAGTGTGAAAGGAACGCACACCGCGTCCGGCCAGCAGCAGCACACCGCCAGGCTTCACGGGAATGGACCAGGCCGCGCTACTTGCACGCAGCTCATAATACAGCCAGCACGAGCTTCTGCATCGCGCATTTGGCTGCTATTGACGCGTGTCTAGTTGGAAATGACCAGACTCAGGTTGTTTGTAGACAATATGAAACCGATGTGTATTCTTGAAACATTGCTCGCGTGAATGTCAAATGGACAGTCCATTCAAACGACACAGCTCCACATGCTCCACGCACGGACGCTAGCCACCCAATTAGGATGCTATGCTAGGTCATGAAGCTAGCGCGGAGGGCGCCGGCCGGTAAGGCTCAACTGCATGCGGACATTTCGGAGTGAAATTGAATTCATTGCAGCCAAGTAATCGGACACATTGCCCGTTAATTCACGAACTTGAACAGCAAGTGTGTTTCTCTCGGGATTCCCACTTGGGGACCATTAACCAGCTTGTTAGTTAGCCTAACATGCTAACTAGCGAAATGAATCTCCTATGTAGGTGACCAGCAGTGTGCTGAAGTTACTAGCAAACGTAAAAAGATGCAGGTGAACATGAATCATTGCTATGATGACCACTCCAGACAAGTTAGATTGATACTTTTAGTCGTAACGGCAGGCTACTCTGCATGAATCATGATACAGTACTAATTATAATCATGCGTGCAACAACCTCACACTAGAAGGCCTCATTCTTGTTTGCCAATCACATCCACTCCACACGATACCACCATGGAGTTGAGATACATTTGCAAAAACAAGAATGTAGTTAAGTATTTGTTTCCCCTCTTATAACAACGGCAATCCGTTTAGAACTAAGAGCAGCTACTGGCGGAAAGAAACCGGGCATTATTTGGCTGGTTTCAGCAGCTTACTTGTAAACCAGGGGGTTCTTGAATTATTTCAGCTCGACACCCAATTAAAAAAATGTCACGTCCTCCCATGACCCACATTTAAAAAGAAATGGCGTGTGATTTATAGATGTAACTCGTGGCCCACCTCTTACATACCCAGTGCCCACTTTGTGTTCTGACCCATAGTTTAAGAAACCCTCTTGTAAACAGTAATATACTATCAAGTTTCTTGAGACCAATAGCTAGCTATTTGGTGTTGGTGTGCGAAGGTTGACGGGTACAAACCAAATCCCAGCTATTCAGTTTACTGATCTCACATTCTATACTCAATTGTTCTCGTCCTCATCCCATATACTCTCCTAACTCTTCATCCTAGGCACTTATCTAAAATGTCTTATCTGTTCTCTTGTCTGACATCCAGATCCCATCTTTGTGACCAAAGAGCCCAGTTTTGACCCTTCAGCTACAGCTTCTCCCATCCAGTACTAGTTATGGACTCTGGTGTGATTGAAGGAGGACTCAATGTCACCCTCACCATTCGATTGCTGATGCACGGCAAGGTGAGTGACCGACCACAGAGATAAAAAAAAAGGCTAGGCAATGTCACCATGACCATTAGATTGCTGAATGCACGGCACTGTGTGTGTGATCTACCCAGAGCAGGTGACCGTAGGATGCAACAAGAATGTTTAGGCCCACTGAGCTAAAGCCTCTTAGACATTAGGTTGGGGGAGCAAACACAAGCCTTCAGCTCTCAGACCAGGTTACCCATTTAAGCATGGTTCACCAAACCACCTCTATTAATGGTCCACGTGCCTTTTCACATTACCAAACCCCCCCCACACACACACACCCCACCAACTCCTCTTTTACGCTGCTGCAACTCTCTGTTTTATCATATATGCATAGTCACTTTAACTATACCTACATACTACCTCAATTGATTTTTTTAAATTAATCTGTTTTTCTGTTTTAGGAAGTTGGAAGCATCATTGGCAAGAAAGGTGAATCTGTGAAGAAGATGAGAGAAGAGGTGAGAAGCACACACACGTTTTTGTTTGTGCAGTTGCTGCCGCTGGAAAGTCATTTTTCCTAATTGACTAATTTCCTGCCTCCCCTCCCCTGTGGTGCCCAGAGCGGGCTCGCATCAACATCTCAGAGGGGAACTGTCCTGAGAGGATCATTACTCTGGCAGGCCCCACCACCGCCATCTTCAAAGCATTCTCCATGATCATCGAAAAGCTGGAAGAGGTAACTTGTGGAAACACCGTCCTGGATCGGACAGACTGTTCATTTGTCCTTATGGCATCTGCAGGAAATATGATGTTGCTACCTCAGTCCAGCCAAGGTGCAGGATAGATGAACAGACTGGAGACATTCAGCTACTCTTTTTTTTTTTTTTATAGAGAAAAATTGACAGTTAAATAAAAACGTTTTACATAAACATCTGTTTTTGTCTTTTGAAGTTCTAGTTTGTCCTCAGAGTGACTGAACACCTCGCATCCATCGACCGTTGTGGTTAAAAGTGGAGCTGGAGTTTAAGTAATAACTTTTGTTGGGGGGGGGGGGATCCCCCCCTTTTGTCTCCCAGGACATCAGCAGCTCCATGACGAACAGCACGGCCACCAGCAAGCCCCCGGTCACCCTACGCATCGTGGTGCCAGCCAGCCAGTGTGGCTCCTCATCGGCAAGGGAGGCTGCAAGATCAAAGAGATAAGAGAGGTTGGTGGAAGACCATAAAGGACTATGTGGAATGGAATCCCAACGACGGACCCCCTGATAATCACTTGAAACGCAATCGATATAGAATCTCAACTAAAAAGTATCAGAGTACATTATAATGGAATTATCAACGCCCTAACATATAAAATATATTTGTATAATACATTTTAAAGAGATATTAAAGCAATCGAATACACCGACAGATTATAATAGCTAAATGTTTATTCTTATGTGAACTGTACACTGCCAGGCAGAGGTCTTTTAGAGATTCAATTCATTCACCCAGTAAGACCGGAGGGTGGATGGAGGGAGAGAACTCTACTCTGGTTTATAACCACTAGAGGAGCCATCAGTAACACCGGAGGGTGGATGGAGGGAGAGAACTCTACTCTGGTTTATAACCACTAGAGGAGCAATCAGTAACACCGGAGGGTGGATGGAGGGAGAGAACTCTACTCTGGTTTATAACCACTAGAGGAGCCATCAGTAACACCGGAGGGTGGATGGAGGGAGAGAACTCTACTCTGGTTTATAACCACTAGAGGAGCCATCAGTAACACCAGAGGGTGGATGGAGGGAGAGAACTCTACTCTGGTTTATAACCACTAGAGGAGCAATCAGTAACACCGGAGGGTGGATGGAGGGAGAGAACTCTACCCTGGTTTATAACCACTAGAGGAGCCATCAGTAACACCGGAGGGTGGATGGAGGGAGAGAACTCTACTCTGGTTTATAACCACTAGAGGAGCCATCAGTAACACCGGAGGGTGGATGGAGGGAGAGAACTCTACCCTGGTTTATAACCACTAGAGGAGCCATCAGTAACACCGGAGGGTGGATGGAGGGAGAGAACTCTACCCTGGTTTATAACCACTAGAGGAGCCATCAGTAACATAACAACAAAGTCTGGGGAAAATTATCATACGTGGAGGTGAAAAAACAAATCAATAAGACAATTTTATTGAACTTACAAGGCTATTTGCACATTGTAGCACATGAAGTCCAGACCAGTCAACCTGCCTCTCTCTCTCTGTCCTCTCTAGTCAACAGGTGCTCAGGTACAGGTGGCAGGCGACATGCTTCCTAACTCCACAGAACGGGCCATCACCATCGCAGGGACCCCCCAGTCCATTATCGAGTGTGTCAAGCAGATCTGTGTGGTTATGCTCGAGGTAAGTGTAAGTAATATCCTCAGATCATTCATCTATTTAATTCATCATACATACACATTTTCTTAATTGAGAAATTACCCTTGCACTCTCTTGCTAAATTCTACAAAAGTTTTGGAAAGCATTTGTGGAATTAAACCCGTTCTCCTTCTCTCATTCTCTCCTCTTGTGTGTCCTCCAGTCTCCCCCTAAGGGGGTCACCATCCCATACCGACCCAAACCTTCAGGATCCCCTGTCATCTTTGCCGGAGGACAGGTATGTTTGATCCATTTGTTTATTCTGAAGATCGTTTGATCAACCTACTGGTGCTTGACTGTTATGTTATTGGTCACATGCATGTGTTTAGCATGTTATTGGTCACATGCATGTGTTTAGCATGTTATTGGTCACATGCATTTGTTTAGCATGTTATTGGTCACATGCATGTGTTTAGCATGTTATTGGTCACATGCATGTGTTTAGCATGTTATTGGTCACATGCATGTGTTTAGCATGTTATTGCGGGTGTAGGGAAATGCTTGTCTGCTCCTCTAGTGGTTATAAACCAGAGTAGAGTTCTCTCCCTCCATCCACCCTCCGGTGTTACTGATGGCTCCTCTAGTGGTTATAAACCAGAGTAGAGTTCTCTCCCTCCATCCACCCTCCGGTGCTACTGATGGCTCCTCTAGTGGTTATAAACCAGAGTAGAGTTCTCTCCCTCCATCCACCCTCCGGTGTTACTGATGGCTCCTCTAGTGGTTATAAACCAGAGTAGAGTTCTCTCCCTCCATCCACCCTCCGGTGTTACTGGGAGAATGAATTGAATCCCTAAAAGACCTCTGCTAGGCAGTGTATAGTTCACATAAGAAATAAACATTTAGCTATTATAATCTGTCAGTGTTTTTGATTTGCTTTAATATCTCTTTAAAATAAATGTTTCCAGATTAATGTGGATTATTTGTTTAAGACTACAACATGTAGTTATTAAGAGGGTTCATAGGTGGTGGTAGTCGTATGTGAGTTTCCCAAGTGGCACCCTATTTTCTATAATTCAATACTTAGGTTAATGGTCCCTTAGGTTCCACGGGGCCCTATAATCTGTTCTCTTTGCTACCGCACGGCAATCGGTACCGGACCGTCAAGTCTAGGTCCAAAAGGCTTCTAAACAGCTTCTACCCCCCCAAGCCATAAGACTCCTGAATATCTAATCAAATGGCTACCCAGACTATTTGCATTGCCCCACCCCTCTCCCCCTCTTTCACATCTATCTATGCATAGTCACTTTAATAACTCTACCTACATGTACATGATTACCTCAACTAACCGGTGCTCCCGCACATTGACTCTGTACCTGTATCCCCCCTGTATATAGTCTCGCTATTTTTATTTTACTGCTGCTCTTTAATTACTTGTTACTTTTAATTTGTTTTTCATATCTCTATTTTTTTTTTTTAAACTGCATTGTTGGTTAAGGGCTCGTAAGTAAGCATTTCACTAAGGTCTACATCTGTTGTATTCGTCGCATGTGACTAATACAATTTGAAGTGAGTAGTGTTCCATTTGGGACGCAGTGTGTGGAAGTGGCTCTTGTGTCTGTGTCAAGATCTTGATGGAATGCCTGTGAACACGTTGTTGTTTCAGGCGTACGCAGTTCAAGGACAACATGCCATACCCCAGCCAGATGTAAGTGATGTTCTGTTGTCACCTTTCCATTGCTGCTTCCTGTGTTCCTATCCTCCCTGACCTACCATGTCCTCTATGCTCACTGTTCTTCAATATGTTCCCTATCCTCCCTGACCTACCATGCAATACCTACCATCCCTACTCTACTATACCTATCCTCCCTACTATCCCTTCTCTACTCTACTATACCTATCCTCTCTACCATCCCTTCTCTACTCTACTATACCTATCCTCTCTACCATCCCTTCTCTACTCTACTATACCTATCCTCTCTACCATCCCTTCTCTACTCTACTATACCTATCCTCTCTACCATCCCTTCTCTACTCTACTATACCTATCCTCTCTACCATCCCTTCTCTACTCTACTATACCTATCCTCTCTACCATCCCTTCTCTACTCTACTATACCTATCCTCCCTACCATCCCTTCTCTACTCTACTATACCTATCCTCTCTACCATCCCTTCTCTACTCTACTATACCTATCCTCTCTACCATCCCTTCTCTACTCTACTATACCTATCCTCCCTACCATCCCTTCTCTACTCTACTATACCTATCCTCTCTACCATCCCTTCTCTACTCTACTATACCTATCCTCCCTACCGTCCCTTCTCTACTCTACTATACCTATCCTCCCTACCGTCCCTTCTCTACTCTACTATACCTATCCTCCCTACCGTCCCTTCTCTACTCTACTATACCTATCCTCCCTACCGTCCCTACTCTACTATACCTATCCTCCCTACCGTCCCTTCTCTACTCTACTATACCTATCCTCTCTACCATCCCTTCTCTACTCTACTATACCTATCCTCTCTACCGTCCCTTCTCTACTCTACTATACCTATCCTCCCTACCGTCCCTTCTCTACTCTACTATACCTATCCTCCCTACCGTCCCTACTCTACTATACCTATCCTCCCTACCGTCCCTTCTCTACTCTACTATACCTATCCTCTCTACCATCCCTTCTCTACTCTACTATACCTATCCTCTCTACCATCCCTTCTCTACTCTACTATACCTATCCTCTCTACCATCCCTTCTCTACTCTACTATACCTATCCTCTCTACCATCCCATCCCTTCTCTACTCTACTATACCTATCCTCTCTACCATCCCATCCCTTCTCTACTCTACTATACCTATCCTCCCTACCATCAATTGTATTGTCTGTTTTGCTGGTGTATTGACAACTCACATCCTCAGCGTATCACTATGGGTTTAGGACTGAGGTATTAGTTCAGGATAGGCCTTGTATTACTGCCTCAGTGATACTGTGTTGGTTTCGGTCGGGGCCCAGGAGAGATCTACTACATACGTTCTGTCCTATCCATCCGTCAGAAGACTGCAAGAAAACATTCCAAACTGAGTCCCGAGTTCTCCTGAGCTACAGTGGGAAGACCATTTGGGTATAAATGAATAGAACGAAGAATGATTCCACAAGCCACGCAACAATCGTCCATTTAGAGCAACAGTTTGAGGATAAGATGAGCTAACTGGTCAAGACAACTGAGTCTTGTTCAGTAGGGCATGCCAAGCATTGCAATAAAAGGTTTTGCCAATAGTAAATGAGCATTTCTTATTGGACACGTCCAGGTAGTCCCTCCCTGTTTCATGCCGTTTGGTACCTAATGAACACGACCTCAACTTCTTCTATTATACATGTCTGAATGATGGATGAGTTGTGGTGAATGAAATGCTTTCTGTACTGTACTGACCATGCTTCTTTTACTGTCTCTTTCCTTTTCTTGTTTCTCTCCTCCCTGCCCCCTCTCTTGCCCTCACAGTCTTCCTCTGCCTCTATCTCTCCACAGCTCACCAAGCTACACCAGCTGGCCATGCAGCAGAGCCCCTTCCCCATGGGCCCCAACAACCCGGGGTTCCAAGGTACTAGGGACTTGACGATACAATCGTTTGTAGACGAAAAAATAAAGTAAAACGGTTCCGTAAACCACTGCACTCAGAACTGGTGTGTTTGGGCCAAAATGAGATCAGCAGTAGGTTTCACTCAGATATTTGATGTGGTTTTTTTTTTTTAATTCATGGAGGCAACGGGCGTGCAAGACAAGTGTTTTGCCTGTTAGGCCATCGTTAGTGTGTCACCCTGATAGAAACAAACTCCTTGACAATGGCTTTACCTGCTGTTTTTAACGTTTAGTTCCAATGAACATGCCACCTCAATAATGGTGTTTTAAATATAATGAATAGTACCATGTTCCTCTTGGTCCTGGTTGTGTTTATTTATACATTTTTGTATTTTTGTCTTGTTGATTTAGGAGGGATGGATGCCTCTGCCCAAACTAGCTCCCATGAGATGACCATTCCAAATGATGTAAGTATTTCCACAGTGACGACTCTGACCTCCCATAATTGACTTCCTGGTTTACTCTCCTAGTTGATTGGCTTAACTGATTTCCTGTCCCCCCCCCCTCTAGTTGATTGGCTGCATAATTGGTCGCCAGGGTTCTAAGATCAATGAGATCCGTCAGATGTCGGGTGCCCAGATAAAGATCGCCAACCCCGTGGAGGGCTCCGCAGACAGACAGGTCACCATCACAGGTTCTGCCGCCTCCATCAGCTTGGCAGAGTACCTCATCAACGCCAGGTCAGACACAACATCACAGTTCGATCAAATACAATCTGTTGTCCTAGAGTCAGGGATAGATCAACTTGGCCATGGCAAAATTCCAGATACGTTCCCAAAATTCCTAGGATGGAGGTTTCCCAGTTGGAGGACTCCCTGCATGTTCCCTCCTGATTCCTGGAATCCTCCTTCCGGTGGACTTTGGGTTCTGGGACATACTTGACTTTTAGTTTCTGGTCTTGGTTGGTGGAGCAGGCTTTTGATCCGGCCCAACACTAACTAACACAGAGCTGGGTTGGAAGAGAAGCCTGCAGCTCTCCAGAATTGGAGTATCCCAGTATTCTACCATGCCCTTTTTGGTGTCCACCCACCACCCAGCACCACTGTACTTGGGCCGTTGACATTTGGGCGCCTCCCAGCAATACAGTACAATGTGTTTGTGTTCGACTGACTGCCTAACCTCCCAACGCCAACCTCCTATATCATGTACTGTTATTGTACTGGCTCTCTGCTGAATAGTTCAGTGTGTTTTTGAGGGTGTCAGTTTAAACAAGACAGTGCACATAATCACTAATCTTGATCACATAATGAGTAGCTATTTGGGATTCAAGGTGATTTGTAAATCAGCGTCTCTGCAGTCCGGCTGCAACACTGTCTGTCTCAAACACGCACACTGTCTCTAGAAACATGAGTCAGACTTCTAATGATGTCATCTCCCCATGTACTCACTGACGGCTGCTATGCCCAGTTGTCCTTTTGCCTTGTCTATCAGACTCTCACCCCTCTCATCCCCCTCCCGACTGTCAGTCTGTACCCCCCAAACCCTCATCTCTCCCTTCATACTCACCACCCTTCCCTGTAACCTGTCCCGACTGTCCCTCTTTTTCCTTGTCTCTGTTGTTTCTACAGCGTAGAGTCCTCTAAACCCTCCTCCTCGAACCCCGAACAGACCCACAGCACCAGCCTCCTCTGCCCTCCTCTTCTCTCCACTACTACCACCTCCTCTCCTGCTGCTACTTCCTCTACTGCTTCCTCCTCCTCCTCCTCCTCTTCTTCCTCCTGTGTGGCGCCCCCCTCCTCCATCTCTCTGTCCCTGTCGGTTCCTCCAGGCACTCCCTCCTCTGACTCCCCTGCTATCCCCTGTGTCTCCAGTCTGCTCAGTCTTAAGCCCCTCCCCCTCCTGGCTCTCCACTCAGCCAATCCCGAGCCAAAGCTCTCCCCAGAGCTGGGGTCCAAGTCTAAGAGGCGAAGGCTTTCCCCTTACTAACACTACAGCCATAGTAGAAGTACAGACATGAAGTATGTCCCAAATGACACTCTATTTCCTGTATAGTGCTCTACTTTTGACCAGGGCCCTATGTGGAATAGGGTGCCATTTGGGACGTAGTCAAGCTTAGCATTGTCTGTACTGGGTTCTGCTCTACTGTTGTACCTGGCTGTACGTCATGCTTCTTAACTTTTAAAATAAAATCAAATAAAAAGCCACACACAAAAAAAACCAAGCTAAATGGCCAGATGTGGCCTGAGGCCTCGTCCCCGTGTGTTGTGGGTCCACTGCTTGGTTTGTCACAAGGACTCTTGAGTCCCTGGTCTCTCTATCTAAAGACACTCTGCATCAGCATGGACACTCTGTTCTCAGACTGACTTAACGTATTGACTAAAAAGCTTTTTTGCTCTTCTTGCTGTAAGCTCAGGTAACACCTCATGCCATCTTTATATTAAGATCTCAAACTGGATTTCATTTATTTGAGGAAAATATCGGAATATGAACTTTGCCATACCTGGGTAATGTGTGTGGTAGCTAGTTACATTTATTGTAAACTGTTTATTATAATGCTGATATCCTTGATTTAACCCATTTAGTGTAACATGTTTGATGTTCAAGTAGTCTCACTGGGTGCCATGATCACTTTAATAGTTTATCCTCGGGTATCGTATGTTATCTAATTTTAAATCACCCTCCTCATTTTGGGTCATTGGACCTCTATGACTTCAGGAAATGGATGTCTTCATAACTAAAGTAGTTTAGAATGATTTGAATGGAGCCATAGACCTACTGCATGGCCAGCTCAACTGCTGCTCACCGTTGCTTTACAATCCATTATGACTGATCAGAAGTCAGAGACAACAATTCAGAGTATAGGAAAGTTGAAATAAATTGTTAGCCCTTAGGATGTGATGTCGAGGAAACGGGATCCTCTCAGCTGATATTGATATTTTAATCAACAGAGGAGGTTTGTTTCTATTGGGTAGATGTTTTGCATTGTGAATTGTAAGAAGCTTCGGTGAGTTTGTAAAAGTTTAAATTGTAAAAAGGTTTTTATCGTGTCTGATCTGATGTGAAACACACAGCTTGGCTTATTCTCTTCCCCTTCGATCTCTCAATGTGTGTCTCTCTCCAGGCTCTCATCTGAAGCGACAGGACTGGCGGCCAACTGATAGAACAGGCTCTGCATAGATGTGATCTGCACTAACCCCCCACACATTTTACCTTCTACCACTCATCGCTCCATCACTCAGCTCTCTCCTTTAAAGTGGTCAATGCAACTATCCAACATAGTTTTACTTTATTTTATTTTGTTGTTTAAAAATCACACCACCCACCCACTCATTTAAAAAAAAAAAAATTTGTTTAATTGCATTCATTGTTTTTATGAAGAAAACTATTTGGTTTTTAAGTCCCTTTGAGTCCCTGTTGAAATTTTTTAATGATTTATTATTTTTTGGGGGGATGGAAAGCTCTCTGTCTTTACACTGTCACAAAAGACTAGATAGAGGAGGATAATCTGAAGATTGAATTCTGTAAAAGTTCGATTTTTTTTTTTTTTTTTTTTTTTTTTAAATGAAAAGAAAAGGAAAAATAAAAGTCTCTAAAATAAAAAAATAGATTGACTGTTTTTTTCCTGCATATTTAAACCCTTCCCCTAGTAATTTTTATCCATTGAATATCTGCAAAAACTCACCTTGATTTAATATTTGTCACCAAAGGGGGGGAAACGTGGCGCTTGTGCTGTCGTCACTGCTGGTATTTGGGATATGACAAACATCTCTAACAGTACTAGAAGACGTGGATATTGCATTAATGGAAAATCCTTTAAAACCCCGCGTATGAACACATTTCACCTTAACCTTTTTTTCCTTTCCTTGTCATTCCTATTTTTCTATCTTCCATTTTACCCCGTGTCATATGTTCAGGAATGTGTCCCAAATTGCACACTAGTCACTATGTAGTGCACTATTAACGTAATGAGGGTGACATTTGGGACGCCGGGTCGGGAGGTTGTTGGGGTTCTGCTCGAGGGCTAGGAAGCCGAGAGGACGATCCTCATTTTTCTTTAAAGATAATACCACAAAAAAAAAAAGTTGCTATATTTGTTTTAAATTGAGTTTCTTTTTTTTTTTAACTACCAAAGGGGATCGAATCCTGAATAATGACAGGCGTGTGCGTCTAAGTGTGAGGAGAGAAACTAAGATATTATGGATGATCGTTATTAAGCTGAATCTAAGACAAAGAAAAGGGTGTTTTTAAATTGGTTAACACTAGTTTCCTGCTCTTTGCTGAAGTCAGAATTTATTTTTTATTATTTGCAGGAAATAAACCTTTTTGTGCACGTTTTTGGAAAGACTGTAGACCTGGGTGCCACCACATTGTTAAAATAAACTACAGAATAAAGATGTGAAATGCTCAAACTACAAATTCTCTGTCTTTGTGTTGCTTCATGGTGTGTGTGTGTGTGTGTGTGTGTGGTGTGTTTATCAGGATGATAAATATACTTCATGAAGGCTATTTCCATTTCACAATGAACTGCTATTCTAGTCTATACATTCTACATTCTGCTGTTATTCGGAATGGTCCCTGCTATGCTTTATGAAAACCTAATAAAAATCCTTCAGCATTACAAACAGAAACTGTAACATTGCCAGTTTTTGAACAGTGAGATTTTTTTTTTTTATTAATTTGTTTCTTAAATATATTTATTGTACACAGATACAATACATAATGCAATATAAAACAAACATTTTTTTATTAATTTTTTAAATAAAGGAGTCTGTTTTTGATTCAGCATTAGGGAAACGAGCCTGATCCCGGCTCTGTTTATACGCTCTTGCCAAACATTGGTGTTCCTGACAATGATCGTAGGAGTTAGTAAGACGATACTAACAAACAGATCTGGGACCAGGCTAATTTGGAAACATACAAGAATGACCCTCTATTTCTCCAGTCACCAGAGGGCATTGGTCTTTTGCTGTATGGCAACAAAATAATGAATTATTTATCTGTTTGATGCCATCTGTCTGGATGACACCCAGCATAAGACCTAGTAGTTAATAAAGTTAATGCTTGACTTGATGGGACAGAATACATTCTGAGATCAGAACATTCAAAATAAACAACTAGAAAACCTTATATTAAGGAGCTGCCATTTTTATAGCTTATCAAATGGAACCTGCTGAGTCATCCGATAGAATAGACTGTGAAGTTGGGAGTGGAATCCTCAATGCTACAGAGGATTTAACGGAGGCTGTTAAAACATGGGCCTCTATTGCGTCCCAGTTCTGCCCAAGTTACCACTTCCACACTCCTCCCCATGGATAAAAAAACAAACAAAAAATTGGTCTGGTTGAGGGTGGTTCCACCATATTTCTTACAACCAGTCCTTTCCTTTTCAATCCATGAAGGGAAGTGAACAAGTGCACATTTAGGGGAGGGTGGAGAATCGGGACGCAGCCTTAGTTGACAGGGAACTAGTTAGGAACAAACTCATCTGTTGCTGTTGAGTTGGATAGTTTCCATAGAGATGGATAGATAGGTCATTGGTGAGTGGTGGTGATGTCATAGAAGTAGAATGCCTTTAGATTCTGTTTCTATGGGTGATAAGTCCCTTTGATCTGAGCCTCATGCTCTGACTGACATCTGCATTTGGACAGGAAATACAATCCAACCCATACATACTATTTTACAAGCATGCTCTAGTGATCTATCTGTACACTTCTAGATGCACATGGTCTGTGACCGAGGCTTCGTCCCTAATGGCAACCTATTCCTTAAGAAGTGCACTACTTTTGACCCAGAGCTGTGGGGAAAAGTAGTGCACTATATAGGGATAAAGATGCCATTTGAGATTTGACCTGAGGTTTTGTTCTCAAAGGTATCCTAGTAGGTGGTATTGCATTTTAATACAGTATAAACACTGCAATACCAAAGAAATACAATAGTTGATCTACAAAAACATGTCATGACAGACCCTGAAAGAAAGGGGCTATAAGGTTAGTTTTGCTTCATGCTGCAGCCAGGGGAATGATTCTGAGTTTGTGGACATATTGCTTGTTCTTTAGCTATTATTGTTCTGTTCTCCAGCCTGTCTTAATGCCAAAGAAATAGAAGTACTAGATTAGATTCCATTTCTATTGTTACTAATGCCCTGTCATTATGAACAGCATCTGGTACCAATAGACCAATAGAATTTCTATGTTATAGAATATCTATGTTCAGATTCAGTAGGCAACTGTTGAATGTTTCAGATAGAAATGCCATGAATAGAGCTGACATGATTTCTTTGCTGTCAGAGGGGCATGTTTGTTCTATATAACATATTTCTATCTGAGCATTCCACAACGTTGTGCCCTGCTCAACGCAACCCAGTTCTGCAACGGAAACCGTTTACCGTTTACTCTAGGAGCCAAACGGAAGCAAACGGAATGAAACGGGGAGGGACCTACCTGAATTTGTCCAATAGAAAGTCTTGTTTTCGTTGCACAACGGCTTCCGTTATGAATACACCCGTTCTGTCTGGTACAATACAATAACGCCCTCTAGTGTAAAACATCAGTCAGCACCATTACATGATACAGTGGTAACATTTTAACTCATACAAATTATATTTCTTCCTTGTATAGTGTGTCGAGAGGTCAGATATTTACATACAGTTAATGTTAACATAAATAAAATACAAATTGTATACAAAATTAGGACAACAAAATCCCTGATGCAAAACAATAAATAAATACATGAAATTGTAAATGACTAAAAAAATAATGTAGACATTGATTTTCTCTTATACTCAATAAATAAATGAAATGACACTCAGTGCATAATGCTGGTGAGGAAACAGGATTCTGAACATAAATAATCACTACAAATGAAGTAAACATTAAGTGCAAAGAAAAGAACATTAGGTGCCTCACCGATGATGTGCACATTGACAATCGGACTGTGTAATGACCCTAATATTGTAAAATCTGAATGGGAGACATTACATAGGTAGATGTTGAAATATGACACTTTTTTTTTTTTTTACAAAATCAAGAAACCACAGGGTGGATAGCGAAGGAATCACTACAACATGTAGACATTATATCAATAGTCTGGTGGTGCAGAGGTCACTGTAGGTGAGGTGAGTTGAAGTGTTTTTGCAAGGCTGGGTTTGGGGAGTGTTAGCATTGGTCCACCAAGGCCAGTTTGTGTGTTATAATGACCATAGGAGTTGACAAGGAAGCAGAAACAGATCTGGAATTAAGCTAGTCGAGTAGGGCTGGTGAGTGGGGCTGGGGGAGTAGGGCTGGGGTGTGGGGCTGAAAGAGTGGTGCTGGGAAGTGGGGCTAAGATCTGCGTCTGGTCTCCTCACCAGTTGGTGCTGGGGGGCCTATGGTGCTGGGGCTCTGTGCAGCCTGAGTGGTCCAGCTCTGCACTGTCACAGTCAGAGTCATCATACAGGCCCTAGGTTAGAGGAATAGAGGGAGAGATCGAGTTACACAATGACAATGGGCTAGCCATCTCACCTTCATATTAGCCTGGATACCAGTCTGCTTGTGCTATCATTCCACTCATTGCCACTCCTTGTAATGCCAAACATGTTTGACTGGCAAGGAGTGGAACGATAGCACAAACAGACCGGTACCCAGGCTACCTGAGTATTACCTGGTTTGTAAATATTCTGGCCCCCTAAAACTGGGCCCCAGGGAAAACGAAGGTCCCTACACTAGAGCAAAATCCATATGTTCTGTAATAGGGATGTTGGCCCTATAACGACAAGAAAATGGATTGAAATGGGATTCCTGCTCACCTCATTTCTCTGTCGTTTATGGCTAAACATAACAGTTCCCATGGTAACCCTACCTCACAGTTCTAGTTGTCATAGTAACCCTACCTCGTAGTTTCAGTTCCAGCCGTATAGTTGTCATAGTAACCCGAGCCCTGCCTACCTCATAGTTCTGCCCCGTGTTGAGCTGGGTCTTGACCTGGCGTATGGCGGCCTCCTTCTCTGATAAACCGTCGGCGGGATCGAGTGCGGGGTCGGCGGGGATCTCCGACCCCTGGGACAGAAGATCGTCGCTCTTGTCGTCCAGCCGCTCGTCTGTGTTGGTACTGACCACGTCCGGTGTGCCGCTGTGGGAGTGGTCACTGGTGTTGCCCTCCTCTCCGTCCGACACGGACACGGCAGACAGGTTCTCAGAGCTGAAGGTGGACAGGGACTGGCACTTGGTGATGCTTACCGGTCGACTGCATGAGGAAGACAAAAGGAACAGGACATATATTAAATCCTTGGGCTCTCACAGACACAAGCTCAATTTTGATTGTACCAAGAGGTTCTTTCTGCTGGACTGTATACTACTATAGAATCATTACTGTATACTACTATAGAATCATGACTATATACTACTAAAGAATCATGACTATACAGTGAGGGAAAAAAAGTATTTGATCTCCTGCTGATTTTGTACGTTTGCCCACTGAAAAATAAATGATCAGTCTATAATTTTAATGGAAGGTTTATTTGAACAGTGAGAGACAGAAAAACAACAGAAAAATCCAGAAAAACGCATGTGAAAAAGTTATAAATTGATTTGCATTTTAATGAGGGAAATAAGTATTTGACCCCTCTGCAAAACATGACTTAGTACTTGGTGGCAAAACCCTTGTTGGCAATCACAGAGGTCAGACGTTTCTTGTAGTTGGCCACCAGGTTTGCACACATCTCAGGAGGGATTTTGTCCCACTCCTCTTTGCAGATCTTCTCCAAGTCATTAAGGTTTCGAGGCTGACGTTTGGCAACTCGAACCTTCAGCTCCCTCCACAGATTTTCCATGGGATTAAGGTCTGGAGACTGGCTAGGCCACTCCAGGACCTTAATGTGCTTCTTCTTGAGCCACTCCTTTGTTGCCTTGGCCGTGTGTTTTGGGTCATTGTCATGCTGGAATACCCATCCACGACCCATTTTCAATGCCCTGGCTGAGGGAAGGAGGTTCTCACCCAAGATTTGACGGTACATGGCCCCGTCCATCGTCCCTTTGATGCGGTGAAGTTGTCCTGTCCCCTTAGCAGAAAAACACCCCCAAAGCATGTTTCCACCTCCATGTTTGACGGTGGGGATGGTGTTCTTGGGGTCATAGGCAGCATTGCTCCTCCTCCAAACACGGCGAGTTGAGTTGATGCCAAAGAGCTCCATTTTGGTCTCATCTGACCACAACACTTTCACCAGTTGTCCTCTGAATCATTCAGATGTTCATTGGCAAACTTCAGACAGGCATGTAAATGTGCTTTCTTGAGCAGGGGGACCTTGCGGGCGCTGCAGGATTTCAGTCCTTCACGGCGTAGTGTGTTACCAATTGTTTTCTTGGTGACTATGGTCCCAGCTGCCTTGAGATCATTGACAAGATCCTCCCGTGTAGTTCTGGGCTGATTCCTCACCGTTCTCATGATCATTGCAACTCCATGAGGTGAGATCTTGCATGGAGCCCCAGGCCGAGGGAGATCAGTTCTTTTTGTGTTTCTTCCATTTGCGAATAATCGCACCAACTGTTGTCACCTTCTCACCAAGCTGCTTGGCGATGGTCTTGTAGCCCATTCCAGCCTTGTGTAGGTCTACAATCTTGTCCCTGACATCCTTGGAGAGCTCTTTGGTCTTGGCCATGGTGGAGAGTTTGGAATCTGATTGATTGATTGCTTCTGTGGACAGGTGTCTTTTATACAGGTAACAAGCTGAGATTAGGAGCACTCCCTTTAAGAGTGTGCTCCTAATCTCAGCTCGTTTATCTGTATAAAAATCTTTCTGATTGAGAGGGGTTCAAATACTTATTTCCCTCATTAAAATGCAAATCAATTTATAACATTTTTCACATGCGTTTTTCTGGATTTTTTGGTTGTTATTCTGTCTCTCATTGTTCAAATAAACCTACCATTAAAATTGGATCAAATACTTTTTTCCATCACTGTATACTACTACAGAATCATTAATATATACTTTTATTTTACTAGGCAAGTCAGTAAAGAACAAATTCTTATTTTCAATGATGGCCTAAGAACAGTGGGTTAACTGCCTGTTCAGGGGCAGAACGACAGATTTGTACCTTGTCAGCTCGGGGATTTTAACTTGCCCTGCCGCCCCATACTACTACAGAATCATGACTATATACTACTATAGAATCATGACTATATACTACTATAGAATCATGACCATATACTACTATAGAATCATGACTATATACTACTACAGAATCATGACTATATACTACTATAGAATCATGACTATATACTGTATAATGTATAAAATGTATATTCTTACCGTCTCCGTGGTAACTCCACCTCACTATCCACCTCTCCCTCCTCTTCCTCTGAGGACACACCACGTCTCTGCAGAAGGAAAGGGAAGATATGTAAGTGAAAAGGAAAGGTAAGAGGAATCACGACTACAGTATTCTAGGCTATTTCTTGGGCATGACTCTAGGTTAGTTAGTATAACTGGTCAGGAAGATCTCCTAACTCTAGGTTAGTTAGTATAACTGGTCAGGAAGATCTCCTAACTCTAGGTTAGTTAGTAAAACTGGTCAGGAAGATCTCCTAACTCTAGGTTAGTTAGTATAACTGGTCAGGAAGATCTCCTAACTCTAGGTTAGTTAGTATAAATGGTCAGGAAGATCTCCTAACTCTAGGTTAGTTAGTATAAATGGTCAGGAAGATCTCCTAACTCTAGGTTAGTTAGTATAACTGGTCAGGAAGATCTCCCAACTCTAGGTTAGTTAGTATAAATGGTCAGGAAGATCTCCTAACTCTAGGTTAGTTAGTAAAACTGGTCAGGAAGATCTCCTAACTCTAGGTTAGTTAGTAAAACTGGTCAGGAAGATCTCCTAACTCTAGGTTAGTTAGTATAACTGGTCAGGAAGATCTCCTAACTCTAGGTTAGTTAGTATAACTGGTCAGGAAGATCTCCTAACTCCTCTAGGTTAGTTAGTAAAACTGGTCAGGAAGATCTCCTAACTCTAGGTTAGTTAGTATAACTGGTCAGGAAGATCTCCTAACTCTAGCTTAGTTAGTATAACTGGTCAGGAAGATCTCCTAACTCCTCTAGGTTAGTTAGTAAAACTGGTCAGGAAGATCTCCTAACTCTAGCTTAGTTAGTAAAACTGGTCAGGAAGATCTCCTAACTCTAGCTTAGTTAGTAAAACTGGTCAGGAAGATCTCCTAACTCTAGGTTAGTTAGTAAAATTGGTCAGGAAGATCTCCTAACTCTAGGTTAGTTAGTAAAACTGGTCAGGAAGATCTCCTAACTCTAGGTTAGTTAGTAAAACTGGTCAGGAAGATCTCCTAACTCTAGGTTAGTTAGTAAAACTGGTCAGGAAGATCTCCTAACTCTAGGTTAGTTAGTAAAACTGGTCAGGAAGATCTCCCAACTCTAGGTTAGTTAGTATAACTGGTCAGGTCTAACTCTAGCTTAGTTAGTATAACTGGTCAGGAAGATCTCCTAACTCTAGGTTAGTTAGTATAACTGGTCAGGAAGATCTCCTAACTCTAGGTTAGTTAGTATAACTGGTCAGGAAGATCTCCTAACTCTAGGTTAGTTAGTATAACTGGTCAGGAAGATCTCCTAACTCTAGCTTAGTTAGTATAACTGGTCAGGAAGATCTCCTAACTCTAGGTTAGTTAGTATAACTGGTCAGGACGATCTCCTAACTCTAGCTTAGTTAGTATAACTGGTCAGGAAGATCTCCTAACTCTAGGTTAGTTAGTAAAACTGGTCAGGAGAATCTCCTGGTTCTAGGTTAGTTAGTATAACCGGTCAGGAGAATCTCTTGTTTCTAGGTTAGTTAGTATAACTGGTCAGGAGAATCTCTTGTTCTAGGTTAGTTAGTATAACTGGTCAGGAGAATCTCCTGGTTCTAGGTTAGTTAGTATAACTGGTCAGGAGAATCTCTTGTTTCTAGGTTAGTTAGTATAACTGGTCAGGAGAATCTCCTGGTTCTAGGTTAGTTAGTATAACTGGTCAGGAGAATCTCTTGTTCTAGGTTAGTTAGTTTAACTGGTCAGGAGAATCTCTTGTTTCTAGGTTAGTTAGTATAACTGCTCAGGAGAATTTCTTGTTTCTAGGTTAGTTAGTATAACTGGTCAGGATAATCTCCTAACTCTAGGTTAGTTAGTATAACTGGTCAGGAGAATCTCCTGGTTCTAGGTTAGTTAGTATATTAAAGCCACCAAATACCATCCATCGTGCCATACTACTGATGACTACCTGTTTGCGTGTGACTTGTTTTCGGTAGAGCAGTGCTGCAGGTGTGAGGTGTTGGCTCCTGGGTGACCTGATGATCCCTGTGCCCTCCTCCTTGTCCTCCCTGTCCTGAAGTAACCTTCCTGGGCCTCCCAGCACCGACCCCCTCCCTGCCGCTGCCCCCCTCCCACAGGGAGAGTCTGGGCTGCTGGAGAATGGTATGGAGGCCGCATCCTCGCTGGGGGTGTTGCTACGCGGTGGGGTCTCTGTCTGGTCGTCTGTCCCCACCCCTCCATCCTCCGTCCCTCCTCCTCCTCCTCCTCCTCCACCTGAAAGTCATTCATATCAACCAACATCAGTTTCCTAGTTTAAAAAAAAACAACATAACTGACTATATTTACACTATATTTATTTACACTATATTTATTTACACTATATTTATTTACACTACATTTATTTGCTCTATATTTATATGCATTATATTTATTTACACTATATTTATTAACACTATTTATTTACACTATATTTATTAACACTATTTATTTACACTATATTTATTTACACTATATTTATTAACACTATTTATTTACACTATATTTATTTACACTACATTTATTTGCTCTATATTTATATGCATTATATTTATTTACACTATATTTATTAACACTATTTATTTACACTATATTTATTAACACTATTTATTTACACTATATTTATTTACACTATATTTATTAACACTATTTATTTACACTATATTTATTTACACTACATTTATTTGCTCTATATTTATATGCATTATATTTATTTACACTATATTTATTAACACTATTTATTTACACTATATTTATTAACACTATTTATTTACACTATATTTATTTGCACTATATTTATATCCACTATATTTATTAACACTATTTATTTACACTATATTTATTTACACTATATTTATTTGCACTATATTTATATCCACTATATTTATTAACACTATTTATTTACACTATATTTATTTGCACTATATTTATATCCACATTTACACTATATTTATTTACACTATATTTATTAACACTATTTATTTACACTATATTTATTAACACTATTTATTTACACTATATTTATTTACACTATATTTATTTGCACTATATTTATATCCACTATATTTATTAACACTATTTATTTACACTATATTTATTTACACTATATTTATTTGCACTATATTTATATCCACTATATTTATTAACACTATTTATTTACACTATATTTATTTGCACTATATTTATATCCACATTTACACTATATTTATTTACACTATATTTATTAACACTATTTATTTACACTATATTTATTAACACTATTTATTTACACTATATTTATTTACACTATATTTATTTGCACTATATTTATATCCACTATATTTATTAACACTATTTATTTACACTATATTTATTTACACTATATTTATTTGCACTATATTTATATCCACTATATTTATTAACACTATTTATTTACACTATATTTATTTACACTATATTTATTTACACTATATTTATTTACACTATATTTATTTGCTCTATATTTATATGCATTATATTTATTTACACTATATTTATTTACACTACATTTATTTGCTCTATATTTATATGCATTATATTTATTTACACTATATTTATTAACACTATTTATTTACACTATATTTATTAACACTATTTATTTACACTATATTTATTTACACTATATTTATTTACACTATATTTATTTGCACTATATTTATTAACACTATTTATTAACACTATTTATTTACACTATATTTATTTACACTACATTTATTTGCACTATATTTATATCCACTATATTTATTAACACTATTTATTTACACTATATTTATTTGCACTATATTTATATCCACATTTACACTATATTTATTTACACTATATTTATTTGCACTATATTTATATCCACTATATTTATTAACACTATTTATTTACACTATATTTATTAACACTATATTTATATCCACTATATTTATTTACACTATATTTATTTACACTATATTTATTTGCACTATATTTATATCCACTATATTTATTAACACTATTTATTAACACTATTTATTTACACTATATTTATTTACACTACATTTATTTGCTCTATATTTATATGCATTATATTTATTTACACTATATTTATATCCACTATATTTATTAACACTATTTATTTACACTATATTTATTTACACTATATTTATTTGCACTATATTTATATCCACTATATTTATTAACACTATTTATTTACACTATATTTATTTGCACTATATTTATATCCACATTTACACTATATTTATTTGCACTATATTTATATCCACTATATTTATTAACACGATTTATTTACACTATATTTATTTGCACTATATTTATTTACATATGTTTGGCTCATCATGTCTTGTGATGTATGTCCTGTGACTATCTATAGTAATGTATGTCCTGTAACTATCTATAGTGATGTATGTCCTGTGACTATCTATAGTGATGTATGTCCTGTGACTATCTATAGTGATGTATGTCCTGTGACTATCTATAGTGATGTATGTCCTGTAACTATCTATAGTGATGTATGTCCTGTAACTATCTATAGTGATGTATGTCCTGTGACTATCTATAGTGATGTATGTCCTGTGACTATCTATAGTGATGTGTGTCCTGTGACTATCTATAGTGATGTATGTCCTGTGACTATCTATAGTGATGTGTGTCCTGTGATGTATGCGGTACATTATGTGCTGGTTTCCCAGACACAGAGAAATATCCTAAAATGTAGTCTTCATCTTTGTACGGGAAAACAGCCTTAAATGTATGTCAGGTATTCCTGTATACAGTGCATTCGAAAGGTATTCAGACCCCTTCACTTTTTCCACATTTTGTTACGTTACGTTATTCAGACCCTTTACTCAGTACTTTGTTGAAGCACCTTTGGTAGTGATTACAGCCTCAAGTCTTCTTGGTATGAAGCTACAAGCTTGGCACACCTGTATTTGGGGAGTTTCTCCCATTCTTATCTGCAGATCCTCTCAAGCTCTGTCAGGTTGAATGGGGAGCGTCGCTGCATAGCTACTTTCAGGTCTCTCCAGAGATGTTCAATTGGGTTCAAGTCCGGGCTCTGGCTGGGCCACTCAAGGACATTCAGAGATTTGTCCCAAAGCCACTCCTGTATTGTCTTGGCTGTGTGATTAGGGTCAATGTCCTGTTGGAAGTTGAACCTTCGCCTCAGTCTGAGATCCTGAGCGCTCTGGAGAAGGTTTACATCAAGGGTCTCTCTGTACTTTGCTCTGTTCATCTTTCCCTCGATCCTGACTAGTCTCCCAGTCCCTGATGCTAAAAAACATCTCCACAGCATGACGCTGCCACCACCATGCTTCACCGTAGGGATGGTGCCAGGTTTCCTCCAGACGTGATGCTTGGCATTCAGCCCTAAGAGTTCAATCTTGGTTTCATCAGACCAGATAATCTTGTTTCTCATGGTCTGGGAGTCCTTTATGTGCCTTTTGGCAAACTCCAAACGGGCTGTCCTTCTGGAATGTTCTCCCATGTCCACAGAGGAACTCTGGAGCTCTGTCTGAGTGACCATCGGGTTCTTGGTCACCTCCCTGACCAAGGCCCTTCTCCCCCGATTGCTCAGTTTGGCCAGGCAGCCAGCTCTAGGAAGAGTTTTGGTGGTTCCAAACTTCTTCCATTTAAGTATGATGGAGG
The DNA here is from genome assembly GCA_030435695.1 of Brachymystax lenok tsinlingensis. Lineage (NCBI taxonomy): Eukaryota > Metazoa > Chordata > Actinopteri > Salmoniformes > Salmonidae > Brachymystax > Brachymystax lenok. Next base: position 8,219,364 of record CM059797.1, on the reverse strand, counting down.
CCACTGTGTTCTTAGGGACCTTCAAGGCTGCAGACATGTTTTGGTACCCTTCCCCAGATCTGTGCCTTGACAGAATCCTGTCTCGGAGCTCTACGGACAATTCTTTCGACCTCATGGCTTGGTTTTTGCTCCAACATGCACTGCCAACTGTGGGACCTTATATAGACAGGTGTGTGCCTTTCCAAATAATGTCCAATCAACTGAACTTACCACAGGTGGACTCCAATCAAGTTGTAGAAACATCTCAAGGATGATCAATGGAAACAGGATGCACCTGAGCTCAATTTCGAGTCTCATAGCAAAGGGTCTGAATACTTATGTAAATAAGGTATTTCTGTTTTTTATTTTTAATACATTTGCAAAACTTTCTAAAAACCTGTTTTATCTTTGAGACTATGGGGTATTGTGATGTCATTATGGGGTATTGTCATGTCATTATGAGGTATTGTGATGTCATTATAGGGTATTGTGATGTCATTATGGGGTATTGTGTGTAGATTGCTGAGGAAATATTTTAATTGAATCCTTTTTGAATAAGGCTTTAATGTAACATTTGGAAAAAGCGAAGGGGTCTGAATACTTTCAGAATTCCCTGTATACAAATGTTCCTATCGGACAATATTATACATATAAATTCACCTCCTCCCAGGCCTGCGGAGGCGCTCTGGCTACCCCCTCTCTCCAGACCAGGTCTCTCCAGTCCCCTGCGGCGGCCCTCAGCCTCCATGGTGGTAGAGATGAGGTCTGGGCTGGACGAAGACATCTTCTTCAGCAGCAGATCATGCTGGAGACCTCTCAGAGCTGCGCTGGGGTCCAGATGCTGCTTACTGCTGGGGAGAGAATACATCTTTATTGTAGGCCCTGAAGGGCGATTTGGTTGCAGCAAAATTACACTCTGGCTCTATCTCAATTTGTCGTTCCTCGCATTCTTCTCAATTGTAGGAGATAGTTGAATAGAAGGGCCCTCCTCTTTGACCTTCGACCTCTAATGGGTTTTGAGAAGAAGGCAAGCACAGAGGATGTTAGGAATCAAGGAAAGATTCCTTGAGATAGCGATAAATAAAGCATTTATATAAATGTCTTATATTAAACAAATTCATCCAACTACACATCCAGTACGGAGAGTTGTCAACAGAAATACCTGGGTGTGGAGATGGTGTTGGAGGTGGTCAGTGACGTAGCCAGACCCAGTGTGGACGATAACGCAGCCTTCAGCCCAGCTAGGTCTCCACTGCTGCCCTTCCCTGCCTTCCTGTAGCGGGGCTTGGCCCGACGTGACCTCCCCGGGGACGTGGATCCCTTCTGGGGGCAGGAGGGGATGGTCACCTGGGTCATGGAGGAGTCCAGCTTGGGAAGGATCACCTCTGACTTCAACAGGTCTGGTCTACTGGAACAAAACAGTGGATTCACAGTGAGTAAAGTCTTTAGTTTATCTACACTGAGCATGGCTCAATAAAGTCAGTCAAGTTGTTTGCCTTACTAGCTCTGACATTGCTGATAGCTACTTTACTGAGGAAAAATTTACTTACTATGACTAAGTTATGTGCTTGTCCCTACACATTTACCTACACTACCGTTCAAAAGTTTGGGGTCACTTAGAGATGTCCTTGTTTTTGAAAGAAAAGCACATTTGTTATCCATTAAAATAACATAACATTTAACAGAAATACAGTGTAGACATTATTAATGTTGTAAATGACTGTTGTAGCTGGAAATCTATAGTGATGCAGATTTTTTATGGAATATCTACATAGGCGTACAGAGGCCCATTATCAGCAACCATCACTCCTGTGTTCCAATGGCACTTGTGTTAGCTAATCCAGGTTCATCATTTTAAAAGGCTAATTGATCATTAGAAAACCCTTTTGCATTTATGTTAGCACAGCTGAAAACTGTTGTTCTTATTAAAGAAGCAATAAAACTGGCCTTCTTTAGACTAGTTGAGTATCTGGAGCATCAGCATTTGTTGGTTTGATTACAGGTTCAAAATGTCCAGAAACAAAGAACTTTCTTCTGAAACTCGTCAGTCTACTCTTGTTCTGAGATATGAAGGCTATTCCATGCGAGAAATTGCCAAGAAACTGAAGATCTCGTACAACGCTGTGTAATACTCCCTTCACAGAACAGCGCAAACTGTCTCTAACCAGAATAGAAAGAGGAGTGGGAGGCCCCGGTGCACAACTGAGCAAGAGGACAAGTACATTAGAGTGTCTAGTTTGAGAAACAGACGCCTCACAAGTCCTCAACTGGCAGCTTCATTAAATAGTACCCGCAAAACACCAGTCTCAACGTCAACAGTGAAGAGGCGACTCCGGGATGCTGGCCTTCTAGGCAGAGTTGCAAAGAAAAAGCCATATCTCAGACTGGCCAATAAAAAGAAAAGATTAGGATGGGAAAAAGAACACAGACACTGGACAGAGGAACTCTGCCTAGAAGGCCAGCATCCCGGAGTCGCCTCTTCACTGTTGACGTTGAGACTGGTGTTCTGCGGGTACTATTTAATGAAGCTGCTAGTTGAGGATAGTAGAACCCTTTTTGGTTCCACGTAGAACCTTCTGTGGAAAGCGTTTTACATGGAACTCAAAAAGCTTCTACCTAGAACCAAAAAAAGGTTATTCGAAAGGGTTCTCCTATGGCAACAGTCGAAGAACCCTTTTAGGTTATATATATATGCTAAACTCTTAACAACAAAAAGGTGCTATCTTCAGATGAATGCACTAACTGTAAGTTGCTCTGGATAAGATATCTGCTAAATGACTAAAATGTAGAGAAGAGAAATGGATGCAGCCGTTTCCTTTTCCCCTTGTATCCAAAGAAACTATGAACAGTAAGGACTCTGTACATGCCTATAACAAGTAATACTAGATTATAACTATGCCATGTTAGTGTTACCACTATGTATTTCAGTAATCAAAACTATACTGAGATGGATTGAACAACAAATCGTGACAAATTAGTGAGAAGTTTCGTTGGTTTCTCCGTCCTCAGTCTCACCTCTTGCTGTGCGCAGGAAGTTTCTGAGGTACGTTGCGTTTCTTGATGAGCTTCTCCATGGAGTTGGACGAGCGTTCTTGTCTGGAGCTGTGGTGTTTGATGCATCCTGGGTACTTCTTATCCAGTGACTGCTCCCTCCTGGGAAACACACAACATAATTTTGTTAGTTTGTTAGTTCATTTCTAAGCCACAAAAAAACCTGAATGCTGATTGGCTGACAGCCATGGTATATCAGACCGTATATCACGGGTATGACAAAACATTTATTTTTACCACACCCCCTCGTGCCTTATTGCTTAATTATACAATGTCTGCTATTCCCTCTACTTCCATGTGGCAGATGACGGTGAGTATTGTATACACAAGTTTCAAGTTTTAATGTCACATCCTCAAGTACAGCGAAATACCTTTCTTGCAAACTCAAAACTCAACAATGCAATAACCTATATCAATGTAGGACTATAAAATAACATACGGTAGAAGCAAAAACACACCAGATATAAAAATAAGAATACAGGGTCAGTCAATAGCATATTTACAATGAGCAGGGATACTGGAGTGATGGAGGTAGATATGTATAGGGGTAAGGTGACTATATACAGGGTCAGTTCCAATACCATATTTACAATGTGCAGGGATACTGGAGTGATGGAGGTAGATATGTATAGGGGTAAGGTGACTATATACAGGGTCAGTTCCAGTACCATATTAACAATGAGCAGGGATACTGGAGTGATAGAGGTAGATATGTATAGGGGGAAGGTGACTATATACAGGGTCAGTTCCAATACCATATTAACAATGAGCAGGGATACTGGAGTGATGGAGGTAGATATGTATAGGGGTAAGGTGACTATATACAGGGCCAGTTCCAGTACCATATTAACAATGTGCAGGGATACTGGAGTGATGGAGGTAGATATGTATAGGGGTAAGGTGACTATATACAGGGCCAGTTCCAGTACCATATTAACAATGTGCAGGGATACTGGAGTGATGGAGGTAGATATGTATAGGGGTAAGGTGACTATATACATGGTCAGTTCCAATACCATATTAACAATGTGCAGGGATACTGGAGTGATGGAGGTAGATATGTATAGGGGTAAGGTGACTATATACATGGTCAGTTCCAGTACCATATTAACAATGTGCAGGGATACTGGAGTGATGGAGGTAGATATGTATAGGGGTAAGGTGACTATATACATGGTCAGTTCCAGTACCATACTAACAATGTGCAGGGATACTGGAGTGATAGAGGTAGATATGTATAGGGGGAAGGTGACTATATACAGGGTCAGTTACAATACCATATTTACAATGAGCAGGGATACTTGAGTTGAGTGATGGAGGTAGATATGTATAGGGGTAAGGTGACTAGGGGTAAGGTGACTAGGGGTAAGGTAACTAGGCATCAGGATGTATGAAAAACAGCAGCATAAATGATAATTGTGAGTGTGCAGAGTCCTGTGAGTGTGCAGAGTCCTGTGAGTGTGCAGAGTCCTGTGAGTGTGCAGAGTCCTGGCAGAGTCCTGTGAAGTGTGCAGAGTCCTGTAAGTGTGCAGAGTCCTGTAAGTGTGCAGAGTCCTGTGAGTGTGCAGAGTCCTGTGAGTGTGCAGAGTCCTGTGAGTGTGCAGAGTCCTGTAGTGTGCAGAGTCCTGTGCAGAGTGTGCAGAGTCCTGTGAGTGTGCAGAGTCCTGTAAGTGTGCAGAGTCCTGTGCAGAGTCCTGTGAGTGTGCAGAGTCCTGTAAGTGTGCAGAGTGTGAGTGTGCAGAGTCCTGTGAGTGTGCAGAGTCCTGTGAGTGTGCAGAGTCCTGTGAGTGTGCAGAGTCCTGTGAGTGTGCAGAGTCCTGTGAGTGTGCAGAGTCCTGTAAGTGTGCAGAGTCCTGTAAGTGTGCAGAGTCCTGTGAGTGTGCAGAGTCCTGTAAGTGTGCAGAGTCCTGTGAGTGTGCAGAGTCCTGTAAGTGTGCAGAGTCCTGTGAGTGTGCAGAGTCCTGTAAGTGTGCAGAGTCCTGTAAGTGTGCAGAGTCCTGTGAGTGTGCAGAGTCCTGTAAGTGTGCAGAGTCCTGTAAGTGTGCAGAGTCCTGTGAGTGTGCAGAGTCCTGTAAGTGTGCAGAGTCCTGTGAGTGTGCAGAGTCCTGTGAGTGTGCAGAGTCCTGTAAGTGTGCAGAGTCCTGTAAGTGTGCAGAGTCCTGTGAGTGTGCAGAGTCCTGTAAGTGTGCAGAGTCCTGTGAGTGTGCAGAGTCCTGTGAGTGTGCAGAGTGACATTGCAAAAATATAATACAAGGGTCAACTTAGATAGTCTGTGTAGCCATTTTGTTAGCTATTTAGTTAGCTATTTAGTTAGCTATTTAGTTAGCTAATTAACAGTCTTATAGCTTGGGGATAAAAACTGTTCAGGAGCCTGTTGGTGTCAGACTTGATGCACCGGTACCGCTTGCCCTGCGGAAGCAGAGAGAACCTTCTAAGGCTTGGTTGTCTGGAGTCTTTAACGATTTTACAGGCCTGCCTTTCACACCGCCTGGTATAGAGGTCCTGGATGGACGACCCCAGTGATGTACTCAGCTGTCTGCATCACCCTCTGTAGCGCCATGCGGTCGCGGGTGGTGCTGTTGCCGTACCAGGCGGTGCTGTTACCGTACCAGGCGGTGACGCAGCTAGTCAAGATGCTCTCAATGGTACAGCTGTATAACGTTTTGAGGATTTGAGGGCCCCATGCCAAACCTTTTCAACTTCCTGAGGGGGAAGAGGTGCTGTAGCGCGTGTGAGTGGACCATTTTAAGTCTTTTGTGATTTGGACAATGGTGTGCATTGACTACAGCTCAGGGTTCAACACCATTGTCCCCTCCAAGCTTGTCACCAAGCTTAAGACCCTGGGATTGAACACTTCCCTCTGCAACTGGATCCAGGACTTCCTGACAGGCCGACCCCAGGTGGTGAGGGTAGGCAACATCACCTCCGCCATGCTGACCCTCAACACGACACCATCATTAAGTTTGCTGATGACATGACGGTGGTAAGCCTGATCGCTGGTGACGATGAGAGAGCCTATAGGGAGGAGGTCAGAGACATGGCAGTGTGGTGCCGGGACAACAACCTCTCCCTCAACGTCAGTAAGACCAAGGAGCTGATCGTGGACTACAGGAAACGGGGAGGTGAGAGCACGCTCCCATCCACATCGACAGGGCTACAGTGGAGCGGGTCGAGAGCTTTAAGATGGACATTGTGTGTAAGGTGTGCAGCATTAATTAGGATTATTACTTGAGTAGCTCCTTCTCCTTGAGTTCCAGCTGTAGCATAACAGCGTTGAGCTCCATGTAGAGGTTGTTGGCTCTCTCCAGCTTCCTCTCATAGTGCTCGCGTATATCCAGGGCATGTCTGGTAGAGAGGGAGAGAGAAAGCCATGGGACAGACAGGGTTTATACAAACACATTAGAGTACAGCTAGCTATGCATTTACTATCTGTCTGTACAGTATTTATGTATCTATTGTAGGATTCTTTCCGTATGTTCATTCGCTACCTCGCTAACTCACTCATTCACTTAAATATGAATGAATACATCCATCCATCAATCCATCAATCCATCCATCCATCCATTCATTCATCCATCCATTCATCCATCCATCCATCCATCCATTCATTCATTCATTCATTCATTCATCCATCCATTCATCCATTCATCCATCCATCCATCCATCCATTCATTCATTCATTCATCCATCCATACATTAATCCATCCATCATCCATCCATCCATGACCCTCTTCCTGTACCTGAGCTCCTCTTTGCGTCGTATAATCATCTCCTCGTCCAGTCTGTGTATACACGTCCCCTCTGACTTGATCTTCTCAAAGTGTTGCTTCACCTCCTCACGCCACTCTGCCTGCAACACAGATACAGAAACACAGATACAGCAACACAGATCATAGTGTCAGTTAAAACACAGCAACACAGATCATAGTGTCAGTTAAAACACAGCAACACAGATACAGCAACAGACGCCATGTCAGTTAAAACACAGCAACACAGACCATAGTGTCAGTTAAAACACAGATCATAGTGTCAGTTAAAACACAGCAACACAGATCATAGTGTCAGTTAAAACACAGCAACACAGATCATAGTGTCAGTTAAAACACAGCAACACAGATCATAGTGTCAGTTAAAACACAGCAACACAGATCATAGTGTCAGTTAAAACACAGACTCATAGTGTCAGTTAAAACACAGCAACACAGATCATAGTGTCAGTTAAAACACAGACCATAGTGTCAGTTAAAACACAGCAACACAGACCATAGTGTCAGTTAAAACACAGCAACACAGACCATAGTGTCAGTTAAAACACAGACCATAGTGTCAGTTAAAACACAGCAACACAGAACATAGTGTCAGTTAAAACACAGCAACACAGACCATAGTGTCAGTTAAAACACAGACCATAGGGTCAGTTAAAACACAGCAACACAGACCATAGTGTCAGTTAAAACACAGACCATAGGGTCAGTTAAAACACAGCAACACAGATCAGAGTGTCAGTTAAAACACAGCAACACAGATCAGTGTCAGTTAAAACACAGCAACACAGATCAGAGTGTCAGTTAAAACACAGCAACACAGATCAGTGTCAGTTAAAACACAGCAAGACAGATCATAGTGTCCGTCATAACAGTTAGACAGCAGCATAGACATACCGTGTGTGTCAGTCAAAATGAATCCATGTCACAGAGCATCTCAGAACACTTTCTGAAAGAAAGGACACCGTGGACATTTTCCTGCCTGTGTACCATTCTGACTTTGACAAATGCCTCTTTAGCTGCTCTCTGTCTAGTCTTGTCCAAGGACATAAGGGTTTTTAAAAGAGTGTTTGTGTGTGGTCGTGTGCCCGTCCGTTCGTCCGTCACGGTCCATCTGTGTGTGTGTGTGTGTGTGTGTGTGTGTGTGTGTGTGTGTGTGTGTGTGTGTGTGTGTGTGTGTGTGTGTGTGTGTGTGTGTGTGTGTGTGTGCGTGTGCGTGTGCGTGTGTGGCTCTTGTTATTAAGCTAATGGAGTTTGAGAGCACTCTGCTCTGCCTGCAGCCACCCCTCTCATCTCTCATTCCTTTATGTCCTCCTTGCCCTGCCCCTCCTCCCTGCCTGTCCTCCCCTCCTCTCCTCTCCTCTCCTCTCCTCCCCTCCTCCCTGCCTCTCCTCCCCTCCTCCCTGCCTCTCCTCCCCTCCTTCCTCTCCTCCCCTCCTCCCTGCCTCCTCCTCCTCCTGCCTCTCCTCCCCTCCTTCCTGCCTCTCCTCCTCCCCCTGCCTCTCCTCCCCTCCTGCCCCTCCTCACCTCCTCCCTGCCTCTCCTCCCCTCCTGCCTCTCCTCCCCTCCTCCCTGCCTCTCCTCCCCTCCTTCCTCTCCTCCCCTCCTCCCTGCCTCTCCTTCCCTGCCTCTCCTCCCCTCCTGCCTCTCCTCCCCTCCTCCCTGCCTCTCCTCCCCTCCTGCCTCTCCTCCCCTCCTCCCTGCCTCTCCTCCCTCCTTCCTCTCCCTCACCTCCTCCCTGCCTCTCCTCCCCTCCTGCCTCTCCCCTCCCCTCCTCCCTGCCTCTCCTCCCTCTCCTCCCCTCCTCCCTGCCTCTCCGTCCCTGCCTCTCCTCCCCTCCTCCCTGCCTCTCCTCCCCTGCCTCTCCTCTCCTCCCCTCCTCCCTGCCTCTCCTCTCCTGCCTCTCCTCTCCTCCTCCTCCCTGCATCTCCTCCCCTCCTCCCTGCCTCTCCTCTCCTCCTTCCTGCCTCTCCTCCCCTCCTTCCTGCCTCTCCTCTCCTCCCCTGCCTCTCCTCCCCCTCCTCCCCTGACTTTCCTCCCCTCCTCCCTGCCTCTCCTCTCCTCCCCTGCCTCTCCTTTCCTCCCCTCCTCCCTGCCTCTCCTCCCTGCCTCTCCTCTCCTCCCCTGCCTCTCCTTTCCTCCCCTCCTCCCTGCCTCTCCTCCCCTGCCTCTCCTCTCCTCCTCCCTGCCTCTCCTCCTCTCCTCTCCTCTCCTCCCATCCTTCTCTCCTCCTCTCCTCCTCTCCTCCCAGTACATTCTCCCTGCCTCTCCTCCCCTGCCTTTCCTCACCTCCTCCCTGCCTCTGCTCTCCTCCTCCCTGCCTCTCCTCTCCTCTCCTCTCCTCCCCTGCCTCTCCTCCCCTCCTCCCTGCCTCTCCTCCCCTGCCTCTCCTCCCCTCCTCCCCCGACTCTCCTCCCCTCCTCCCTCCTTCCCTCCCCTCCTCTCCTCCTGTCCTCTTCTCCTCCCATCCTCTCCTCCCCTCCTCTCCTCTCCTCCCATCCCCTTCTCCCTGCCTCTCCTCTACATTAAAGCAATCAATAGAATAGACTGTAGCAGCTAATACTTCTTGCTGCCGTCACAAGGAAAATCCATTATGAGACGAGAGGGGGAGAGGGGGAGGGTGGAGAAAGAAAGAGAGAAGAAATGGAGGGGGCAGGAGGGGTGAGTGAGAGGGTAGGAGGAGAAGAGAAAGGGAAAGAGAGGAGAATAAGGATAGAGGCGGGAAGAGAGGGGCAGGAAGAGGAGAGGGGAGAGAGAAGAAAGAAGAAGAGAGAGGAGTAGGGTAGGAGGAGAGAGAGAGAGAGAGAGGAGTAGGGAGGGAGAGAGAAGAGAGAGAGGAGAAGGGGGAGAGAGAAGAGAGAGAGGAGAAGGGAGGGAGAGAGAAGAGAGAGTAGGGAGGGAGAGAGAAGATAAGAGAGCGAGGAGTAGGGAGAGAGAGAGAGAAGAGAGAGAGGAGTAGGGAGGGAGAGAGAGAGAGGAGAAGGGAGGGAGAGAGAAGAGAGAGAGGAGTAGGGAGGGAGGAGAGAAGAGAGAGGAGTAGGGAAGGAAGAGAGAGAGAAGATAAGAGAGAGGGGAGTAGGAAGGGAGAGAGAAGAGAGAGGAGTAGGGAGGGAGAGAGAAGATAAGAGAGAGAGGAGTAGGGAGAGAGAGAGAAGAGAGAGAGGAGTAGGGAGGGAGAGAGAGAGAGGAGAAGGGAGGGAGAGAGAAGAGAGAGAGGAGTAGGGAGGGAGGAGAGAAGAGAGAGGAGTAGGGAAGGAAGAGAGAGAGAAGATAAGAGAGAGGGGAGTAGGGAGGGAGAGAGAAGAGAGAGAGGAGTAGGGAGGGAGGAGAGAAGAGAGAGAGAAGAGAGAGAGGAGTAGGGAGGGAGAGAGAGAGAGAGAGAGAGAGGAGAAGGGAGGGAGAGAGAAGAGAGAGAGGAGTAGGGAGGGAGGAGAGAGAGAGAAGAGAGGTGTGACGCTGGTATTTGCGTCACTAGATGCCATCAGGTCCAGAAGCAGCGGGACGCAGCCAGAAGGAAATGAATCAGAAAAACTGATGCGTGTGTGTTTATTGGGGTCGTGCTTATGTGACTGCCTGTGTAATTGCATGCGCCCACTTGTCCATCAGCTTGTAATTTTACAAGGCAACATATATCTTTCCTAGACAGACAGCAGGGAAATTGGTATTGAGTGAGAGAGAGAGAGATGCTAGTGGCTTAGTAGGAACAGTACTCTTCTGTTTTCATAGAGACTCACTACTCTACTAGAGTGGCCACTGTCATAAACCAGGCATAGTCATAAACCAGGCATAGTCATAAACCAGGCATAGTCATTGCGTGTCTTGCGAGACGCATGCTTCTCTCTGCGACTTGATTGGTGGCTCGCGGTAATCATCTGAAAGAATGTGTTTTGTTTTCCTCAGTCAGCTGAATGTGCCACTTACTTCATAGAACCATGGTCACGTTAATAACCTTACAGAGAGATATAAACAGAGATAAACAGAGATAAACAGAGAGATAAAAGGGGGTTCTGGCGCTTCTTGAATTCGTTTTCTTCCTTAGGAATTACCAACTATGACCCCCATCCCTGAAAGCTTAGACTCTGGACCGTGTACATGTCTTCTGTTTCCACGTACAACACAAGCTGTGCAGGACTCGTTAGGAATGGAGAGTGAGGTATCTGCACAGGATAACTGAGGGAAATAAATTGATTGTCCACAAACGATCACACATAAGATTGATGATCATTCCTGATGTTTTTCTCAACTTTTCAATACCTTTCTGATGCACATTTCAATCACTCCACAGCATACTTCCATCACTCCACAGCATACTTCCATCACTCCACAGCATACTTCCATCACTCCACAGCATACTTCCATCAGACTGAAGTTTGACATTACCTGATTTGACAAATCTTGTGCTATACCTTTTATTGAGATAATAGCAAAAAGGTCTGATTCTAAATATTCACCAAATTATTTTCCACATTTGTTTCTGATACCCCCAAGTGTCCTAAAACAGACAATCAAAGAGCTTGATTGTCCCTATTAATAAACTCTGCAAAAAAAGAAACGTGTCTTTTTCAGGACCCTGTCTTTCAAAGATAATTCATAAACATCCAAATAACTTCACAGATCTTCATTGTAATGGGTTTAAACACTGTTTCCCATGCTTGTTCAATGAACCATAAACAATTAATGAACATGCACCTGTGGAACGGTCGTTAAGACACTAACAGCTTACAGACGGTAGGCAATTATGGTCACAGTTATAAAAACTTAGTGTAACAGTATAGCTTCCGTCCCTCTCCTCGCCCTGAACCAGGGACCCTCTGCACACATCAACAACTGCCTCCCTCGAAGTATCGTTACCCATCGCGGCAAGGTCTCAGAGCGAGTGACGTCACCGATTGAAACGCTGTTAGCGCGCACCCCGCTAGCTAGCTAGCCATTTCACACCGGTTACAAAAGGACACTAAAGAGGCCTTTCACTTGATTCTGAAAAACACCAAAAGAAAGACACCCAGGGTCCCTGCTCATCGACGTGAATATGCCTTAGGCATGCTGCAAGGAGGCATGAGGACTGCAGATGTGGCCAGGGCAATAAATTGCAATGTCCGTACTGTGAAACGTCAAGACAGCCCTACAGGGAGACAGGACGGACATCTGATCGTCCTCGCAGTGGCAGACCACGTGTAACAACACCTGCACAGGATCGGTACATCCGAACATCACACCTGCGGGACAGGTACAGGATGGCAACAACAACTGCCCGAGTTACACCAGGAACGCACAATCCCTCCATCAGTGCTCAGACTGTACGCAATAGGCTGAGAGAGGCTGGACTGAGGGCTTGTAGGCCTGTTGCCGGTGATGTCCTCACCAGACATCACCGGCAACAATGTCGCCTATGGGCACAAACCCACCGTCGCTGGACCAGACAGGACTGGTAAAAAGTTATCTTTACTGACGAGTCGCGGTTTTGTCTCACCAGGGAGGGATGGTCGGAATCGTGTTTATCGTTGAAGGAATGAGCGTTACACCGAGGCCTGTACTCTGGCACGGGATCGATTTGGAGGTGGAGGGTCCGTCATGGTCTGGGGCGGTGTGTCACAGCATCATTGGACTGAGCTTGTTGTCATTGCAGGCAATCTCAACGCTGTGCGTTACAGGGAAGACATCCTCCTCCCTCATGTGGTATCCTTCCTGCAGGCTCATCCTGACATGACCCTCCAGCATGATAATGCCACCAGCCATACTGCTCATTCTGTGCGTGATTTCCTGCAAGACAGGAATGTCAGTGTTCTACCATGGCCAGCGAAGAGCCCGGATCTCAATCCCATTGAGCACGTCTGGGACCTGTTGGATCGGAGGGTGAGGGCTAGGGCCATTCCCCCCAGAAATGTCCGGGAACTTGCAGGTGCCTTGGTGGAAGAGTGGGGTAACATCTCACAGCAATAACTGGCAAATCTGGTGCAGTCCATGAGGAGGAGATGCACTGCAGTACTTAATGCATCTGGTGGCCACACCAGATACTGACTGTTACTTTTGATTTTGACCCCCCTTTGTTCAGGGACACATTATTCCATTCATGTTAGCCACATGTCTGTGAAACTTGTTCAGTTTATGTCTCAGTTGTTGAATCTTATTTACACGTTAAGTTTGCTGAAAATATACACAGTTGACAATGAGAGGACATTTCTTTTTTTGCTGAGTTTAGTATCTTAAATATCATGTACAGTTGAAGTCGGAAGTTTACATACACCTTAGCCAAATACATTTCAACTCAGTTTTTCACAATTCCTGACATTTAATCCTTGTAAAAATTCCCTGTCTTAGGTCAGTTAGGATCACCACTTCATTTAAGAATGTGAAATGTCAGAATAATAGTAGAGAGAATTATTTCTTTCAGCTTTTATTTCTTTCATCACATTCCCAGTGGGTCAGAAGTTTACATCCACTCAATTAGTATTTGGTAGCATTGCCTTTAACTTCTTAGGGAGCGGCTGCCGAGGAGACGGTTTTGGTGAGTCTGGCGTGCCCAAAGTAAAATGCCTGCCATTCAGGCCCAGAAAATAGGATATGCACATAATTAGTACTATTGGATAGGAAACACTCTGAAGTTTCTAAAAGTGTTAAAATAATGTATGTGAGTATAACAGAAGTGATATAGCAGGTGAAAACCCGAGGAAAATCATACGGATTTGCTGTTTTTTTTGTAAATTACATTTTTCTCCATTGTGGCTATTCATTTTTCTGTTATGTAGGACTGAGACTGCAGTACCTATGGCTTCCACAGGATGTCAACAGTCTTTAGACAAGGTTTCAAAACAATAGGGCTAAAGGGAATCGCATAGAAGAAGATTTACTGGAAGTGGAAATGAGAAATACTTTTTTCGGTCACGAGAACGAGAGCGCGACACACTTTTATTTTCCTTTCTTATCAGTCAGGCTACAATCCGGTTAAAATATTATAGTAAATATACATAAAATGATACTTAAGGAAACATAAAAAATTATGTTTGATTTGTTTGTAGAAAGTGTATAGGTATAATGTGAACGTGTTCTCTTCACGGTTCAATTGGCGACTCAACGGTGGATTTTATGATCATAACGCGCCAACCAAACAGAGATTTATGGATATAATAAATTAAATCAAATCAAATCAAATGTTATTTGTCACATACACATGGTTAGCAGATGTTAATGCGAGTGTAGGGAAATGCTTGTGCTTCTAGTTCCGACCATGCAGTAGTATCTAACAAGTAATCTAACAAATTCACAACAACTACCTTATACACACAAGAGTAAAGGAATGAATACGAGTATGTACATATAAATATATGGATGAGCGATGGCTGACCGGCATAGGCAAGATGCAGTAGATGGTTTAGAGTACAGTGTATACATTTGATATGAGTATGTCGGATACGTAAACATTATATACAAAATTGTTTAAAGTGGCTAGTGATACATTTGTTACATCCAATTCCTATGTTTAAAGTGGCTATAGATTTAAGTCAGTATGTTGGCAGCAGCCACTCAATGTTAGTGATGGCTGTTTAACAGTCTGATGGCCTTGAGGTAGAAGCTGTTTTTTAGTCTCTCGGTCCCAGCTTTGATGCACCTGTACTGACCTCGCCTTCTGGATGATAACGGGTGAACAGGCAGTGGCTCGGGTGGTTGTTGTCCTTGATGATCTTTTTGGCCTTTCTGTGACATCGGGTGGTGTAGGTGTCCTGGAGGGCAGGTAGTTTACCCCCGGTGATGCGCTGTGCAGTCCTCACTACCCTCTGGAGAGCCTTACGGTTGTGGACTGAGCAGTTGCCGTACCAGGCGGTGATACAGCCCGACAGGATGCTCTCGATTGTGCATCTGTAAAAGTTTGTGAGTGATTTTGGTGACAAGCCGAATTTCTTCAGCCTCCTGAGGTTGAAGAGGCGCTGTTGCGCCTTCTTCACCACGCTGTCTGTGTGGGTGGACCAATTCAGTTTGTCCGTGATGTGTACGCCGAGGAACTTAAAACTTTCCACCTTCTCCACTACTGTCCCCTCGATGTGGATAGGGGTGCTCCCTCTCCTGTTTCCTGAAGTCCACGATCATCTCCTTTGTTTTGCTGACATTGAGTGAGAGGTTATTTTCCTGACACCACACTCCGAGGGCCCTCACCTCCTCTCTGTAGGCCGTCTCGTCGTTGTTGGTAATCAAGCCTACCACTGTAGTGTCGTCAGCAAACTTGATGATTGAGTTGGATGCGTGCTTGGCCACGCAGTCATGGGTAAACAGGGAGTACAGGAGAGGGCTGAGAACGCACCTTGTGGGGCCCCAGTGTTGAGGATCAGCGGGTGGAGATGTTGTTTCCTACCCTCACCACCTGGGACCGGCCCGTCAGGAAGTCCAGGACCCAGTTGCACAGGGCTGGGTCGAGACCCAGGGTCTCGAGCTTAGTGACGAGCTTGGAGGGAACTATGGTGTTAAATGCTGAGCTGTAGTCGATGAACAGCATTCTTACATAAGTATTCCTCTTGTCCAGATGGGTTAGGGCAGTGTGCAGTGTGATTGCGATTGCGTCGTCTGTGGACCTATTGGGACGGTAAGCAAATTGGAGTGGGTCCAGGGTGTCTGGCAGGATGGAGGTGATATGATCCTTGACTAATCTCTCAAAGCACTTCATGATGACGGAGGTGAGTGCTACGGGGCGATAGTCATTTAGCTCAGTCACCTTAGCTTTCTTGGGAACAGGAACAATGATGGCCCTCTTGAAGCATGTGGGAACAGCAGACTGGGATAGGGACTGATTGAATATGTCCGTAAACACACCAGCCAGCTGGTCTGCGCATGCTCTGAGGACACGGCCAGGGATGCCATCTGGGCCGGCAGCCTTGCGAGGGTTAACACATTTAAATGTTTTCTCTACATTGGCTGCGGTGAAGGTGAGCCCGCAGGTTTTGGTAGCGGGCCGTGTCGGTGGCACTGTATTGTCCTCAAAGCGAGCAAAGAAGTTGTTTAGTTTGTCTGGGAGCAGGACGTCATGGTCCGCGACGGGGCTGGTTTTCTTTTGTAGTCCGTGATTGACTGTAGACCCTGCCACATTCCTCTTGTGTCTGGAGCCGTTGAATTGTGACTCTACTTTGTCTCTATATTGACGCTTAGCTTGTTTGATTGCCTTGCGGAGGGAATAGCTGCACTGTTTGTATTCAGTCATGTTTCCGGTAGCCTTACCCTGGTTAAAAGCAGTGGTTCGCGCTTTCAGTTTTATGCGAATGCTGCCATCAATCCACGGTTTCTGGTTGGGGAAGGTTTTAATATTTCCTATGGGTACAACATCACCAATGCACTTGCTAATAAACTCGCTCACCGAATCAGCGTATACATCAATGTTGTTGTCAGATGCTATCCGGAACATATCCCAGTCCACGTGCTCAAGCAATCTTGCAGCATGGAATCAGATTGGTCGGACCAGCGTTGAACAGACCTGAGAACGGGTGTTTCCTGTTTTAGTTTCTGTTTGTAGGCTGGGAGCAACAAAATGGAGTCATGGTCAGACTTGCCGAAAGGAGGGCGGAGAATAGCCTTGTATGCATCACGGAAGTTGGAATAACAGTGGTCCAGGATTTTACCAGCCCGGGTGGCACATTCGATATGCTGGTAAAATTTCGGGAGCCTTGTTCTTAAATTAGCCTTATTAAAATCCCCAGCCACAATAAATGCAGCCTCAGGATATGTGGTTTCCAGTTTACATAGAGTCCGATGAATTTCTTTCAATGCCGTCGATGTGTCAGCTTGAGGGGGGGATGTACACGGCTGTGATTATAATCGAGGAGAATTCTCTTGGTAGATAATGCGGTCTGCATTTGATTGTAATGAATTCTATGTCAGGTGAACAAAAGGACTTGAGTTCCTGTATGTTGTTATGATCACACCACGTCTCGTTAATCATAAGACACACACCCCCGCCCTTCTTCTTACCAGAGAGATGTTTGTTTCTGTCGGCGCGATGCATGGAGAAACCAGGTGGCTGTACCGACTCTGATAACGTGTCCTGAGTGAGCCATGTTTCCGTGAAGCAAAGAACGTTGCAGTCTCGGATGTCTCTCTGAAAGGCAACCCTTGATCTGATTTCGTCTACTTTGTTGTCAAGAGACTGTACATTGGCGATTAAAATACTCGGGAGAGGTGCACGATGCGCCCGTCGACGTAGCTTGACCAAAAGACCGGCCCGTTTCCCTCTTCTCCGGCGCCGCCGTTTTGAGTCGCCGGGTGCTATCCATTCTATTGTTGTGTTTGGGTTAACAAACCGAGAATCCTCTTTGGGAAAGTCGTATTCCTGGTCGTAATGTTGGTAAGTTGACGTTGCTCTTATATCCAATAGTTCCTCCCGGTTGTATGTAATAAAACTTAATATTTCCCGGGGTAACAATGTAAGAAGGAATACATAAAAAAACAAAATACTGCATGGTTTCCTGAGAACGTGAAGCGAGGCTGCCATCTCTGTCGGCGCCGGGAAGTAGTAATGACTTTTTCTAACAAAAGAAGCATGGATTTTCTAACAAAAGAAGCATGGATTGTCTTCGTTGGACACTTGGGAAGCCCTCAGCAGAAGTTAATCAAAGGTAAGCGATTTTATATTAGCGATTTTATGCGTTTTGTGAGACCCGTTTTGGTTATGGATTTATGCTAATGTATAAAATATGAGAGGGGCTATCCTCAAACAATCAAATGTTGTGCTTTCGCCGTAAAGCCTTTTTGAAATCTGACAATGCTGTGATATTGCCAAGAATCAGAGCTTTTGATGGCTATGCAACACTTGTATATTGATGAATGTTTAATAATTCAACTTTTGGATTTTGAATTTGGCGCCTTACATTTCACCGGGTAGTGTCGGGAGTGGGGCACTAGCGCTTGTTTAACTTGGGTCAAACGTTTCAGGTAGCCTTCCACAAGCTTCCCACAATAAGTTGGGAGAATTTCAACTGTATGAATCTGTTTAATTTCATGTTTTAATCAATTTGACTTTGTGACCCCCACCCCCAACCCATGTTCTCGGATGTGTGATTTTGTTTTACAAAAGTGGTTCTCTTGGAAATATTAGTGACTACCACTGTCATAAACCTTTATAACTCTACAATGAACGTTTAATTCCAAGATGGCTGTCCTGTTGTCATGTTGCCAGCGCGTGTCAATGTCCATTCTAGTATTCTGTTTACTTATGTGACTGTACCTGAGATCTGAAGTACGTCTCCTGTGGGGTAGACAGCAGGTCAGCTGAGGCGATGTCCAGGTGCAGTAGGATCTGTCTGAATGAAGGTCTGTTCCTGGGTTTACTGCTCCTGGAGGCAGATACACACATATCTTTAAAATACAACTACAATGTACATCTACATCTTCTGATTACTTAACTTCTCTTCTATCCGTTGGACATGTTCATACCCTGTCCTCCTCCCTTTCTTTTATGCCCCTCCCTCCCTCCCTCCCTCCCTCTGTCTCACCAGCACTGTCTCAGCAGTATTTTGAAGCCGTCTGGGCAGCTCTCTGGGACGGGTAGGTTCAGGCTGTTGTTTCCCACCCCCCAGATGATGGCCGAAGAGTCCACGTCTTTATACGGTACCTCTCCGGTCAACATCTCCCACAGCACCACACCAAACGACCTGCAGAGAGAGAGGGAGAGAGAGAGGGAGAGAGAGGGAGAGAGAGGGAGAGAGAGAGGGAGAGAGATCCCATGAGTCCATACTACTCTTTAAAATGAACACTTCTGTACAGTAAAAACGGGTTTTCAGGAGCCAATCTGAAAAACAACATCAACACATCAGCATCGTTTGTGTTATAGCCTCTTCTATGTACCCTACTACCCTCGTGTTTACAATGTTATTTCCCTGATAATACAAAAACAAGGCTGTGTAGGCTACATGCTTGTGCGCTGTAAAAGGTGCCAGCCAGTCAGTGTGTGTTTATGTGTGTACTGGGCTCCCCTGGCTTTTAGCCCTAGCCTGCCTGGTGCCAGGGTGTGGCTCTTCCCCTGCCGTCGGGTAGAGGATGGGGGATAAGGGAGGTCCTGTCCCAGGGGAGTAACTATGGAAAGGTTGTTGTTGATGACACCTTGGATCTGGATCACCATGGCAACTCTGGTGCGCACCAATAGTATCGTGTGGGTGGGAGAAAGCACCAATAGCATCGTGTGGGAGGGAGAAAGCACCAATAACATCATGTGGAAGGGAAAAAGCACCAATAGAACTGTGTGGGAGGGAGAAAGGACCAATAGCATCATGTGGGAGGCTAAAGCACCAATAGAATTGTGTGGGAGGGAGAAAGCACCAATAGCTTTGTGTGGGAGGGAGAGAGTAATGTTGTGTTTATGTGATTATTTTTAGCTTCTGTCTCTGGCCACTTGTTTATTATCGATGAGAATCTACAGAATGGGTGGTTTACCTCTAGTTCTATAGAAGAGGCACAGACATATAATGTATTGCGTGTTAGAGTCAGTGGGGTCTGCTGAGGGGAGGACGGCTCTTTAATAATGGCTGGAACAGAGCGAATGGAATGGCATCAAACCATGTGTTTGATGTATTAGATACCATTCAGCCTATTCCGCTCAAGCCATTACCACGAGCCCTTCCTCCCAAATTAAGTTGCCACTAACCTCCTGTGGTTAGAGTAGTACCCTTATTAAGAAGCTATTTATTGCCTTTTTATACGATGAGTAATACTATGACTGAAGCATGTAATGAGTAATACTATGACTGAAGCATGTAATGAGTAATACTATGACTGAAGCATGTAATGAGTAATAATATGACTGAAGCATGTAATGAGTAATACTATGACTGAAGCATGTAATGAGTAATAATATGACTGAAGCATGTAATGAGTAATACTATGACTGAAGCATGTAATGAGTAATACTATGACTGAAGCATGTAATGAGTAATACTATGACTGAAGCATGTAATGAGTAATACTATGACTGAAGCATGTAATGAGTAATACTATGACTGAAGCATGTAATGAGTAATACTATGACTGAAGCATGTAATGAGTAATAATATGACTGAAGCATGTAATGAGTAATACTATGACTGAAGCATGTAATGAGTAATAATATGACTGAAGCATGTAATGAGTAATACTATGACTGAAGCATGTAATGAGTAATACTATGACTGAAGCATGTAATGAGTAATACTATGACTGAAGCATGTAATGAGTAATACTATGACTGAAGCATGTAATGAGTAATACTATGACTGAAGCATGTAATGAGTAATACTATGACTGAAGCATGTAATGAGTAATACTATGACTGAAGCATGTAATGAGTAATAATATGACTGAAGCATGTAATGAGTAATAAGCATGTAATGAGTAATACTATAACTTAAGCATGTAATGAGTAATACTATGACTGAAGCATGTACTGAGTAATACTATGACTGAAGCATGTAATGAGTAATACTATGACTGAAGCATGTAATGAGTAATACTATGACTGAAGCATGTAATGAGTAATACTATGACTGAAGCATGTAATGAGTAATACTATGACTGAAGCATGTAATGAGTAATACTATGACTGAAGCATGTAATGAGTAATAATATGACTGAAGCATGTAATGAGTAATAAGCATGTAATGAGTAATACTATAACTTAAGCATGTAATGAGTAATACTATGACTGAAGCATGTAATGAGTAATACTATGACTGAAGCATGTACTGAGTAATACTATGACTGAAGCATGTAATGAGTAATAAGCATGTAATGAGTAATACTATGACTGAAGCATGTAATGAGTAATACTATGACTGAAGCATGTAATGAGTAATAATATGACTGAAGCATGTAATGAGTAATACTATGACTGAAGCATGTAATGAGTAATACTATGACTGACGCATGTAATGAGTAATAATATGACTGAAGCATGTAATGAGTAATAATATGACTGAAGCATGTAATGAGTAATACTATGACTGAAGCATGTAATGAGTAATACTATGACTGAAGCATGTAATGAATAATAATATGACTGAAGCATGTAATGAGTAATACTATGACTGAAGCATGTAATGAGTAATAATATGACTGAAGCATGTAATGAGTAATAATATGACTGAAGCATGTAATGAGTAATACTATGACTGAAGCATGTAATGAGTAATACTATGTCTGAAGCATGTAATGAGTAATACTATGACTGAAGCATGTAATGAGTAATACTATGTCTGAAGCATGTAATGAGTAATACTATGACTGAAGCATGTAATGAGTAATACTATGACTGAAGCATGTAATGAGTAATAAGCATTTAATGAGTAATACTATGACTGAAGCATGTAATGAGTAATAAGCATTTAATGAGTAATACTATGACTGAAGCATGTAATGAGTAATACTATGTCTGAAGCATGTAATGAGTAATACTATGACTGAAGCATGTAATGAGTAATACTATGACTGAAGCATGTAATGAGTAATACTATGACTGAAGCATGTAATGAGTAATACTATGACTGAAGCATGTAATGAGTAATAATATGACTGAAGCATGTAATGAGTAATACTATGACTGACGCATGTAATGAGCAATAATATGACTGAAGCATGTAATGAGTAATACTATGACTGAAGCATGTAATGAGTAATAATATGACGGAAGCATGTAATGAGTAATAATATGACTGAAGCATATAATGAGTAATACTATGACTGAAGCATGTAATGAGTAATAATATGACTGAAGCATGTAATGAGTAATAAGCATGTAATGAGTAATACTATGACTGAAGCATGTAATGAGTAATAATATGACTGAAGCATGTAATGAGTAATAATATGACTGAAGCATGTAATGAGTAATACTATGACTGAAGCATGTAATGAGTAATACTATGACTGAAGCATGTAATGAGTAATACTATGACTGAAGCATGTAATGAGTAATAATATGACTGAAGCATATAATGAGTAATACTATGACTGAAGCATGTAATGAGTAATAATATGACTGAAGCATGTAATGAGTAATAAGCATGTAATGAGTAATACTATGACTGAAGCATGTAATGAGTAATAATATGACTGAAGCATGTAATGAGTAATAATATGACTGAAGCATGTAATGAGTAATACTATGACTGAAGCATGTAATGAGTAATACTATGACTGAAGCATGTAATGAGTAATAATATGACTGATGCATGTAATGAGTAATAATATGACTGAAGCATATAATGAGTAATACTATGACTGAAGCATGTAATGAGTAATAATATGACTGAAGCATGTAATGAGTAATAAGCATGTAATGAGTAATACTATGACTGAAGCATGTAATGAGTAATACTATGACTGAAGCATGTAATGAGTAATAATATGACTGAAGCATGTAATTGAGGTGTGTGCATGTGTAAGAAAGAGAGAGAGTTAGTTCGCTGCAGTACTATTACTTTGCTTCCTCAGCTAAATTTTTCATTTAATGTTTAAAGTTATTGGTTCAGAATGGGGAGACCTGGCACAGAGGACTGTAGGAATGTATAGTGTAGACTTGTTATGAAATATAGAGTGGGAAGCTATAGTAGACCTGGCATGGGGTAGGAAGGTACTGGCATGGGGTAGGAAGGTACTGGCATGGGGTAGTAATGTACTGGCATGGGGTAATCAGGTACTGGTATGGGGTAGTAATGTACTGGCATGGGGTAGTCAGGTACTGGCATGGGGTAGGAAGGTACTGGCATGGGGTAGTAATGTACTGGCATGGGGTAATCAGGTACTGGTATGGGGTAGGAAGGTACTGGCATGAGGTAGTAATGTACTGGCTTGGGGTAGGAAGGTACTGGCATGGGGTAGTAATGTACTGGCATGGGGTAGTAATGTACTTGCATGGGGTAGTAATGTACTGGCATGGGGTAGTAATGTACTTGCATGGGGTAGGAAGGTACTGGCATGGGGTAGTAATGTACTGGCATGGGGTAGTAATGTACTGGCATGGGGTAGTAATGTACTGGCATGGGGTAGGAAGATACTGGCATGGGGTAGGAAGGTACTGGCATGGGGTAGTAATGTACTGGCATGGGGTAGTAATGCACTGGCTTGGGATAGGAAGGTACTGGCATGGGGTAGTAATGTACTGGCTTGGGGTAGGAAGGTACTGGCATGGGGTAGTAATGTACTGGCATGAGGTAGTAATGTACTGGCTTGGGGTAGGAAGGTACTGGCATG
The DNA here is from genome assembly GCA_030435695.1 of Brachymystax lenok tsinlingensis. Taxonomy (NCBI): domain Eukaryota; kingdom Metazoa; phylum Chordata; class Actinopteri; order Salmoniformes; family Salmonidae; genus Brachymystax; species Brachymystax lenok. The sequence goes on along the minus strand of CM059797.1, from coordinate 8,196,376 downwards.
GGGTAGTAATGTACTGGCATGGGGTAGTAATGCACTGGCTTGGGGTAGGAAGGTACTGGCATGGGGTAGTAATGTACTGGCTTGGGGTAGGAAGGTACTGGCATGGGGTAGGAAGGTACTGGCATGGGGTAGTAATGCACTGGCATGGGGTAGTAATGTACTGGCATGGGGTAGGAAGGTACTGGGAGGCAGAAGCTAGCCTAACCTCGCTGTCTCACTGCCACAGTCACTCTTTACAATGTTTTCAAAGACAAGGAGCATTCTCTGTCCTGTTTTGTTATTAAAAACAAGAAGCATTCTCTGTCTTTTTTTGTTATTAAAAACAATGAGCATTCTCTGTCCTGTTATGTTATTAAAGACAAGGAGCATTCTCTGTCCTGTCATGTTTTTAAAGACAAGGAGCACTCTGTCCTGTTGTGTTATTAAAGACAAGGAGCACTCTGTCCTGTTATGTTATTAAAGACAAGGAGCACTCTGTTATGTTATTAAAGACAAGGAGCATTCTGTCCTGTTATGTTATTAAAGACAAGGAGCACTCTGTTATGTTATTAAAGACAAGGAGCATTCTGTCCTGTTATGTTATTAAGGACAAGGAGCATTCTGTCCTGTTATGTTATTAAAGACAAGGAGCACTCTGTCCTGTTATTATAAACAAGGAGCACTCTGTTATGTTATTAAAAACAATGAGCACTCTGTTATGTTTTTAAAGACAAGGAGCACTCTGTCCTGTTGTGTTATTAAAGACAAGGAGCACTCTGTCCTGTTGTGTCATTAAAGACAAGGAGCACTCTGTTATGTTATTAAAGACAAGGAGCATTCTGCCCTGTTATGTTATTAAAGACAAGGAGCACTCTGTTATGTTATTATAGACAAGGAGAACTCTGTCCTGTTATGTTATTAAAGACAAGGAGCACTCTGTCCTGTTATGTTATTAAAGACAAGGAGCACTCTGTTATGTTATTATAGACAAGGAGCACTCTGTCCTGTTATGTTATTAAAGACAAGGAGCACTCTGTCCTGTTATGTTATTAAAGACAATGAGCACTCTGTTATGTTATTAAAGACAAGGAGCATTCTGTCCTGTTATGTTATTAAAGACAAGGAGCACTCTGTTATGCTATTAAAGACAATGAGCACTCTGTCCTGTCATGTTGTTAAAGACAAGGAGCACTCTGTCCTGTTATGTTATTAAAGACAAGGAGCACTCTGTTATGTTATTATAGACAAGGAGCACTCTGTCCTGTTATGTTATTAAAGACAAGGAGCACTCTGTCCTGTTATGTTATTAAAGACAATGAGCACTCTGTTATGTTATTAAAGACAAGGAGCATTCTGTCCTGTTATGTTATTAAAGACAAGGAGCACTCTGTTATGCTATTAAAGACAATGAGCACTCTGTCCTGTTATGTTGTTAAAGACAAGGAGCACTCTGTCCTGTTATGTTATTAAAGATGAGGAGCACTCTGTTATGTTATCAAAGACAAGGAGCATTCTGTCCTGTTATGTTATTAAAGACAAGGAGCACTCTGTTATGCTATTAAAGACAATGAGCACTCTGTCCTGTTATGTTGTTAAAGACAATGAGCACTCTGTTATGTTATTAAAGACGAGGAGCACTCTGTCCTGTTATGTTATTAAAGACAAGGAGCACTCTGTTATGTTATTAAAGACAAGGAGCACTCTGTCCTGTTATGTTATTAAAGACAAGGAGCACTCTGTCCTGTTATGTTATTAAAGACAAGGAGCACTCTGTCCTGTTATTTTATTAAAGACAAGGAGCTTTCTGTTATGTTATTAAAGACAAGGAGCACTCTGTCCTGTTATGTTATTAAAGACAAGGAGCACTCTGTCCTGTTATTTTATTAAAGACAAGGAGCACTCTGTCCTGTTGTGTTATTAAAAACAAGGAGCATTCTCTGTCCTGTTATGTTATTCTTGAAGTAACCATTTCATTTTCTCTACACCCAATCTTATTTTAGATTTCTCCAGATTAGGAAGGTAAAGGGAGAGAAACTTGCTGTCTCGCTGCCACAGTCTTTGTCACAATGCCTTTATGCAATGAACACTCTCTTTAAATGGAGTTTGTAAAAATGACTCCTCAATTCACTGTCTAGAGTAGACCCAATGTTCTTTTAGATTTAGCCAGTTGTCTGGCCCAACTGTCAGAGCATGTTAAGACAGACCAGACAGAGCAAACAACACACCTCAAATCATCCTTTCTCTCAGAATAGACAGCGATAAGGGCAGGAGATAATGTAGTCCTGTAATGTGGACCCAGAGATAGATTCAAATACATACTGTCTACATTCTTGTAATTTTTCACACATCAACAGTTGTACCTTTTAGTTCACGTGTCAAACTCGAGCCTGTTTGAACCGGCCAGTGGGTGGTTTTGGGGGGGAAACGATCACAATCTACATTTAAATGAGAAAACCCAAATCGAAACTGTGTAGAAATGATCATGGACCTACATTTATATAGTTGAATGCACTGATTGTAAGACCCTAAATTAGAGTGTCTGCTAAATTACTAAAATGTTTTTTTTTTTTAAATCCAGTTGAAATGTTGTGGAAATCAGACTCTACCATTCGACTCTGGGAGAAATCACTCTCTCATCTTTCAGTAGTGTAGGATCAGTGTGAAATCAGACTCCCCCTCTCCATATCCAGTGTAGTGTGCTCTAGGCCCAAGGCCAGGCCACAGGCTTTAGAAAGGATATTTCAGCCTCTCCAGAGCACAAGAGCATCTGGCAAATCAATAATTGAATTAGCCAGCATTCCTCTCTTAGGAGAGAGAGGGAGAGAAAGAGAGTGAGAGAGGGAGGGATGAATGGATGGATGGAGAAGGAAACAGAAAAATAAACAGAAAGGCAGGGTGGGCTCAAGGCACTCTGGATAAGAGCGTCTGCTAAAATTACAAACATTTATTCTTAAATGATTTGTAAAGATTTTATTTTATTTAACCTTTATTTTAACAGGTCTCTTTTTCAGACGGGTTGACATCAAAATAAATAATGCTATAAAGTACGAAGGAACATGTAAGAAGGTGTTTTCTCTTACCAGATGTCGACCTTCTCTGAGACAGGTTCGTTCCTGATCACCTCTGGGGCCATCCAGGCCACCGTACCGGCGAACGACATCTTGGTGCTCTTATCACTCATCTCCTTAGACGTCCCAAAGTCAGAGATTTTCACCGCGTCATCATAGGTGATCAACATACTGGAGTAGAGTATACAGGCACAGTCAGGAACGGGTGGTACGGTACCCACAGACAGACAGTCAGGGGAAGGTACAGTAGCCACAGAGAAACATTCAGGGGAAGGTACGGTGCCCACAGAGAGAGACAGTCAGGGGAAGGTACAGTAGATACAGAGACACAGTCAGGGGCAGGTACGGTAGCCACAGAGACACAGTCAGGGGAAGGTACGGTAGCCACAGAGACACAGTCAGGGGAAGGTACGGTATCCACAGAGACACAGTCAGGGGAAGGTACGGTAGCCACAGAGACACAGTCAGGGGAAGGTACGGTATCCACAGAGACACAGTCAGGGGAAGGTACGGTATCCACAGAGACACAGTCAGGGGAAGGTACGGTAGCCACAGAGACACAGTCAGGGGAAGGTACGGTATCCACAGAGAAACAGTCAGGGGCAGGTACGGTGCCCACAGAGAAACAGTCAGGGGAAGGTACGGTGCCCACAGAGACACAGTCAGGGGAAGGTACGGTGCCCACAGAGACACAGTCAGGGGAAGGTACGGTAGATACAGAGACACAGTCAGGGGAAGGTACGGTGCCCACAGAGACACAGTCAGGGGAAGGTACGGTGCCCACAGAGACACAGTCAGGGGCAGGTACGGTGCCCACAGAGAAACAGTCAGGGGAAGGTACGGTAGATACAGAGACACAGTCAGGGGAAGGTACGGTGCCCACAGAGACACAGTCAGGGGAAGGTACGGTGCCCACAGAGACACAGTCAGGGGCAGGTACGGTAGATACAGAGACACAGTCAGGGGCAGGTACGGTAGCCACAGAGAGACACACCACAGTCCCTAGAACTATTCAAATGACTCAAACAAGAATATGGTAACTTGAGAAACTAAATGTACGCTAAGTCGCTAACACCCCTAAAACATAACATATTCAATGATGTCTACAGTGTACCACCATATGTTTGGCATGACAATGAACACAACAGAGGTCAAAGCATAGTTATCATGTAGGTTAGGACTGACTACTTACTTGGGCGACTTGAGGTCTCTGTGGATGATCTTGTGGAGGTGGAGGTAGTTCATGCCTCCAGCCATGCCCATGGCCCAGTCGATGAGCAGGGAGGGAGTGATCTTCCTACCCGCTCTCAGCACCTCGTACAGCTGGCCCTGGGCACAGTACTCCATTAGGATACAGTAACACGGGGCCTGGGTGCAGATGCCCCTGAATGGAGGAGAGGAGAGAGGGAGGAGAGGAAAGAGAGAGGAGAGAAGGAAGAGAGGATTAGTAACACAGTTCTCCATTAAGGTAATATAAATTGCACGGGCCTGGGTATATTCTATTGTATTCTACTGTACTGTCTTCTACTGTATTATACTGTACTGTATTCTACTGTACTGTATTCTACTGTATTCTACTGTACTGTATTCTACTGTATTATACTGTACTGGATTCTACTGTACTGTAGTCTACTGTATTGTACTGTAATGTTCTCTACTGTACTGTCTTCTACTGTATTATACTCTACAGTACTGCATTCTACTGTACTGTATTCTACTGTATTCTACTGTAATGTATTATAATGTACTGTATTGTACTGTATTATACTCTACTGTACTGTATTCTACTGTACTCTGCTGTACTGTATTCTACTGTATTGTACTGTACTGTATTGTACTATATTCTACATTTGATATTACATTTTAGTCAATTAGCAGATGCTCTTATCCATAATGACTTACAGTTAGTACTCTACTGTACTATATTCAACTGTATTATAGTCTACTGTACTGTATTCTACTGTATTGTACTCTACTGTACTGTAGTCTACTGTATTCTACTGTACTGTATTCTACGTAATTATACTCTAATGTACTGTATTCTACTGTACTGTTTTCTACAGTATTCAACTGTACTATATTATACTGTACTGTTTCGACTGTATTCTACTGTACTGTATTTTACAGTATTCGACTGTACTGTATTATACTGTACTGTTTCTACTGTATTCTACTGTACTGTATTCTACTGTATTATACTGTACTGTATTCTACTGTACTGTATTCTACTGTATTCTACTGTACTGTATTCTACTGTATTATACTGTACTGTATTCTACTGTACTGTAGTCTACTGTATTGTACTGTAATGTTCTCTACTGTACTGTCTTCTACTGTATTATACTCTACAGTACTGCATTCTACTGTACTGTATTCTACTGTATTCTACTGTAATGTATTATAATGTACTGTATTGTACTGTATTATACTCTACTGTACTGTATTCTACTGTACTCTGCTGTACTGTATTCTACTGTATTGTACTGTACTGTATTGTACTATATTCTACATTTGATATTACATTTTAGTCAATTAGCAGATGCTCTTATCCATAATGACTTACAGTTAGTACTCTACTGTACTATATTCAACTGTATTATAGTCTACTGTACTGTATTCTACTGTATTGTACTCTACTGTACTGTAGTCTACTGTATTCTACTGTACTGTATTCTACGTAATTATACTCTAATGTACTGTATTCTACTGTACTGTTTTCTACGTAATTATACTCTAATGTACTGTATTCTACTGTACTGTTTTCTACAGTATTCAACTGTACTATATTATACTGTACTGTTTCGACTGTATTCTACTGTACTGTATTTTACAGTATTCGACTGTACTGTATTATACTGTACTGTTTCTACTGTATTCTTACTTGAAGGTGATGATGTTGGGGTGTTTGAGTTTTCTCAGATGTCTGATGTCTGTCTCCTTGATGTCTCGGACCTTCTTCACAGCTACTTCCTGTCCGTGGAGCTTACCCAGGAAGACGGCCCCCTGGGCCCCGCTCCCTACCCACTGCAGCTCAGAGATGTCCTCAAACGGCACCTCCCAGAGCTCTGGAGAGGAGGGAGAGAGAGAGAGAGAGAGAGGACAAAAAGAGAGAGATCAGTGACATACAGTATCGTTAGACAAAAGGGGTCCAAACATCATGTTTAAGAGTGAATGAGTGAGTCAATACTTTGAGAGTTGAGAGTTACAACTGAACAAAAATACAAACACAACATGTAAAGTGTTGGTCCCATGTTTCATGAGCTGAAATAAAATATCCCAGAAATTTTCCATATGCACAAACAACGTATTTTTCAAAAATGTGTTGCACAAATTTGTTTACAACCCCGTTAGTCAGCATTTCTCCTTTGCCAAGATAATCCATCCACCTGACAGGTGTGGCATATCAAGAAGCTAATTAAACAGCATGATCACAGGTGCACCATGTGCTGGGGACAATAAAAGGCCACTCTACAATGTGCAGTTTATTTAATAGGAGTATTTCTGTCTATAACCAAGCTATTTTGTGGGGAAAACTCATTCAGATTTTCTGGGCCTGGCTCCCCAGCGGGTGGGGACCCACCCATATTCCCTCCCAGGCCACCTATGGCTGAGCCCCTGCCCAGTCATGTGAAAGCCATAGATTAGGGCCTAATGAATTTATTTCAATTGACTGATTTCCTTCTATGAACTGTAAAAAAAAATGTTGCATGTTATATTTATGTTTAGTATAAAAACAAATATTTCCGACATTGCTACATCTAGGATAGACACCATTCCTTGACATACAGTATCCATCTTCCTTTAAATTATCGATAAGAGTTTCAGTATAAGCCATGCATGAAAGAAAGACAATTACAACAACAGAATATAAAAATCGTACTTCGTATGAAAACCCTTTGGTAATCATTTATAGACTCCTAAAAGACTAATCAATCAAAGCAGATCATTAAACATTCATGGCGTCCTGGCTAATTTGACAAATGTATCTGAAAATTCCCCCGGTGCAGGAAGGGACCAGCACTAAAGCAATAAATTCTACATCCTGTTTTAACCGTCTGTCTCCCCTCACCAGGCAGACTTCACATCCCCGACCCATCACCCCTCTTCTCACTCCATATCCCGACCCCATCACCCCTCTTCCCACTCTATATCCCTCCCCCCATCACACCCCTTCTCACTCCATATCCCGACCCCCATCACCCCTCTTCTCACTCCATATCCCTCCCCCATCACCCCCTTCTCACTCCATATCCCGACCCCATCACCCCCTTCTCACTCCATATCCCGACCCCATCACCCCCTTCTCACTCCATATCCCGACCCCATCACCCCCTTCTCACTCCATATCCCGACCCCCATCACCCCCTTCTCACTCCATATCCCGACCCCCATCACCCCCTTCTCACTCCATATCCCTCCCCCATCACCCCCTCCCCGCTACCCATCCCCAACCCCATCACGCCCTCTCCCTGGGGAATCCCTCCCCTCCTCTGCTACCCTTCCATATTAGCCTCCCAAATCCCCTCTTCCCTCACCCTCCTTTCCCCCTTTCCTCCCCTCTCCTCTCATCCTCCTCCTATCCTCCTCCTCCTCTCCTATCCTCCTCTCATCCCTACTCTCCCGTTCGCTCTCTCCACACCCCTCCAGAGTACAGGAGTCTTGTTACAGCCCCCTTGCCACAATGGCACTAAGCAGGATTTAGAGTGGAAAGCGTATTACCCAGAAGATTACCGTTTTCTGTCTGTGTGACAGTGTGTGTGTCTGTGTGTGTGTGTGTGTGTGTGTGTGTGAGTGTGTATGTGTGTGTTTGTGGGTGAGGTGAGGTGAGGTTCAAGTGCATTCACACACTACTGGGCGGTGTGTACTGGGCGGTGTGTACTGGGCGGTGGTTACGGGGCGGTGTGTACTGGGCGGTGTGTACTGGGCGGTGTGTACTGGGCGGTGTGTACTAGGCGGTGTGTACTAGGCGGTGTGTACTGGGCGGTGTGGTATGTTAGGGTTAAATCTGCAATCCTTATAACGCATGTGTGCTATTGATTGAAAACATTTGGCCACTTTTAGAACATGAAGGATGTTAAAATCCCTGGAGTTTATCTTCCTTGAACTATATAAACGGAACCATTTACATCACTGCTTTTGACCAGAGCCCTAAGGCACCCTATTCCCTACATAGTGCACTACTTTAGACCAGAGCCCTATGGCACCCTATTCCCTACATAGTGCACTACTTTTGACCAGAGCCCTAAGGCACCCTATTCCCTATATAGTGCACTACTTTTGACCAGGGACCATAGAGGTAATAGGGTGTAATTTGGGACTTACTCTCTGTCTGCAGCTTTACAATGTTCCATCTTATCAAAACAGCCCTTCCCTGGCACAAAGAGGCTTTATTATAGTCACATCTACTGTTCCTGTTCTCTTCTGGATTCAGAAGGAGAACATTCTGTACTGAGTGCAAGATATGGGGAGAGAGAGAGAGAGAGTGAGAATGAGGGAGAGAGGCCTGCCTGCCTGCCTGCCTGTCTGTGTGTCTGTGTGACGCAGGGAGTCAGGCAGGGAGGCCTGTTTATGTCTGAAGCCTGCCTGCTACAATAGCTCTTCTCCCCTGGGACTCCTCCCACCAAATCTAACTCATACATTATTCAACACCCCACACTGACCCTGCACCTCCAATCTATATTAACACACACAGTCACAGTCACAGTCACAGCACACACACATCTATATTAACACACACAGTCACAGTCACAGTCACAGCACACACACATCTATATTAACACACACAGTCACAGTCACAGCACACACACATCTATATTAACACACACAGTCACAGTCACAGTCACAGTCACAGCACACACACATCTATATTAACACACACAGTCACAGTCACAGTCACAGCACACACACATCTATATTAACACACACAGTCACAGTCACAGTCACAGTCACAGCACACACACATCTATATTAACACACACAGTCACAGTCACAGTCACAGTCACAGCACACACACATCTATATTAACACACACAGTCACAGTCACAGTCACAGCACACACACATCTATATTAACACACACAGTCACAGTCACAGTCACAGCACACACACATCTATATTAACACACACAGTCACAGTCACAGTCACAGCACACACACATCTATATTAACACACACAGTCACAGTCACAGTCACAGCACACACACATCTATATTAACACACACAGTCACAGTCACAGCACACACACACATCTATATTAACACACACAGTCACAGTCACAGTCACAGCACACACACATCTATATTAACACACACAGTCACAGTCACAGTCACAGCACACACACATCTATATTAACACACACAGTCACAGTCACAGTCACAGCACACACACATCTATATTAACACACACAGGCACAGTCACAGCACACACACATCTATATTAACACACACAGTCACAGTCACAGTCACAGCACACACACATCTATATTAACACACACAGTCACAGTCACAGTCACAGCAGACACACATCTATATTAACACACACACTCACAGTCACAGTCACAGTCACAGCACACACACATCTATATTAACACACACAGTCACAGTCAAAGTCACAGTCACAGTCACACACATCTATATTAACACACACAGTCACAGTCACAGCACACACACATCTATATTAACACACACAGTCACAGTCACAGTCACAGCACACACACATCTATATTAACACACACAGTCACAGTCACAGTCACAGTCACACACACATCTATATTAACACACACACACAGTCACAGTCACAGTCACAGCACACACACATCTATATTAACACACACAGTCACAGTAACAGTCACAGTCACAGCACACACACACTATCTCTCTCTCTCTCTCTCTCTCTCTCTCTCTCTCTCTCTCTCTCTCTCTCAATCTCTCTCTCTCAATCTCTCTCCATCTCTCCAGTCAGAGAGAGTGTGTTTGTTTACAGTATGCTTGCTGGTGTGTTTTAATTGTGGTTCATTTCACCACCGACTGGTTGATGTAATTAGACACAATCACATGCAGACCTAATAATTAACATATCAACACATTTGTTCAAATTAAAAGCAAGCACATCCTGAAGAGGCATACCAAAAACCTAAAGCTATCGTTCCATTATCTGTTCAAGTTGTAAAGAACATTCTATATGATCACACACAATAGGAGATGGAATAGTTGTACTGTTGTAGTAGCAGTAATAACTCTAGTTATCTGATGAAATAATATTTGTACTGTTGTAGCAGCAGTAATAACTCTAGTTATCTGATGAAATAATATTTGTAGTGTTGTAGTAGTAGTAATAACTCTAGTTATCTGATGAAATAATATTTGTACTGTTGTAGTAGCAGTAATAACTCTAGTTATCTGATGAAATAATATTTGTACTGTTGTAGTAGTAGTAATAACTCTAGTTATCTGATGAAATAATATTTGTACTGTTGTAGTAGTAGAAACACAGGGACGTGGTTGTCAAGGTGCTAGTTATAACCTGTAACTAGTGTTGTCAGGGTGCTAGTTATAACCTGTAACTAGTGTTGTCAGGGTGCTAGTTATAACCTGTAACTAGTGTTGTCAGGGTGCTAGTTATAACCTGTAACTAGTGTTGTTAGGGTGCTAGTTATACCGTGTAACTAGTGTTGTCAGGGCCCTAGTTATAACCTGTAACTAGTGTTGTCAGGGCGCTAGTTATAACCTGTAACTAGTGTTGTCAGGGCCCTAGTTATAACCTGTAACTAGTGGTGTCAGGGTGCTAGTTATAACCTGTAACTAGTGTTGTCAGGGCCCTAGTTATAACCTTTAACTAGTGCGGTCAGCGCACTAGTTATAACCTGTAACTAGTGTTGTCAGGCTGCTAGTCATAACCTGTAATTAGTGTTGTGTAAAGGCCCTAGTTATAACCTGTAATAGTCTTATCAGGGCCCTAGTTATAACCTGTAACTAGTGGTGTCAGGGTGCTAGTTATAACCTGTAACTAGTGTTGTCAGGGTGCTAGTTATAACCTGTAACTAGTGTTGTCAGGGCCCGAGTTATAACCTGTAACTAGTTTTGTCAGTGTGTTAGTTATAACCTGTAACTAGTGTTGTCAGGGCCCTAGTTATAACATGTAACTAGTGTTGTCAGGGCCCTAGTTATAACCTGTAACTAGTGTTGTCAGGCCTGCTAGTCATAACCTGTAACTAGTGTTGTGTAAAGGCCCTAGTTATAACCTGTAATAGTGAAATCAAGGCCCTAGTTATAACCTGTAACTAGTGTTGTCAGGGTGCTAGTTATAACCTGTAACTAGTGTTGTCAGGCTGCTAGTTATAACCTGTAACTAGTGTTGTCAGGGCCCTAGTTCTAACCTGTAACTAGTGTTGTCAGGGCCCTAGTTATAACATGTAACTAGTGTTGTGTAAAGGCCCTAGTTATAACCTGTAATAGTCTTATCAGGGCCCTAGTTATAACCTGTAACTAGTGTTGTCAGGGTGCTAGTTATAACCTGTAACTAGTGTTGTCAGGCTGCTAGTTATAACCTGTAACTAGTGTTGTCAGGGCCCTAGTAATAACCTGTAACTAGTGTTGTCAGGGCCCTAGTTATAACCTGTAACTAGTGCGGTCAGGGCCCTAGTTATAACCTGTAACTAGTGTTGTCAGAGCCCTAGTTATAAGCTGTAACTAGTGTTGTCAGGACCCTAGTTATAACCTGTATCTAGTGTTGTCAGAGCCCTAGTTATAACCTGTAACTAGTGTTGTCAGGGTGCTAGTTATAACCTGTAACTAGTGTTGTCAGAGCCCTAGTTATAACCTGTAACTAGTGTTGTCAGGGCCCTAGTTATAACCTGTAACTAGTGTTGTGTAAAGGCCCTAGTTATAACCTGTAATAGTCTTATCAGGGCCCTAGTTATAACCTGTAACTAGTGTTGTCAGGGTGCTAGTTATAACCTGTAACTAGTGTCAAAGTCAAAGTCAAAGTCAAAGTCAAAATTATTAGTCAGTTATACAACCGAATGCCTTCAACTGAAATGTGTCTTCCGCAATTAACCCAACCCCTCTGAATCAGAGAGGTGCGGGGGGCTGCCTTAATCGACAGTGTTGTCAGGCTGCTAGATATAACCTGTAACTAGTGTTGTCAGAGCCCTAGTTATAACCTGTAACTAGTGTTGTCAGGGTGCTAGTCATAACCAGTAACTAGTGTTGTGTAAAGGCTCTAGTTATAACCTGTAATAGTCTTATCATGGCCTAGTTATAACCTGTAACTAGTGTTGTCAGGGTGCTAGTTATACCCTGTAACTAGTGTTGTCAGGCTGCTAGTTATAACCTGTAACTAGTGTTGTCAGGGCCCTAGTTATAACCTGTAACGAGTGTTGTCAGAGCCATAGTTATAACCTGTAACAAGTGTTGTCAGGGTGCTAGTCATAACCTGTAACTAGTGTTGTGTAAAGGCCCTAGTTATAACCTGTAATAGTCTTATCAGGGCCCTAGTTATAACCTGTAACTAGTGTTGTCAGGGTGCTAGTTATAACCTGTAACTAGTGTTGTCAGGCTGCTAGTTATAACCTGTAACTAGTGTTGTCAGGGCCCTAGTTATAACCTGTAACTAGTGTTGTCAGGGCCCTAGTTATAACCTGTAACTAGTGTTGTCAGAGCCCTAGTTATAACCTGTAACTAGTGTTGTCAGGGTGCTAGTCATAACCTGTAACTAGTGTTGTGTAAAGGCCCTAGTTATAACCTGTAATAGTCTTATCAGGGCCCTAGTTATAACCTGTAACTAGTGTTGTCAGGGTGCTAGTTATAACCTGTAACTAGTGTTGTCAGGCTGCTAGTTATAACCTGTAACTAGTGTTGTCAGGGCCCTAGTTATAACCTGTAACTAGTGTTGTCAGGGCCCTAGTTGTAACCTGTAACTAGTGTTGTGTAAAGGCCCTAGTTATAACCTGTAATAGTCTTATCAGGGCCCTAGTTATAACCTGTAACTAGTGTTGTCAGGGTGCTAGTTATAACCTGTAAATTAGTGTTGTCAGGCTGCTAGTTGTAACCTGTAACTAGTGTTGTCAGCCCTAGTTATAACGCAACTAGTGTTGTCAGGGCCCTAGTTATAACCTGTAACTAGTGTCAGGGCCCTAGTTATAAATCCCAAATCTAGTGCTGTCAGAGCTCCCAGTTATAACGTAAACTAGTGGTGTCAGGTGCTAGTTATAACCCGTAACTAGTGTTGTGTAAAGGCCCTAATAACCTGTAATAGTCTTATCAGGCCCTAGTTATAACCTGTATCTAGTGCTGTCAGGCCCTAGTTATAACCTGTAACTAGTGCTGTGTAAAGGCCCTAGTTATAACCTGTAATAGTCTTATCAGGGCCTCAGTTATAACCTGTAAATTCAGTGGTTGTCAGGGTGGTAGTTATAAATCCTGTAACTAGTGTTGTTGTACAGGCCGCTAGTTATAACCTGTAATTCAGTGTTGTCAGAGCCTAGTTATAACCTGTATCTAGTGTTGTCAGGTGCTAGTTATAACCTGTAACTAGTGTTGTCAGGCTGCTAGTTATAACCTGTAAATAGTGTTGTCAGGTGCTAGTTATAACCTGTAACTAGTGTTGTCAGGCTGGTAGTTATAACCTGTAACACCAGTGTTGTCAGAGCCCTAGTTATAACCTGTAAACAGGTTTTGTCAGGGCCCTAGTTATAACCTGCAAATTCTAGTGTTGTGTAAAGGCCCTAGTTATAACCTGTAATAGTCTAATCAGGGCCCTAGTTATAACCTGTAACCAGTGCTGTCAGGGTGCTAGTTATAACCTGTAACTTCAGTGTTGTCAGGGCCCTAGTTATAACCTGTAACTAGTCTTATCATGGCCCTAGTTATAACCTGTAAATCTAGTGTTGTCAGGTGCTAGTTATAACCTGTAACTAGTGTTGTCAGGCTGCTAGTTATAACCTGTAACTAGTGCTGTCAGGGCCCTCAGTTATAACCTGTAACTAGTGTTGTCAGGGTGCTAGTTATAACCTGTAAACTAGTGCTGTCAGAGCCCTAGTTATAACCTGTAGCTAGTGCTGTCAGGGTACTAGTTCCCATAACCTGTAAATTAGTGTTGTGTAAAGGCTCCCAGTTATAACCTGTAATAGTCTCTATCAGGCCCTAGTTATAACCTGTAACTAGTGCTGTCAGGTGCTAGCTATAACCTGTAAGTAGTGCTGTCAGGTTGCTAGTTATAACCTGTAACTAGTGCTGTCAGGGCTCTGAGTTATAACCTGTAACTAGTGCTTGTCAGGGCCCTCTAGTTGTAACCTGTAACTAGTGCTGTGTAAAGGCCCCAGTTATAACCTGTAATAGTCTTATCAGGGCCCTAGTTATAACCTGTAACACTAGTGTTGTCAGGTGCCCTAGTTATAACCTGTAACTAGTGTTGTCAGGCTGCTAGTTATAACCTGTAACTAGTGTTGTCAGGGCCTCTAGTTATAACCTGTAACTAGTGCTGTCAGGGCTTCTAGTTATAACCTGTAAAACTAGTGCTCAGGGCCCCAGTTATAACCTGTAACTAGTTTTGTCAGAGCCCTCAGTTATAACCTCAAACTAGTGTTGTCAGGGTGCTAGTTATAACCTGTAACTAGTGTTGTGTAAAGGCCATAGTTATAACCTGTAACTAGTAGCTCCTATCAGGGCCCTAGTTATAACCTGTATCTAGTGTTGTCAGGGCCCCAGTTATATCCTGTAATAGTCTTATCAGGCCTCTAGTTATAACTCCAAAATTCAGTAACTAGTGTTGTCAGGGTGCTAGTTATAACCTGTAACTAGTGTTGTGTCCAGGCTGCTAGTTATAACCTGTAAACTAGTGTTGTCAGGGCCTCAGTTATAACCTGTAAAATTCAGTGTTGTCAGGGCCCTAGTTATAACCTGTAACTAGTGTTGTCAGGGCCCTAGTTATAACCTGTAACTAGGTTGTCAGAGCCCCAGTTATAACCTGTAACTAGTGGTGTCAGGTGCTAGTCATAACCTGTAAATTCAGTGTTGTGTAAAGGCCTCTAGTTATAACCTGTAATAGTCTTATCAGGGCTCTAGTTATAACCTGTACTAGTGTTGTCAGGGTGCTAGTTATAACCTGTAAGTAGTGCTTGTCAGGCTGCTAGTTATAACCTGTAACTAGTGTTGTCAGGGAGTGCTAGTTATAACCTGTAACTTCAGTGTTGTCAGGCCTCTGCTGTTATAACCTGTAACTAGTGTTGTGTAAAGGCCCTAGTTATAACCTGCAACTAGTCTTGTCAGGGCCCTAGTTATAACCTGTAACTAGTGTTGTCAGGGTGCTAGTTATAACCTGTAACTAGTGCTGTGTAAAGGCCCTAGTTATAACCTGTAACTAGTCGTATCAGGGCCCTAGTTATAACCTGTATCTAGTGCTGTCAGGCCCTAGTTATATCCTGTAATAGTCTTATCAGGCCCTAGTTATAACCTGTAACTAGTGTTGTCAGGGTGCTAGTTATAACCTGTAACTAGTGTTGTCAGGCTGCTAGTTATAACCTGTAACTAGTGTTGTCAGGGCCCTAGTTATAACGTGTAACTAGTGTTGTCAGGGCCCTAGTTATAACCTGTAACTAGTGCGGTCAGGGCCCTAGTTATAACCTGTAACTAGTGTTGTCAGAGCCCTAGTTATAACCTGTAACTAGTGGTGTCAGGGTGCTAGTTATAACCCGTAACTAGTGTTGTGTAAAGGCCCTAGTTATAACCTGTAATAGTCTTATCAGGGCCCTAGTTATAACCTGTATCTAGTGTTGTCAGGGCCCTAGTTATAACCTGTAACTAGTGTTGTGTAAAGGCCCTAGTTATAACCTGTAATAGTCTTATCAGGGCCCTAGTTATAACCTGTAACTAGTGTTGTCAGGGTGGTAGTTATAACCTGTAACTAGTGTTGTCAGGCTGCTAGTTATAACCTGTAACTAGTGTTGTCAGAGCCCTAGTTATAACCTGTAACTAGTGTTGTCAGGGTGCTAGTTATAACCTGTAACTAGTGTTGTCAGGCTGCTAGTTATAACCTGTAACTAGTGTTGTCAGGGTGCTAGTTATAACCTGTAACTAGTGTTGTCAGGCTGCTAGTTATAACCTGTAACTAGTGTTGTCAGAGCCCTAGTTATAACCTGTAACTAGTGTTGTCAGGGCCCTAGTTATAACCTGTAACTAGTGTTGTGTAAAGGCCCTAGTTATAACCTGTAATAGTCTAATCAGGGCCCTAGTTATAACCTGTAACTAGTGTTGTCAGGGTGCTAGTTATAACCTGTAACTAGTGTTGTCAGGGCCCTAGTTATAACCTGTAATAGTCTTATCATGGCCTAGTTATAACCTGTAACTAGTGTTGTCAGGGTGCTAGTTATAACCTGTAACTAGTGTTGTCAGGCTGCTAGTTATAACCTGTAACTAGTGTTGTCAGGGCCCTAGTTATAACCTGTAACTAGTGTTGTCAGGGCCCTAGTTATAACCTGTAACTAGTGTTGTCAGAGCCCTAGTTATAACCTGTAACTAGTGTTGTCAGGGTACTAGTCATAACCTGTAACTAGTGTTGTGTAAAGGCCCTAGTTATAACCTGTAATAGTCTTATCAGGGCCCTAGTTATAACCTGTAACTAGTGTTGTCAGGGTGCTAGTTATAACCTGTAAGTAGTGTTGTCAGGCTGCTAGTTATAACCTGTAACTAGTGTTGTCAGTGGCCCTAGTTATAACCTGTAACTAGTGCTGTCAGGGCCCTAGTTGTAACCTGTAACTAGTGTTGTGTAAAGGCCCTAGTTATAACCTGTAATAGTCTTATCAGGGCCCTAGTTATAACCTGTAACTAGTGTTGTCAGGGTGCTAGTTATAACCTGTAACTAGTGTTGTCAGGCTGCTAGTTATAACCTGTAACTAGTGTTGTCAGGGCCCTAGTTATAACCTGTAACTAGTGTTGTCAGGGCCCTAGTTATAACCTGTAACTAGTGCGGTCAGGGCCCTAGTTATAACCTGTAACTAGTTTTGTCAGAGCCCTAGTTATAACCTGTAACTAGTGTTGTCAGGGTGCTAGTTATAACCTGTAACTAGTGTTGTGTAAAGGCCATAGTTATAACCTGTAATAGTCTTATCAGGGCCCTAGTTATAACCTGTATCTAGTGTTGTCAGGGCCCTAGTTATATCCTGTAATAGTCTTATCAGGGCCCTAGTTATAACCTGTAACTAGTGTTGTCAGGGTGCTAGTTATAACCTGTAACTAGTGTTGTCAGGCTGCTAGTTATAACCTGTAACTAGTGTTGTCAGGGCCCTAGTTATAACCTGTAACTAGTGTTGTCAGGGCCCTAGTTATAACCTGTAACTAGTGTTGTCAGGGCCCTAGTTATAACCTGTAACTAGTGTTGTCAGAGCCCTAGTTATAACCTGTAACTAGTGGTGTCAGGGTGCTAGTCATAACCTGTAACTAGTGTTGTGTAAAGGCCCTAGTTATAACCTGTAATAGTCTTATCAGGGCCCTAGTTATAACCTGTAACTAGTGTTGTCAGGGTGCTAGTTATAACCTGTAAGTAGTGTTGTCAGGCTGCTAGTTATAACCTGTAACTAGTGTTGTCAGGGCCCTAGTTATAACCTGTAACTAGTGTTGTCAGGGCCCTGGTTGTAACCTGTAACTAGTGTTGTGTAAAGGCCCTAGTTATAACCTGTAATAGTCTTATCAGGGCCCTAGTTATAACC
The DNA here is from genome assembly GCA_030435695.1 of Brachymystax lenok tsinlingensis. Lineage (NCBI taxonomy): Eukaryota > Metazoa > Chordata > Actinopteri > Salmoniformes > Salmonidae > Brachymystax > Brachymystax lenok. The sequence goes on along the minus strand of CM059797.1, from coordinate 8,178,630 downwards.
TGTAACTAGTGTTGTCAGGGTGCTAGTTATAACCTGTAACTAGTGTTGTGTAAAGGCCCTAGTTATAACCTGTAATAGTCGTATCAGGGCCCTAGTTATAACCTGTATCTAGTGTTGTCAGGGCCCTAGTTATATCCTGTAATAGTCTTATCAGGGCCCTAGTTATAACCTGTAACTAGTGTTGTCAGGGTGCTAGTTATAACCTGTAACTAGTGTTGTCAGGCTGCTAGTTATAACCTGTAACTAGTGTTGTCAGGGCCCTAGTTATAACCTGTAACTAGTGTTGTCAGGGCCCTAGTTATAACCTGTAACTAGTGTTGTCAGGGCCCTAGTTATAACCTGTAACTAGTGTTGTCAGAGCCCTAGTTATAACCTGTAACTAGTGGTGTCAGGGTGCTAGTCATAACCTGTAACTAGTGTTGTGTAAAGGCCCTAGTTATAACCTGTAATAGTCTTATCAGGGCCCTAGTTATAACCTGTAACTAGTGGTGTCAGGGTGCTAGTCATAACCTGTAACTAGTGTTGTGTAAAGGCCCTAGTTATAACCTGTAATAGTCTTATCAGGGCCCTAGTTATAACCTGTAACTAGTGTTGTCAGGGTGCTAGTTATAACCTGTAACTAGTGTTGTCAGGCTGCTAGTTATAACCTGTAACTAGTGTTGTCAGGGCCCTAGTTATAACCTGTAACTAGTGTTGTCAGGGCCCTAGTTATAACCTGTAACTAGTGCGGTCAGGGCCCTAGTTATAACCTGTAACTAGTGTTGTCAGAGCCCTAGTTATAACCTGTAACTAGTGTTGTCAGGGTGCTAGTTATAACCTGTAACTAGTGTTGTGTAAAGGCCCTAGTTATAACCTGTAAAAGTCTTATCAGGGCCCTAGTTATAACCTGTATCTAGTGTTGTCAGGGCCCTAGTTATATCCTGTAATAGTCTTATCAGGGCCCTAGTTATAACCTGTAACTAGTGTTGTCAGGGTGCTAGTTATAACCTGTAACTAGTGTTGTCAGGCTGCTAGTTATAACCTGTAACTAGTGTTGTCAGGCTGCTAGTTATAACCTGTAACTAGTGTTGTCAGGGCCCTAGTTATAACCTGTAACTAGTGTTGTCAGGGCCCTAGTTATAACCTGTAACTAGTGTTGTCAGAGCCCTAGTTATAACCTGTAACTAGTGGTGTCAGGGTGCTAGTCATAACCTGTAACTAGTGTTGTGTAAAGGCCCTAGTTATAACCTGTAATAGTCTTATCAGGGCCCTAGTTATAACCTGTAACTAGTGTTGTCAGGGTGCTAGTTATAACCTGTAAGTAGTGTTGTCAGGCTGCTAGTTATAACCTGTAACTAGTGTTGTCAGGGCCCTAGTTATAACCTGTAACTAGTGTTGTCAGGGCCCTAGTTGTAACCTGTAACTAGTGTTGTGTAAAGGCCCTAGTTATAACCTGTAATAGTCTTATCAGGGCCCTAGTTATAACCTGTAACTAGTGTTGTCAGGGTGCTAGTTATAACCTGTAACTAGTGTTGTGTAAAGGCCCTAGTTATAACCTGTAATAGTCTTATCAGGGCCCTAGTTATAACCTGTATCTAGTGTTGTCAGGGCCCTAGTTATAACCTGTAACTAGTGCTGTGTAAAGGCCCTAGTTATAACCTGTAATAGTCTTATCAGGGCCTAGTTATAACCTGTAACTAGTGTTGTCAGGGTGGTAGTTATAACCTGTAACTAGTGTTGTCAGGCTGCTAGTTATAACCTGTAACTAGTGTTGTCAGAGCCCTAGTTATAACCTGTAACTAGTGTTGTCAGGTGCTAGTTATAACCTGTAACTAGTGTTGTCAGGCTGCTAGTTATAACCTGTAACTAGTGTTGTCAGGGTGCTAGTTATAACCTGTAACTAGTGTTGTCAGGCTGCTAGTTATAACCTGTAACTAGTGTTGTCAGAGCCCTAGTTATAACCTGTAACTAGTGTTGTCAGGGCCTAGTTATAACCTGTAACTAGTGTTGTGTAAAGGCCCCAGTTATAACCTGTAATAGTCTAATCAGGGCCCTAGTTATAACCTGTAACTAGTGTTTGTCAGGGTGCTAGTTATAACCTGTAACTAGTGTTGTCAGGGCTAGTTATAACCTGTAATAGTCTTATCATGGCCTAGTTATAACCTGTAACTAGTGCTGTCAGGTGCTAGTTATAACCTGTAACTAGTGTTGTCAGGCTGCTAGTTATAACCTGTAACTAGTGTGTCAGGGCTAGTTATAACCTGTAACTAGTGTTGTCAGGGCCCTAGTTATAACCTGTAACTAGTGTTTGTCAGAGCCTAGTTATAACCTGTAACTAGTGTTGTCAGGTACTAGTCATAACCTGTAACTAGTGTTGTGTAAAGGCCCTAGTTATAACCTGTAATAGTCTTATCAGGGCCCTAGTTATAACCTGTAACTAGTGTTGTCAGGTGCTAGTTTATAACCTGTAAGTAGTGTTGTCAGGCTGCTAGTTATAACCTGTAACTAGTGTTGTCAGGCCCTAGTTATAACCTGTAACTAGTGTTGTCAGGGCCCTAGTTGTAACCTGTAACTAGTGTTGTGTAAAGGCCCTAGTTATAACCTGTAATAGTCTTATCAGGGCCCTAGTTATAACCTGTAACTAGTGTTGTCAGGGTGCTAGTTATAACCTGTAACTAGTGTTGTCAGGCTGCTAGTTATAACCTGTAACTAGTGTTGTCAGGGCCCTAGTTATAACCTGTAACTAGTGTTGTCAGGGCCCTAGTTATAACCTGTAACTAGTGCGGTCAGGGCCCTAGTTATAACCTGTAACTAGTTTTGTCAGAGCCCTAGTTATAACCTGTAACTAGTGTTGTCAGGGTGCTAGTTATAACCTGTAACTAGTGTTGTGTAAAGGCCATAGTTATAACCTGTAATAGTCTTATCAGGGCCCTAGTTATAACCTGTATCTAGTGTTGTCAGGAGCCCTAGTTATATCCTGTAATAGTCTTATCAGGGCCCTAGTTATAACCTGTAACTAGTGTTGTCAGGGTGCTAGTTATAACCTGTAACTAGTGTTGTCAGGCTGCTAGTTATAACCTGTAACTAGTGTTGTCAGGGCCCTAGTTATAACCTGTAACTAGTGTTGTCAGGGCCCTAGTTATAACCTGTAACTAGTGTTGTCAGGGCCCTAGTTATAACCTGTAACTAGTGTTGTCAGAGCCCTAGTTATAACCTGTAACTAGTGGTGTCAGGGTGCTAGTCATAACCTGTAACTAGTGTTGTGTAAAGGCCCTAGTTATAACCTGTAATAGTCTTATCAGGGCCCTAGTTATAACCTGTAACTAGTGTTGTCAGGGTGCTAGTTATAACCTGTAAGTAGTGTTGTCAGGCTGCTAGTTATAACCTGTAACTAGTGTTGTCAGGGCCCTAGTTATAACCTGTAACTAGTGTTGTCAGGGCCCTGGTTGTAACCTGTAACTAGTGTTGTGTAAAGGCCCTAGTTATAACCTGTAATAGTCTTATCAGGGCCCTAGTTATAACCTGTAACTAGTGTTGTCAGGGTGCTAGTTATAACCTGTAACTAGTGTTGTGTAAAGGCCCTAGTTATAACCTGTAGTCGTATCAGGGCCCTAGTTATAACCTGTATCTAGTGCTGTCAGGGCCCTAGTTATATCCTGTAATAGTCTTATCAGGGCCCTAGTTATAACCTGTAACTAGTGCTGTCAGGGTGCTAGTTATAACCTGTAACTAGTGTTGTCAGGCTGCTAGTTATAACCTGTAACTAGTGCTGTCAGGGCCCTAGTTATAACCTGTAACTAGTGTTGTCAGGGCCCTAGTTATAACCTGTAACTAGTGTTGTCAGGGCCTAGTTATAACCTGTAACTAGTATTTGTCAGAGCCCTAGTTATAACCTGTAACTAGTGGTGTCAGGGTGCTAGTCATAACCTGTAACTAGTGTTGTGTAAAGGCCCTAGTTATAACCTGTAATAGTCTTATCAGGGCCCTAGTTATAACCTGTAACTAGTGGTGTCAGGGTGCTAGTCATAACCTGTAACTAGTGTTGTGTAAAGGCCCTAGTTATAACCTGTAATAGTCTTATCAGGGCCCTAGTTATAACCTGTAACTAGTGTTGTCAGGGTGCTAGTTATAACCTGTAACTAGTGTTGTCAGGCTGCTAGTTATAACCTGTAACTAGTGTTGTCAGGGCCCTAGTTATAACCTGTAACTAGTGTTGTCAGGGCCCTAGTTATAACCTGTAACTAGTGCGGTCAGGGCCCTAGTTATAACCTGTAACTAGTGTTGTCAGAGCCCTAGTTATAACTTGTAACTAGTGTTGTCAGGGTGCTAGTTATAACCTGTAACTAGTGTTGTGTAAAGGCCCTAGTTATAACCTGTAATAGTCTTATCAGGGCCCTAGTTATAACCTGTATCTAGTGCTGTCAGGGCCCTAGTTATATCCTGTAATAGTCTTATCAGGCCCTAGTTATAACCTGTAACTAGTGTTGTCAGGGTGCTAGTTATAACCTGTAACTAGTGCTGTCAGGCTGCTAGTTATAACCTGTAACTAGTGTTGTCAGGCTGCTAGTTATAACCTGTAACTAGTGTTGTCAGGGCCCTAGTTATAACCTGTAACTAGTGTTGTCAGGGCCCTAGTTATAACCTGTAACTAGTGTTGTCAGAGCCCTAGTTATAACCTGTAACTAGTGGTGTCAGGGTGCTAGTCATAACCTGTAACTAGTGTTGTGTAAAGGCCCTAGTTATAACCTGTAATAGTCTTATCAGGCCCTAGTTATAACCTGTAACTAGTGTTGTCAGGGTGCTAGTTATAACCTGTAAGTAGTGTTGTCAGGCTGCTAGTTATAACCTGTAACTAGTGTTGTCAGGGCCCTAGTTATAACCTGTAACTAGTGTTGTCAGGCCCTAGTTGTAACCTGTAACTAGTGTTGTGTAAAGGCCCTAGTTATAACCTGTAATAGTCTTATCAGGGCCCTAGTTATAACCTGTAACTAGTGTTGTCAGGTGCTAGTTATAACCTGTAACTAGTGTTGTGTAAAGGCCCTAGTTATAACCTGTAATAGTCTTATCAGGCCCTAGTTATAACCTGTATCTAGTGTTGTCAGGGCCCTAGTTATATCCTGTAATAGTCTTATCAGGGCCCTAGTTATAACCTGTAACTAGTGTTGTCAGGGTGCTAGTTATAACCTGTAACTAGTGTTGTCAGGCTGCTAGTTATAAGCTGTAACTAGTGTTGTCAGGGCCCTAGTTATAACCTGTAACTAGTGTTGTCAGGGCCCTAGTTATAACCTGTAACTAGTGTTGTCAGGGCCCTAGTTATAACCTGTAACTAGTGTTGTCAGAGCCCTAGTTATAACCTGTAACTAGTGGTGTCAGGGTGCTAGTCATAACCTGTAACTAGTGTTGTGTAAAGGCCCTAGTTATAACCTGTAATAGTCTTATCAGGGCCCTAGTTATAACCTGTAACTAGTGTTGTCAGGGTGCTAGTTATAACCTGTAAGTAGTGTTGTCAGGCTGCTAGTTATAACCTGTAACTAGTGTTGTCAGGGCCCTAGTTATAACCTGTAACTAGTGTTGTCAGGGCCCTAGTTGTAACCTGTAACTAGTGTTGTGTAAAGGCCCTAGTTATAACCTGTAATAGTCTTATCAGGGCCCTAGTTATAACCTGTAACTAGTGTTGTCAGGGTGCTAGTTATAACCTGTAACTAGTGTTGTCAGGCTGCTAGTTATAACCTGTAACTAGTGTTGTCAGGGCCCTAGTTATAACCTGTAACTAGTGTTGTCAGGGCCCTAGTTATAACCTGTAACTAGTGCGGTCAGGGCCCTAGTTATAACCTGTAACTAGTGTTGTCAGAGCCCTAGTTATAACTTGTAACTAGCGTTGTCAGGGTGCTAGTTATAACCTGTAACTAGTGTTGTGTAAAGGCCCTAGTTATAACCTGTAATAGTCTTATCAGGCCCTAGTTATAACCTGTATCTAGTGTTGTCAGGGCCCTAGTTATATCCTGTAATAGTCTTATCAGGGCCCTAGTTATAACCTGTAACTAGTATTTGTCAGGGTGCTAGTTATAACCTGTAACTAGTGTTGTCAGGCTGCTAGTTATAACCTGTAACTAGTGTTGTCAGGGCCCTAGTTATAACCTGTAACTAGTGTTGTCAGGGCCCTAGTTATAACCTGTAACTAGTGCGGACAGGGCCCTAGTTATAACCTGTAACTAGTGTTGTCAGAGCCCTAGTTATAACCTGTAACTAGTGTTGTCAGGGTGCTAGTTATAACCTGTAACTAGTGTTGTGTAAAGGCCCTAGTTATAACCTGTAATAGTCTTATCAGGGCCCTAGTTATAACCTGTATCTAGTGTTGTCAGGGCCTTAGTTATAACCTGTAACTAGTGTTGTGTAAAGGCCCTAGTTAGAACCTGTATTAGTCTTATCAGGGCCCTAGTTATAACCTGTAACTAGTGTTGTCAGGGTGCTAGTTATAACCTGTAACTAGTGTTGTCAGGCTGCTAGTTATAACCTGTAACTAGTGTCGTCAGAGCCCTAGTTATAACCTGTAACTAGTGTTGTCAGGGTGCTAGTTATAACCTGTAACTAGTGTTGTCAGGCTGCTAGTTATAACCTGTAACTAGTGTTGTGTAAAGGCCCTAGTTATAACCTTTAACTAGTGTTGTCAGGGCCCTAGTTATAACCTGTAACTAGTGTTGTCAGGGCGCTAGTCATAACCTGTAACTAGTGTTGTGTAAAGGCCCTAGTTATAACCTGTAATAGTCTTATCAGGGCCCTAGTTATAACCTGTAACTAGTGATGTCAGGGTGCTAGTTATAACCTGTAACTAGTGTTGTCAGGCTGCTAGTTATAACCTGTAACTAGTGTTGTCAGAGCCCTAGTTATAACCTGTAACTAGTGTTGACAGGGTGCTAGTTATAACCTGTAACTAGTGTTGTGTAAAGGCCCTAGTTATAACCTGTAATAATCTTATCAGGGCCCTAGTTATAACCTGTAACTAGTGTTGTCAGGGTGCTAGTTATAACCTGTAACTAGTGTTGTCAGGGTGCTAGTTATAACCTGTAACTAGTGTTGTCAGAGCCCTAGTTATAACCTGTAACTAGTGTTGTCAGGGCCCTAGTTATAACCTGTAACTAGTGTTGTGTAAAGACCCTAGTTATAACCTGTAATAGTCTTATCATGGCCTAGTTATAACCTGTAACTAGTGTTGTCAGGGTGCTAGTTATAACCTGTAACTAGTGTTGTCAGGGCCCTAGTTATAACCTGTAACTAGTGTTGTCAGGGTGCTAGTTATACACTGTAACTAGTGTTGTCAGGGTGCTAGTTATACCCTTTAACTAGTTTTGTCAGGCTGCTAGTTATAACCTGTAACTAGTGCTGTCAGGGTGCTAGTTATAACCTGTAACTAGTGTTGTCAGGGTGCTAGTTATACCCTGTAACTAGTGTTGTCAGGGTGCTAGTTATAACCTGTAACTAGTGTTGTCAGAGCCCTAGTTATAACCTGTAACTAGTGTTGTCAGGGCCCTAGTTATAACCTGTAACTAATGTTGTCAGGGCTGTAGTTATAACCTGTAACTAGTGTTGTCAGGGCCCTAGTTATAACCTGTAACTAGTGTTGTCAGGGCTCTAGTTATAACCTGTAACTAGTGTTGTCAGGGCCCTAGTTATAACCTGTTACTAATGTTGTCAGGGCTCTAGTTTTAACCTGTAACTGGTGTTGTCAGGGCCCTAGTTATAACCTGTAACTAGTGTTGTCAGGGCCCTAGTTATAACCTGTAACTAGTGTTGTCAGGGCGCTAGTTATAACCTGTAATAGTCTTATCAGGGACCTAGTTATAACCTGTATCTAGTGTTGTCAGGGCCCTAGTTATAACCTGTAATAGTCTTATCAGGGCCCTAGTTATAACCTGTAACTTGTGTTGTCAGGGTGCTTGTTATAACCTGTAACTAGTGTTGTCAGGCTGCTAGTTATAACCTGTAACTAGTGTTGTCAGGGCCCTAGTTATAACCTGTAACTAGTGTTGTCAGGGCCCTAGTTATAACCTGTAACTAGTGCGGTCAGGGCCCTAGTTATAACCTGTAACTAGTGTTGTCAGAGCCCTAGTTATAACCTGTAACTAGTGTTGTCAGGGTGCTAGTTATAACCTGTAACTAGTGTTGTCAGAGCCCTAGTTATAACCTGTAACTAGTGTTGACAGGGTGCTAGTTATAACCTGTAACTAGTGTTGTGTAAAGGCCCTAGTTATAACCTGTAATAATCTTATCAGGGCCCTAGTTATAACCTGTAACTAGTGTTGTCAGGGTGATAGTTATAACCTGTAACTAGTGTTGTCAGGGTGCTAGTTATAACCTGTAACTAGTGTTGTCAGAGCCCTAGTTATAACCTGTAACTAGTGTTGTCAGGGCCCTAGTTATAACCTGTAACTAGTGTTGTGTAAAGACCCTAGTTATAACCTGTAATAGTCTTATCATGGCCTAGTTATAACCTGTAACTAGTGTTGTCAGGGTGCTAGTTATAACCTGTAACTAATGTTGTCAGGGCCCTAGTTATAACCTGTAACTAGTGTTGTCAGGGTGCTAGTTATACCCTGTAACTAGTTTTGTCAGGCTGCTAGTTATAACCTGTAACTAGTGCTGTCAGGGTGCTAGTTATAACCTGTAACTAGTGTTGTCAGGGTGCTAGTTATAACCTGTAACTAGTGTTGTCAGGGTGCTAGTTCTAACCTGTAACTAGTGTTGTCAGAGCCCTAGTTATAACCTGTAACTAGTGTTGTCAGGGTGCTAGTCATAACCTGTAACTAGAGTTGTCAGGGCCCTAGTTATAACCTGTAACTAGTGTTGTCAGGGCCCTAGTTATAACCTGTAACTAATGTTGTCAGGGCTGTAGTTATAACCTGTAACTAGTGTTGTCAGGGCCCTAGTTATAACCTGTAACTAGTGTTGTCAGGGCCCTAGTTATAACTTGTAACTAGTGTTGTCAGGGCCCTAGTTATAACTTGTTACTAATGTTGTCAGGGCTCTAGTTTTAACCTGTAACTAGTGTTGTCAGGGCCCTAGATATAACCTGTAACTAGTGTTGTCAGGGCGCTAGTTATAACCTGTAACTAATGTTGTCAGGGCTCTAGTTATAACCTGTAACTAGAGTAGTCAGGGCCCTAGTTATAACCTGTAACTAGTGTTGTCAGGGCCCTAGTTATAACCTGTAACTAGTGTTGTCAGGGCCCTAGTTATAACCTGTAACTAGTGTTGTCAGGGTGCTAGTTATAACCTGTAACTAGTGTTGTCAGGGCGCTAGTTATAACCTGTAATAGTCTTATCAGGGACCTAGTTATAACCTGTATCTAGTGTTGTCAGGGCCCTAGTTATAGCCTGTAATAGTCTTATCAGGGCCCTAGTTATAACCTGTAACTTGTGTTGTCAGGGTGCTTGTTATAACCTGTAACTAGTGTTGTCAGGCTGCTAGTTATAACCTGTAACTAGTGTTGTCAGTGCCCTAGTTATAACCTGTAACTAGTGTTGTCAGGCCCTAGTTATAACCTGTAACTAGTGTGGTCAGGGCCCTAGTTATAACCTGTAACTAGTGTTGTCAGAGCCCTAGTTATAACCTGTAACTAGTGTTGTCAGGGTGCGAGTTATAACCTGTAACTAGTTTTGTGTAAAGGCCCTAGTTATAACCTGTAATAGTCTTATCAGGGCCCTAGTTATAACCTGTATCTAGTGTTGTCAGGGCCCTAGTTATAACCTGTAACTAGTGTTGTGTAAAGGCCCTAGTTAGAACCTGTAATAGTCTTATCAGGGCCCTAGTTATAACCTGTAACTAGTGTTGTCAGGGTGCTAGTTATAACCTGTAACTAGTGTTGTCAGGCAGCTAGTTATAACCTGTAACTAGTGTTGTGTAAAGGCCCTAGTTATAACCTTTAACTAGTGTTGTCAGGGCCCTAGTTATAACCTGTAACTAGTGTTGTCAGGGTGCTAGTCATAACCTGTAACTAGTGTTGTGTAAAGGCCCTAGTTATAACCTGTAATAGTCTTATCAGTGCCCTAGTTATAACCTGTAACTAGTGATGTCAGGGTGCTAGTTATAACCTGTAACTAGTGTTGTCAGGCTGCTAGTTATAACCTGTAACTAGTGTTGTCAGAGCCCTAGTTATAACCTGTAACTAGTGTTGTCAGGGTGCTAGTTATAACCTGTAACTAGTGTTGTGTAAAGGCCCTAGTTATAACCTGTAATAGTCTTATCAGGGCCCTAGTTATAACCTGTAACCAGTGTTGTCAGGGTGCTAGTTATAACCTGTAACTAGTGTTGTCAGGGTGCTAGTTATAACCTGTAACTAGTGTTGTCAGAGCCCTAGTTATAACCTGTAACTAGTGTTGTCAGGGCCCTAGTTATAACCTGTAACTAGTGTTGTGTAAAGACCCTAGTTATAACCTGTAATAGTCTTATCATGGCCTAGTTATAACCTGTAACTAGTGTTGTCAGGGTGCTAGTTATAACCTGTAACTAGTGTTGTCAGGGCCCTAGTTATAACCTGTAACTAGTGTTGTCAGGGTGCTAGTTAAACCCTGTAACTAGTGTTGTCAGGGTGCTAGTTATACCCTGTAACTAGTGTTGTCAGGCTGCTAGTTATAACCTGTAACTAGTGTTGTCAGGGCCATAGTTATAACCTGTAACTAGTGTTGTCAGGGTGCTAGTTATACCCTGTAACTAGTGTTGTCAGAGTGCTAGTTATAACCTGTAACTAGTGGTGTCAGAGCCCTAGTTATAACCTGTAACTAGTGTTGTCAGGGTGCTAGTCATAACCTGTAACTAGAGTTGTCAGGGCCCTAGTTATAACCTGTAACTAGTGTTGTCAGGGCCCTAGATATAACCTGTAACTAATGTTGTCAGGGCTGTAGTTATAACCTGTAACTAGTGTTGTCAGGGCCCTAGTTATAACCTGTAACTAGTGTTGTCAGGGCCCTAGTTATAACCTGTAACTAGTGTTGTCAGGGCCCTAGTTATAACCTGTTACTAATGTTGTCAGGGCTCTAGTTTTAACCTGTAACTAGTGTTGTCAGGGCCCTAGATATAACCTGTAACTAGTGTTGTCAGGGCGCTAGTTATAACCTGTAACTAATGTTGTCAGGGCTCTAGTTATAACCTGTAACTAGAGTTGTCAGGGCCCTAGTTATAACCTGTAACTAGTGTTGTCAGGGCCCTAGTTATAACCTGTAACTAGTGTTGTCAGGGCCCTACTTATAACCTGTAACTAGTGTTGTCAGGGCCCTAGTTATAACCTGTAACTAGAGTTGTCAGGGTCCTAGTTATAACCTGTATCTAGTGGTGTCAGGGTGCTAGTTATAACCTGTAACTAGTGTTGTCAGGGCCCTAGCTATAACCTGTAACTAGTGTTGTCAGGGCCCTAGTTATAACCTGTATCTAGTGTCGTCAGGGCGCTAGTTATAACCTGTAACTAGTGTTGTCAGGGCCCTAGTTATAACCTGTAACTAGTGTTGTCAGGGTGCTAGTTATAACCTGTAACTAGTGTTGTCAGGGACCTAGTTATAACCTGTAACTAGTGTTGTCAGGGTGCTAGTTATAACCTGTAACTAGTGTTGTCAGGCTGCTAGTCATAACCTGTAACTAGTGCGGTCAGCGCCCTAGTTATAACCTGTAACTTGTGTTGTCAGGGTGCTAGTTATAACCTGTAACTAGTGTTGTGTAAAGGCCCTAGTTATAACCTGTAATAGTCTTATCAGGGCCCTAGTTATAACCTGTAACTAGTGTTGTCAGGGTGCTAGTCATAACCTGTAACTAGTGTTGTCAGGCTGCTAGTTATAACCTGTAACTAGTGTTTTCAGAGCCCTAGTTATAACCTGTAACTAGTGTTGTCAGGGCCCTACTTATAACCTGCTACTAATGTTGTCAGGGCTCTAGTTTTAACCTGTAACTAGTGTTGTCAGGGCCCTAGATATAACCTGTAACTAGTGTTGTCAGGGCGCTATTTATAACCTGCAACTAATGTTGTCAGGGCTCTAGTTATAACCTGTAACTAGAGTTGTCAGGGCCCTAGTTATAACCTGTAACTAGTGTTGTCAGGGCCCTAGTTATAACCTGTAACTAGTGTTGTCAGGGCCCTAGTTATAACCTGTAACTAGTGTTGTCAGGGCCCTACTTATAACCTGTAACTAGTGTTGTCAGGGTCCTAGTTATAACCTGTAACTAGTGTTGTCAGGGCCCTAGTTATAACCTGTAACTAGTGTTGTCAGGGTGATAGTTATACCCTGTAACTAGTGTTGTCAGGGTGCTAGTTATACCCTTTAACTAGTTTTGTCAGGCTGCTAGTTATAACCTGTAACTAGTGCTGTCAGGGTGCTAGTTATAACCTGTAACTAGTGTTGTCAGGGTGCTAGTTATACCCTGTAACTAGTGTTGTCAGGGTGCTAGTTATAACCTGTAACTAGTGTTGTCAGAGCCCTAGTTATAACCTGTAACTAGTGTTGTCATGGTGCTAGTCATAACCTGTAACTAGAGTTGTCAGGGCCCTAGTTATAACCTGTAACTAGTGTTGTCAGGGCCCTAGTTATAACCTGTAACTAATGTTGTCAGGGCTCTAGTTATAACCTGTAACTAGTGTTGTCAGGGCCCTAGTTATAACCTGTAACTAGTGTTGTCAGGGCCCTAGTTATAACTTGTAACTAGTGTTGTCAGGGCCCTAGTTATAACCTGTTACTAATGTTGTCAGGGCTCTAGTTTTAACCTGTAACTAGTGTTGTCAGGGCCCTAGATATAACCTGTAACTAGTGTTGTCAGGGCGCTAGTTATAACCTGTAACTAATGTTGTCAGGGCTCTAGTTATAACCTGTAACTAGAGTAGTCAGGGCCCTAGTTATAACCTGTAACTAGTGTTGTCAGGGCCCTAGTTATAACCTGTAACTAGTGTTGTCAGGGCCCTAGTTATAACCTGTAACTAGTGTTGTCAGGGTGCTAGTTATAACCTGTAACTAGTGTTGTCAGGGCGCTAGTTATAACCTGTAATAGTCTTATCAGGGACCTAGTTATAACCTGTATCTAGTGTTGTCAGGGCCCTAGTTATAGCCTGTAATAGTCTTATCAGGGCCCTAGTTATAACCTGTAACTTGTGTTGTCAGGGTGCTTGTTATAACCTGTAACTAGTGTTGTCAGGCTGCTAGTTATAACCTGTAACTAGTGTTGTCAGGGCCCTAGTTATAACCTGTAACTAGTGTTGTCAGGGCCCTAGTTATAACCTGTAACTAGTGTGGTCAGGGCCCTAGTTATAACCTGTAACTAGTGTTGTCAGAGCCCTAGTTATAACCTGTAACTAGTGTTGTCAGGGTGCGAGTTATAACCTGTAACTAGTTTTGTGTAAAGGCCCTAGTTATAACCTGTAATAGTCTTATCAGGGCCCTAGTTATAACCTGTATCTAGTGTTGTCAGGGCCCTAGTTATAACCTGTAACTAGTGTTGTGTAAAGGCCCTAGTTAGAACCTGTAATAGTCTTATCAGGGCCCTAGTTATAACCTGTAACTAGTGTTGTCAGGGTGCTAGTTATAACCTGTAACTAGTGTTGTCAGGCTGCTAGTTATAACCTGTAACAAGTGTTGTGTAAAGGCCCTAGTTATAACCTTTAACTAGTGTTGTCAGGGCCCTAGTTATAACCTGTAACTAGTGTTGTCAGGGTGCTAGTCATAACCTGTAACTAGTGTTGTGTAAAGGCCCTAGTTATAACCTGTAATAGTCTTATCAGGGCCCTAGTTATAACCTGTAACTAGTGATGTCAGGGTGCTAGTTATAACCTGTAACTAGTGTTGTCAGGCTGCTAGTTATAACCTGTAACTAGTGTTGTCAGAGCCCTAGTTATAACCTGTAACTAGTGTTGTCAGGGTGCTAGTTATAACCTGTAACTAGTGTTGTGTAAAGGCCCTAGTTATAACCTGTAATAGTCTTATCAGGGCCCTAGTTATAACCTGTAACCAGTGTTGTCAGGGTGCTAGTTATAACCTGTAACTAGTGTTGTCAGGGTGCTAGTTATAACCTGTAACTAGTGTTGTCAGAGCCCGAGTTATAACCTGTAACTAGTGTTGTCAGGGCCCTAGTTATAACCTGTAACTAGTGTTGTGTAAAGACCCTAGTTATAACCTGTAATAGTCTTATCATGGCCTAGTTATAACCTGTAACTAGTGTTGTCAGGGTGCTAGTTATAACCTGTAACTAGTGTTGTCAGGGCCCTAGTTATAACCTGTAACTAGTGTTGTCAGGGTGCTAGTTAAACCCTGTAACTAGTGTTGTCAGGCTGCTAGTTATACCCTGTAACTAGTGTTGTCAGGCTGCTAGTTATAACCTGTAACTAGTGTTGTCAGGGCCATAGTTATAACCTGTAACTAGTGTTGTCAGGGTGCTAGTTATACCCTGTAACTAGTGTTGTCAGAGTGCTAGTTATAACCTGTAACTAGTGTTGTCAGAGCCCTAGTTATAACCTGTAACTAGTGTTGTCAGGGTGCTAGTCATAACCTGTAACTAGAGTTGTCAGGGCCCTATTTATAACCTGTAACTAGTGTTGTCAGGGCCCTAGATATAACCTGTAACTAATGTTGTCAGGGCTGTAGTTATAACCTGTAACTAGTGTTGTCAGGGCCCTAGTTATAACCTGTAACTAGTGTTGTCAGGGCCCTAGTTATAACCTGTAACTAGTGTTGTCAGGGCCCTAGTTATAACCTGTTACTAATGTTGTCAGGGCTCTAGTTTTAACCTGTAACTAGTGTTGTCAGGGCCCTAGATATAACCTGTAACTAGTGTTGTCAGGGCGTTAGTTATAACCTGTAACTAATGTTGTCAGGGCTCTAGTTATAACCTGTAACTAGAGTTGTCAGGGCCCTAGTTATAACCTGTAACTAGTGTTGTCAGGGCCCTAGTTATAACCTGTAACTAGTGTTGTCAGGGCCCTACTTATAACCTGTAACTAGTGTTGTCAGGGCCCTAGTTATAACCTGTAACTAGTGTTGTCAGGGCCCTAGTTATAACCTGTAACTAGAGTTGTCAGGGTCCTAGTTATAACCTGTATCTAGTGGTGTCAGGGTGCTAGTTATAACCTGTAACTAGTGTTGTCAGTGCCCTAGCTATAACCTGTAACTAGTGTTGTCAGGGCCCTAGTTATAACCTGTATCTAGTGTCGTCAGGGCGCTAGTTATAACCTGTAACTAGTGTTGTCAGGGCCCTAGTTATAACCTGTAACTAGTGTTGTCAGGGTGCTAGTTATAACCTGTAACTAGTGTTGTCAGGTACCTAGTTATAACCTGTAACTAGTGTTGTCAGGGTGCTAGTTATAACCTGTAACTAGTGTTGTCAGGCTGCTAGTCATAACCTGTAACTAGTGCGGTCAGCGCCCTAGTTATAACCTGTAACTTGTGTTGTCAGGGTGCTAGTTATAACCTGTAACTAGTGTTGTGTAAAGGCCCTAGTTATAACCTGTAATAGTCTTATCAGGGCCCTAGTTATAACCTGTAACTAGTGTTGTCAGGGTGCTAGTCATAACCTGTAACTAGTGTTGTCAGGCTGCTAGTTATAACCTGTAACTAGTGTTTTCAGAGCCCTAGTTATAACCTGTAACTAGTGTTGTCAGGGCCCTACTTATAACCTGTTACTAATGTTGTCAGGGCTCTAGTTTTAACCTGTAACTAGTGTTGTCAGGGCCCTAGATATAACCTGTAACTAGTGTTGTCAGGGCGCTATTTATAACCTGTAACTAATGTTGTCAGGGCTCTAGTTATAACCTGTAACTAGAGTTGTCAGGGCCCTAGTTATAACCTGTAACTAGTGTTGTCAGGGCCCTAGTTATAACCTGTAACTAGTGTTGTCAGGGCCCTACTTATAACCTGTAACTAGTGTTGTCAGGGTCCTAGTTATAACCTGTAACTAGTGTTGTCAGGGCCCTAGTTATAACCTGTAACTAGAGTTGTCAGGGTCCTAGTTATAACCTGTATCTAGTGGTGTCAGGGTGCTAGTTATAACCTGTAACTAGTGTTGTCAGGGCCCTAGCTATAACCTGTAACTAGTGTTGTCAGGGCCCTAGTTATAACCTGTATCTAGTGTCGTCAGGGCGCTAGTTATAACCTGTAACTAGTGTTGTCAGGGCCCTAGTTATAACCTGTAACTAGTGCGGTCAGCGCCCTAGTTATAACCTGTAACTAGTGTTGTCAGGGTGCTAGTTATAACCTGTAACTAGTGTTGTGTAAAGGCCCTAGTTATAACCTGTAATAGTCTTATCAGGGCCCTAGTTATAACCTGTAACTAGTGTTGTCAGGGTGCTAGTCATAACCTGTAACTAGTGTTGTCAGGCTGCTAGTTATAACCTGTAACTAGTGTTGTCAGAGCCCTAGTTATAACCTGTAACTAGTGTTGTAAGGGCCCTAGTTATAACCTGTAATAGTCTTATCGGGGCCCTAGTTATAACCTGTAACTAGTGTTGTCAGGGTGCTAGTTATAACCTGTAACTAGTGGTGTCAGGGTGCTAGTTATAACCTGTAACTAGTGTTGTCAGGGTGCTAGTTATAACCTGTAACTAGTGTTGTCAGGGCCCTAGTTATAACCTGTAACTAGTGTTGTCAGGGCCCTAGTTATAACCTGTAACTAGTGTTGTCAGGGCCCTAGTTATAACCTGTAACTAGTGTTGTCAGGGTGCTAGTTATAACCTGTAACTAGTGTTGTCAGGGCCCTAGTTATAACCTGTAACTAGTGTTGTCAGGGCCCTAGTTATAACCTGTAACTAGTGTTGTCAGGGCCCTAGTTATAACCTGTAACTAGTGTTGTCAGGGCCCTAGTTATAACCTGTAACTAGTGTTGTCAGGGTGCTAGTTATAACCTGTAACTAGTGTTGTCAGGGCCCTAGTTATAACCTGTAACTAGTGTTGTCAGGGTGCTAGTTATAACCTGTAACTAGTGTTGTCAGGGCCCTAGTTATAACCTGTAACTAGTGTTGTCAGGGCCCTAGTTATAACCTGTAACTAGTGTTGTGTAAAGGCCCTAGTTATAACCTGTAATAGTCTTGTCAGGGCCCTAGTTATAACCTGTAACTAGTGTTGTCAGGGCCCTAGTTATAACCTGTAACTAGTGTTGTCAGGGCCCTAGTTATAACCTGTAACTAGTTTTGTCAGGGTGCTAGTTATAACCTGTAACTAGTGTTGTCAGGGCCCTAGTTATAACCTGTAACAGTCTTGTCAGGGCCCTAGTTATAACCTGTAACTAGTGTTGTCAGGGCCCTAGTTATAACCTGTAACTAGTGTTGTCAGGGCCCTAGTTATAACCTGTAACTAGTGTTGTCAGGGCCCTAGTTATAACCTGTAACTAGTGTTGTCAGGGCCCTAGTTATAACCTGTAACTAGTTTTGTCAGGGTGCTAGTTATAACCTGGAACTAGTGTTGTCAGGGCCCTAGTTATAACCTGTAACTAGTGTTGTCAGGGCCCTAGTTATAACCTGTAACTAGTGTTGTCAGGGTGCCTAGTTGTAACCTGTAACTAGTGTTATCAGGGCCCTACTCATAACCTGTAACTAGTGGCCAGATGGTTTCATGGTCAGGTCACATGGTCAGGAGAATCTCTTGACCCTAACCACAATCTCTATCTCTCTCTTATTGTGACCAACTGATTCTTACCTTCCAGGTTGTGTTTGTGTTCGGTGGAGTAGGCCTTGCCGATCATGGTCCAGACCGGCTTCAGACACCCAAACAGACCTTCCAGAAACCCTCCACTTCCTCCCGACAGCAGCCTCACATCCTCAGCCTGGCTCCGCACCGCTCCTCCCTCCGCATCCTGACCCTCTCCCTCCGTACTACCCCCTCCCTCCCCGTTCTCATGGAGCTTCAGCACACTGTTGGCAAAGTGCTCCTGCTGCTCCTCGCTAGGCGTGGGGCTGTGGCCCCCACAGGTGTGTTCACCATTATGGCCTCCACCTCCCCGGCCCTCGGGCTCCGGGGCACCCCCGGTGTCTATCGATAGTACGTTCCGCAGGACACACTGGGTGGGGGTCAGATCCATCTCAGGGGTGCAGGCGGGTGTCTCGTCCAGCCGGCCCCGGAAGGTAGGTGTGTGTTCTGAGAGGGGGGTGTTGAACCCGGAGAGAGAGGGGGACGGGGCGCGGGACTCTGTGATACAGGCCATGGGGAGCTGTGGTCAGGGGAACAGGAAGAACCCCGGGACTGTTGATCAGTCAGGGCCAGCGACGAAGCAAGACCTGTAGGAGGTGAGCAAAAAAGGTAACCATGGTTATAGATGATCTGACGATAGCTTCCGTTTATCTTCTATATGAACACCTTGATGGAATATACACAGAAGCTGTAACTGAAACACGGACGTCAGGGTTTGAATAAATTAGATTTTGTGTGTTACCACATCAATGGTGGCCTCCGTTTACTGTGGTTAGCCATGTCTAGGCTAGCCAATGCTAACAAAACAAAAAAAGAGTATTCTCTTCTTTTCATAGTCATGGGCCAGTAACCGAAAGGTTGCTGGATCGAATCCCCGAGCTGACAAGGTAAAAATATGTCATTCTGCCCCTGAGCAAGGCAGTTAACCCACTGTTCCCCAGGCGCCGAAGACGTGGGTGTCGATTTAAGGCAGCCCCCCTTGCACCTCTCTGATTCCGAGGGCTTGGGGTTAAATGAGGAAAACTCATTTAAGTTGAAGGCTTTTAGTTGTACCACTAACTAGGTACCCCCCTCCTCTTTTCTTTTGTTTCCTCTCACATCCTCCTACTACATCTCCGGGAAATCACTTTCTAGATGACTACTATGTTAATCGGCACCAGAACTTGTATTACTGTCAGTAACGAGAGAGAAGAGAGAAGAGAGAGTAGAGTGGCTGCTCTAGAAAGCCTGTCTTGTCCCCAAGGACAGACATCCCCCACAACAGATCCAGGAGAAGAGGAATACATTTTCCTCTCACACACCACTTCTGGGCTTTAAAAAAATATATATTGCTAATGATACAATGTTATAACAAAACTGCAGTGACACGTTTGGTATAACAACATCTCCTTGCTAGATAGCTGTGTTCAACAAAATAATAATCTGACTATACCTGAAAATCAAGGCCTGTGTGTTATGATAGCTAGTTATGGCCTATAACACACACAACACACATCTCATTACAACATTTCATATATATATATATATATATATATATATATATATAACTCCATGCAAATGATTAGCACAATGGGACAAGATTATTATGATTCTGATGAAACGTGTAAATTGAATTTCATTTTGCTGACTTTCTACTTTACCCCTGTGCAAGAGAAATCCTCAGAGAGAGCCTTACAATCTGACGGTCAGTGCCTGAAATACTGACATACTACACCATGTATCTAGGCCTGGGTGACATTGCTAGGGCCTAGAGTCTTGTTGGCTGAAAAAAACCCTGGGTTAACTTCAGGACCATGGATAGCGCCTGGCCCTATTCCTGGCCCTATTCAGCCTCACTACCTGTAGTACATGGTGAACACAACCAGGTCAGAACAGAGCATTGCTTGCTGTTTGGGGTTTTAGGCTGGGTTTCTGTACAGCACTCTGTGCCATCAGCTGATGTAAGAAGGGCTTTATAAATACATTTGATTTGATTTGATGATTTTACAGTGGACAGTGATTTTCTTCCCTTCAGATTATCAGTTTACTGAGCTGGTTTCAAGTCCAAAGTCACATACACACACACAAGTTCAGTTTTACTTCAGCTAAGTCTCACAAAGCCAGACTATGGCCACGTCCACACTGTGGCATTGCTCAATCATCAGTCCATGGGATGAGTCATGATTGGTTCCTTCCTCTGTTTTTTTTTTACATCCAACTAATAATTAATGGTACATCTACCCTGTGTGCAAAAACTAAAACATCAAAGTCAAGAACATAAAACCGAAATATTTCCACCTTATTAATTATGTATAATAACCATATTCCTGTTTTCATTTGTTCTGTTTGCAACTGAAAAGACACATTCTCTTGGGTATCACAACAGTCTAGTCAGCCAACAGTCATACATTCACTGACATGTTACAGAAATAATAGACCTTTTCTTCAAATTCAGAATAGAAGTGAAAGGAGAAACCTGTCCATTGCTACGCATCTGTCATCTGTCTAATCTTAGAGTAATCACTAAATATTTTTGTGTCACTGATTTTCAACTTAATGACCCTGCCCCCCTCCTTAAGAGTGGCAGCAGCTGCTAGTCGGTCCTGCGGAATAAGCCCCCCATGCAGTGGGTAGGCCAGGCGGTGCATTGAAGCGACCCAAAACACAGGCTCCTCAATGGCACCGATTCGCTTCACAGCTTA
This sequence comes from Brachymystax lenok tsinlingensis, assembly GCA_030435695.1. Taxonomy (NCBI): domain Eukaryota; kingdom Metazoa; phylum Chordata; class Actinopteri; order Salmoniformes; family Salmonidae; genus Brachymystax; species Brachymystax lenok. The sequence goes on along the minus strand of CM059797.1, from coordinate 8,158,327 downwards.
TACGGGACCCGTGCGCCAAGCGCATCACCACAGCATAGACTATGCCTCGCATTAGCGTATAATATGAGTCTATATAACATAGACTACAATTGATTTATTTACATGGAATATTGGAAATGTGATTTACACGATCGAGGCTCAAACCACATTAGCCTGGCAGATTTCCAAATATAATTTAATACATTTGTGTTTTATAACGTACCTTAGCAAATGCAGCAAGCTCAAGTCTCAAACTCCATTGCTGTTGATTATATCTTTCACATAGGCTGCTATTTATTTAATTTGTTCCCGATGCAGCCTTCTAAAACAGTGCAATTATTCTGCTTTCCTCGTTTTGTTGATATAATCAGTGTCACGGCGCGCGACTCAGCTCAGCATCCAATATTCTTTGCTGCACGCACTCGCTGTTCTAGAATGGGCTCTAGCGATGGAAGCAATGGAGAGTCCTTCCTTCGTTCATTTCAACCCGATCTTTATAACCTTCAATCTCTATCCCGGTCCCGCCGGTGATTTGATCACATGTATCTGATTTCCCTTTCTTCCCACTTGCTGTGAGGTGAAAATATGTGATTTGGAGCGGTCCCTTCTTTCCAAGCCCCTGCAGGTTTTATATTGCGGAGTGCCTCTCTCACCTATGCCGAGGAGAGAGAGGGGAGAGGGGCGTGTGTCAGGCAGTCAGTGACGGAGCAGGGGCGGGATTTAGTTTATAGCCTATAGTCTACACCAGGGATCATCAACTAGATTCTGCCTCAGGCCGATTTTTTCTTGAGTGGATTGTCAGGCGGCCGGAACATATTTACAAATAATTTGTAGACTGCAAATTGACCACAAAGTTTGGACACAGCTACTCATTCAAGGGTTTTCTTATTTTACAATTGTCTATATTGTAGAATAATAGTGAAGACATCAAAACTATGAAATAACACATATGGAATCCTGTAGTATCCAAAAAAGGGTTGAGGTCGGGTGATTGTGTTGAGGTCGGGTGATTGTGGAGGCCAGGTCAACTGATGCAGCACTCCATCACTCTCCTTCTTGGTCAAATAGCCCTTACACAGCCTGGAGGTGTGTTGGGTCATTGTCCTGTTGAAAAACACTAAGCTCAAGCCAGATGGGATGGCGTATCGCTGCAGAATGCTGTGGTAGCCATGCTGGTTAAGTGTGCCTTGAATTCTAAATAAATCACAGACAATGTCACCAGCAAAGCACCCCCACACCATCACACCTCCTCCTCCATGCTTCACAATTGGAACCACACATGGGGAGATCATCCGTTCACGTACTCTGCATCTCACAAAGTCATAGCAGTTGGAACCAAAAATCTCACATTTTGACTCATCAGACCAAAGGACAGATTTCCACAGGTCTAATGTCCATTGCTCGGGTTTCTTGGTCCAAGCAAGTCTCTTGTTGTTGTCTTTTAGTCGGTTGTATCACAACCAGCCATGATTGGGAGTCCCATAGGGTGGGGCACAATTGGCCGGGTTTGGCCGGTGTAGACAGTCATTGTAAATAAGAATTTGTTCTTAACTGACTTGCCTAGTTAAATAAAGGTTACATTATTATAATTTTTTTTATATAAAAAAATTGTTGTGGTTTCTTTACAGCAATTCGACCATGAAGGCCCAATTTATACAGTCTCCTCTGAACAGGTGATGTTGCGATGTGTCTGTTACTTGAACTCTGTGAAGCATTTATTTGGGCTGCAATTTCTGAGGCTGGTAACTCTAATTAACTTATCCTCTGCAGCAGAGGTAACTCTGGGTCTTCCTTTCCTGTGGCGGTCCTCATGAGAGCCAGTTTCATCATAGTGCTTGATGGTTTTTGCGACTGCACTTGAAAAAAAAATTCCGTATTGACTGACCTTCATGTCTTCAAGTAATGATCGACTGTCGTTTCTCTTTTCTTATTTGAGCTGTTCTTGCCATAATATGGAGGACTTGGTCTTTTACCAAATAGGGCTATCTTCTGTATACCACCCCTACCTTGTCACAACACAACTGATTGGCTCAAACGCATTAAGAAGGAAATAAATTCCACAAATTAACTTTTAACAAGGCACACCTGTTAATTGAAATGCATTCCAGGTGCAGCTGGTACCTCATGAAGCTGGTTGTGAGAATGACAATAGTGTGCAAAGCTGTCATCAGGGCAAAGGGTGGCTACTTTGAAGAATCTCATATATAAAATATATTTTGATTTGTTTACAGACACAACAAAAATTATAATAATTATATACAGTACGAGGCAAAAGTTGGGACACACCTACTGGCTTTTCTTTATTTTTTACTATTTTCTACATTGTAGAATAATAGTGAAGACATAAAAACTATAAAATAATACACACTGTATTGAATCATGTAGTAACCAAAAAAGTACTAAACAAAATCAAAATATATTTTATATTTGAGATTCTACAAAGTAGCCACCCTTTGCCTTGATGACAGCTTTGCACACTCTTTGCATTCCCTCAACCAGCTTCATGATGTAATCACCTGGAATGCTTTTCCAATATGATGCAGCACTCCATAACTCTCCTTCTTGGTCAAATAGCCCTTACACAGCCTGGAGGAGTGGCTTCCATCTGGCCACTCTACCATAAAGGCCTGATTGGTGGAGCGCTGCAGAGATTCTGGAATGTGCTCCCATTTACACAGAGGAATGCTGGAGCTCTGTAAAAGTTACCATCGGGTTCTTGGTCACTTCCCTGACCAAGGCCCTTTCCCCCCAATTGCTCAGTTTGGCCTGGCGGACAGCTCTAGTAAAAAAAAAAAAATGTATTTCACCTTTATTTAACCAGGTAGGCCAGTCAACTACGACCTGGCCAAGATAAAGCAGAGCAGTGCGACAAAAACAACTACACAGAGTTACACATGGGATAAACAAACGTACAGTCAATAACACAATAGAAAAATCTATATACAGTGTACGCAAATGTAGTAATATTAGGGAGGTAAGGCAATAAATAGGCCGTAGTGCCGAAATAATTATAATTTAGCATTAACACTGGAGTGATAGATGTGCAGATGATAATGTGCAGGTAGAGATACTGGTCTGCAAAAGAGCAAAAAAAAGAACAATATAGGGATGAGGTAGTTGGGTGGGCTATTTACAGATGGGCTATGTACAGGTGCAGTGATCGGTAAGCTGCTCTGACAGCTGATGCTATCAGTTAGTGAGGGAGATATAAGTCTCCAGCTTCAGTGATTTTTGCTATTCGTTCCAGTCATTGGCAGCAGAGAACTGGAAGGAAATACGCCCAAAGGAGGTGTTGGCTTTGGGGATGACCAGTGAAATATACCTTCTGGAGTGCGTGCTATGGGTGAGTGTTGCTATGGTGACCAGTGAGCTGAGATAAGGCGGGGCTTTACCTAGCAAAGACCTTTAGATGATCTGGAGCCAGTGGGTTTGGCGACGGATAAGTAGCGAGGGCCAGCCGACGAGAGCATACAGGTCGCAGTGGTGGGTAGTATATTGGGCTTTAGTGACAAAACGGATGGCACTGTGATAGACTACATCCAATTTGCTGAGTAGAGTGTTGGAGGCTAATTTGTAAATGACATTGCCGAAGTCAAGGATCAGTTTTACGAGGGTATGTTTAGCAGCATGAGTGAAGGAGGCTTTGTTGCGAAATAGGAAGCCTATTCTAGGTTTAATTTTGGTTTGGAGATGCTTAATGTGAGTCTGGAAGGAGAGTTTACAGTCTAACCAGACACCTAGGTATTTGTAGTTGTCCACATATTCTAAGTCAGAACCGTACAGAGTAGTGATGCTAGTCAGGCGGGCAGGTGTGGGCAGCGATCGGTTGAAGAGCATGCATTTAGTTTTACTAGCATTTAAAAGCAGTTGGAGGCCACGGAAGGACTGTTGTATGGCATTGAAGCTCGTTTGGAAGTTTGTTAATTAACACAGTGTCCAAAGAAGGGCCAGATGTATACAGAATGGTGTCGTCTGCGTAGAGGTGGATCAGAGAATCACCAGCAGCAAGAGTGACATCATTGATACATACAGAGAAGAGAGTCGGCCCAAGAATTGAACACTGTGGCACCCCCATAGAGACTGCCAGAGGTCCAGACAACAGGCCCTCCGATTTGACACACTGAACTCTATCTGAGAAGTAGTTGGTGAACCAGGCGAGGCAGTCATTTGAGAAGGCTATTGAGTCTGCTGATAAGAATGCAGTGATTGACAGAGTCGAAAGCCTTGGCCAGGTCGATGAAGATGGCTGCACAGCACTGTCTTTTATCGATGGCGGTTATGATATCGTTTAGGACCTTGAGCGTGGCTGAGGTGCACCCATGACCAGCTCGGAAACCAGAATGCATAGCGGAGAAGGTACGGTGGGATTCGAAATGGTCGGTGATTTGTTTGTTAACTTGGCTTTCGAAGAAAGGCAGGGCAGGATGGATATAGGTCTGTAACAGTTTGGGTCTAGAGTGTCTCCCCCTTTGAAGAGGGGGATGATTCCGGCAGTTGTCCAATCTTTAGGGATCTCAGACAATACGAAAGAGAGGTTGAACAGGCTAGTAATAGGTGTTGCAACAATTGCAGCGGATCATTTTAGAAAGAGAGGGTCCAGATTGTCTAGCCCAGCTGATTTGTAGGGGTCCAGATTTTGCAGCTCTTTCAGAACATCAGATATCTGGATTTGGGTGAAGATGAAGCGGGTGGGGGCATCCTCTACTGACAGGATGAGGTCAATATCCTTCCAGGATAGAAAGGCCTGAAGTATTTTAGGGAGCGTTTCACAGTGATGAGGGGTGGTCGTTTGACCGCGGACCCATTACGGATGCAGGTAATGAGGCAGTGATCGCTGAGATCCTGGTTGAAGACAGCAGAGGTGTATTTGGAGGGCAAGTTGGTCAGGATGATATCTATGAGGGTGCCCATGTTTACGGATTTAGGGTTGTACCTGGTAGGTTCCTTGATAATTTGTGTGAGATTGAGGGCATCTAGCTTAGATTGTAGGACGGCCTGGGTGTTAAGCATATCCCAGCTTAGGTCACCTAACAGTACGAACTCTGAAGATAGATGGGGTGCAATCAACTCACATATGGTGTCCAGGGCACAGCTGGGGGCAGAGGGGGGTCTATAACAAGCGGCAACAGTGAGAGACCTTATTCTGGAAAGGTGGATTCTTCAAATTAGAAGCTCGAACTGTTTGGGCACAGACCTGGATAGTAAGACAGAACTCTGCAGGCTATCACTGCAGTAGATTGCAACTCTGCCCCCTTTGGCAGTTCTATCTTGACGGAAAATGTTGTAGTTGGAGATGGAAATTTCAGAATTTTTAGTGGCCTTCCTAAGCCAGGATACAGACAAGGCTAGGACATCAGGGTTGGCGGAGTGTGCTAGAGCACTTGGGCTCCGTGTCGACAATAAAGTGTCCAGGCCAATTGGCAAAAGAGGTATTGTAGCCCAATAATTAGCTGGTATACTCCGTCAGCTGGCTCGGGAGATGGGCCTAGCACGAGGCTAGCTCAAGGCTAACTGGTGCTTGCTTCAGCACAAAGGCGTTAGCCAACAATTGCCACTCGGTTGCAGCTAGCTAGCTGCGATGATCCAGTGTATTGGTCCAGTTTACCAGCGTGTTCTTGGTCACCTCCCCTGACCAAGGCCCTTCTCCCCCGATTGCTCAGTTTGGCCTGGCAGACAGCTCTAGGAAGAGTCTTGGTGGTTCCAAACGTCTTCCATTTAAGTATGATGGAGGCTACTGTGTTCTTAGGGACCTTCAAGTCTGCAGACATTTTTTTGGTACCCTTCCCCAGATTTGTGCCTCAACACAATCCCATCTATGGACAATTCCTTTGACCTCATGGCTTGGTTGTTGCTCTGAGGTGCACTGTAAACTGTGGGACCTTATATAGACAGGTGTGAGCCTTTCCAAATCATGTCCAATCAATTGAATTTACCACAGGTGGACTCCAGTCAAGTTGTGGAAACATCTCAAGGATTATCAATAGAAACAGGATGCACCTGAGCTCAATTTCTAGTCTCATAACAAAAGGTTTGAATACTTAAGTAAATAAACATTTTATTTTTAATACATTTACAAACATGTCTAAAAACATGTTTTCACTTTGTCATTATGGGGTGTTGTGTGTAGATTAATGAGGGAAAACATGTATTTAATTCCTTTTTAGAATAAGTCTGTAATGTAACAAAATGTGGAAAAAGTCAAGTATTCACTTGTTTATTTTCTTATTTTTGTTCAGATTAAGTTTTTTATTTTGTGTGTGTGTGTGTGTGTGGAAGGGGAAACTGCCAACCGGGCTGGCAGTTGGGGAAACTGCCAACCGGGCTGGCAGTTGGGGAAACCTGATCAAGATACACACTCTACAGCTATGTGATGAACGCAAATCAGGAGAGAGTGTTGTGACGAGATTGTTCAGTCCGAAGGGAAGGGACAACCAACCAAACCAATTGCAGGTAACGGGATGACAGTATGGTTGGTTACCGAGAATCAGCAGGCGTGAGGTTATGAAAATGATGTCATCCCCAAAGAATGCAGCATTAGGCTGGCCAGGCAGCAGGCAGAGTAAATCCTTTACAACCCTAACACACACACACACTCTCTATACATGTTAATTGGTGTGTAGGCCTAATCTCGAAGATCCCCTTCTGCCGCAGACGTAGATGGGGGTTGGTGATCTCACTGACTGACCCACTTCTAGTGATAGAAAATTGAATAGCAGTGGTATGGTCTTCAACATAATTTTTCCTTGGGCATAAACAGGGAGCAGCAGGCACAATGACTCATTTACCCCACCTGACACTCAGAATGCATCCATTCTGACACTAACACGTTGTATTTGTATGAAGCCAAACGGACTATATCCCTCCTATGCCTTGTAGAATTCCACACCAATATAGGCCTACCAGTCCTGCTGCCTGCATAGGAGACATATATATATATATAATTCAATAATATTATACACCCTCAATAAAGTTAATTACATAAAGCTAAGTGAAATTCAGTATTGTTTACTTAACTGCATCAACACTCATGCTCATCCAAGGAGAATTCCTGAAATGACTCATGAGAGAGAGAGAGAGTGAGAGAGAAAGAGAAAGAGAGAGAGAGAGAGAGAGAGAGAGAGAGAGAGAGAGAGAGAGAGAGAGAGAGAGAGAGAGAGTTTAACACTTGCAGGGGTTTGATCAGAATCTGCTGGGTTGAATTTGACAGTAACACTGAAAGGGAATACCCCCAGTAATAAACTGTAATAATCCCACGTTAGAGCTCTCTATTCATGTCCGTGTAAATAGTCGTCTGTCTGTGACCCTTATTGAGTGCCAAAGCCCCAAATCCCAGATTAAGTCCCCACATACAATTTTAAACCTTCCCAACGATGACATCATTCTCTAGACCAGGGGAAACCCCATGAAGTAGAACACACGGGCAGGCAGGTTCCATGTCAGAATCCTACAGTGTGTGTACCGGCTTAGTCTAGCTACGGGACTGCACCACTGTTGCAGTAAGATGTGCTTGAATGCACCGTTTACTTACCACATACAGATGTTGGATCTTAATTTGATCACTCTTTTGTTTCTGAGGAAATTTCCTGCACCACAGGATATGCAGATGAGCTTCATGATTTACATAAAGTCCCTGAAAACATGCACTAACACACGATTATGTGAAGAGTATTGGACTTTTCATTGCCTAATTTTGACCTGCTAATAGCCTAACCACAATCAAGCAACATTATCGACCAAATGTTCAAATTCTGTTGCTGCAGGATAATTTTGTCGTGACAATACTGGTCAAATGAAGCTCCTATAACTGTAAGTCACGTTTTCACTGAGTCTCATGATGTTCTCCTACAGATGCTATCTTTCATGTCTCTGAAGAGAATTCCAGGAGGGAAATCAAAGATGAAAGATTCAAAGCACTGAAACTGTAAAGAAGTAAATAATATGGAATTTGATCTGTCTGCAATCATCCTCTACCTTCCCTCAGATTTCCCCTCTCTCCCTCCTCTGTCCTTAAACAGTGTATTTTAATGCCATAGTCCTCTCTGGTCTATTTTCAGACTGCTCTGACACTTTCACCATCATTTATGTATTGCTGCTTGCCTTGCTTGGTTCCAGCTATGGTTTGATGTACTATATATATATATATATATATATATATATATATATATAACACATTGGAATCTGCCGTAGCTTTTAACAAGAAAAGCAATGCAATGTGTTTGTCCCTCAGCTCCGGGTTTGTCCTACAATCTGTGTGACATCATCGTCTCACTAAAACAACAACTTGCTGAACAAATAGCAGAACTGAAGAGAAACTCAAGACGTCTGCATTTAGTTAGCAGGTGGTACAATAATACAGTACCAGGAGCAGAAAAAATATTTTCCTAGATCTTGATTAGAGGGAAGGGGGGGTACTCTATCACAGGAGGTTGGTTGGCACCTTAACTGGAGGGGCTCGTGGTAACGACTGGAGCGGAATGGGTGGAATGGTATCAAATGCATCAAACACGTGGTCTCCAGTTGTTTGATGCCATTCCATTTGCTCCGTCCCGGGCATTATCAGCAACCTCCTGTGTAACTCTGCAGTACATGACTTGTGTTGTTTGCTAACATGCCTCACATTACTAGACTGGTTAAACCAGACTGAATGTTCAAACAACAGGGAAATGTACCACAATCAGTTTGGATGCCATCACATTGTATTCAGTATAGGGAATTCTATCTGTTGTTGGTTGTGGAGAGGGTGCGTGTTGGATAGATAGCAGGATGGCAGTGGCATGTAGTCAAGCGATTAGGGAAAGGGGAGGGGGACATGGTGTGAAAGAGGCCCATATTGTCAATCTCATTTTGGGGTAGTGGGGGATGGGAGTAGGGGGTGGAGGGTTGGGGCTGGAGGGTCAGAGTTCATTGAGAATGGCTCTTGGGTAGTGGAGAGAAGAGATCTTCATGCCATTCATTGTCAAATCTATTTACACCTTTGAATTAAAGGGATACTTTGGGATTTTGGCAATGAGGCCCTTTATCTACTTCCCCAGAGTCAGATGAATTTGTGGATAGCATTTATATGTCACTGTGTGCAGTTTGAAGGAAGTTGCTCACTAGTGTTAGCGCAATGACTGGAAGTCTATGGGTATCTATCTGCTAGCATGCTAGTAGATTTTTTAATTTTTTTATTTAACATTTATTTAACTAGGCGAGTCAGTTAAGAACACGGCCTACCAAAAGGCAAAAGGCCTCCCGAGGACGGGGGCTGGGATTAAAAGTAAAAAATTCAATAAAATAAAAATATAAATATAGGACAAAACGGCAAGAGAGACAACACAACACTACATACAGAGAGACAACACAACACTACATACAGAGAGACAACACAACACTACATAAAGAGAGACAACACAACACTACATACAGAGAGACAACACAACACAACACTACATACAGAGAGACAACACAACACAACACTACATACAGAGAGACAACACAACACTACATAAAGAGAGACAACACAACACTACATAAAGAGAGACAACACAACACTACATAAAGAGAGACAACACAACACTACATAAAGGGAGACAACACAACACTACATAAAGAGAGACAACACAACACTACATAAAGAGAGACAACACAACACTACATACAGAGAGACAACACAACACTACATAAAGAGAGACCTAAGACAACAACATAGCAAGGCAGCAACACATGACAACACAGCATGGTAGCATCACAACATGACAACAACATGGTAGCAACACAACATGGTAGCAGCACAAAACATGGTACAAACATGATTGGGCACAGACAACATCACAAAGGGCAAGAAGGTAGAGACAACAATACATCACGCAAAGCAGCCACAACAGTCAGTAAGAGTGTCCATGACTGAGTCTTTGAATGAAGAGACTGAGATAAAACTGTCCAGTTTGAGCGTTTGTTGCAGATACCCATATACTTCTAGTCATTGTGCTAAATCTAGTTAGCATTGGCTTGCGAAACTACCTCTACCTCACACACACACTCATCCATATATTTATATGTACATATTCTTATTCCATCCTTTAGATTTGTGTGTATTAGGTATCTGTTGTGGAATTGTTAGATTACTCTTTAGATATTACTGCACTGTCAGAGCTAAATCTGCTAACCACGTGTATATGACCCAATAACATTTGATTTGATTTGATTTTGTTTCGAAACTTCCTTCATACTGGACACTTTATACCGAACGCATAGAAAATGGTATTCACAAATGTATCTGACTCTGGGGAAGTAGACGTAGGGCCTCAATGACAAAATACCAATGTATTCCTTTAAGTGCATTCATTCAGCATTTATTGTACCCAGTGGAAATCCATCGTTCAATGGGGGGACAATTATACCCCAATTAGACGTGTTGGTTGTTTAGAAAGAAAATCGATGCGCACGCAGCCATGGGGCGAAACAGACTTAGGTTTAGATTGTTGACAACATGTCAACTATATTTAGTCTCCAATGTTTATTGAAAACGTAAATACATAAGGAACAATGAGCACCTGGTGTCTCTCAAAACACATTTCTACAGTTGTTGGTTAAGCTAGCGAATTTTTTTTGCCTTATCAGCAATGACATGAAATCTGTCAAAACACCTCAGAACAAGCCATGGTATCAAGAACAAGATAAATCGAGCTGAAATGAGCCCCCCTACGATTCGCCACATGGCAGCTTCTTGTCATTGTTGCTAGTTATCGGACCATTCAGAATCATAACAGAGCACGGCTTCCGGCCACATCAATGCACGCACATAATTTTCGTGACATTGTGAGACAACACGTCTATATTGTTTAAATATTGTTTTTGTACTTAAATTCTGCTTCCTTTTTCAAAAAGCCGAAAGAGAAGCAATAACTAGTAATTATTTCATGTACAGTAATTTAGGAAAGGATTTTAAACCGTAGAGATTTCTTAGAGAGGAAGCTGGCTGATGTTATGTCATCTGCCGGACCCCTGTCTATTTCATCCATTTTGTCTGGCGTCTGTCTGTGTGTGTGTGTGTGTGTGTGTGTGTGTGTGTGTGTGTGTGTGTGTGTGTGTGTGTGTGTGTGTGTGTGTGTGTGTGTGTGTGTGTCTGTCTGTCTGTGTGTGTGTGTCTGTGTGTGTGTGTGTGTCTGTGTGTGTGTGTGTGTGTGTGTGTGTGTCTGTCTGTCTGTCTGTGTGTGTGTGTGTGTCTGTGTGTGTGTGTGTCTGTGTGTGTGTCTGTCTGTGTGTGTGTGTGTGTGTGCGTGTGTGTGTGTGTGCGTGTGTGCGTGTGTGTGTGGTGATCATTATGAATGAATGAAGGGCGCCAACCAAGGAAAGGGATTCTCCATTTTCATGTATGACCTCAACCACTGTCTAAAACTAAGGAAGGGGGTTCATTCATAATGACACACACACACACACGCACGCACGCACGCACGCACGCACGCACACACACACACACACACACACACACACACACACACACACACACACACACACACACTGTTACCCCTGGGAGGAAGAGGGGGGTAAAGTCAATTTTTGATGAGGCAATGTCCAGGTGAGATCACTACTGGACTCTATACTAACTCACTACCGGATGGGTTCATATTTCCATCCTATAACCATTTACACTGATCCATTGCTCATTAGAACCTCTTAAGGATCGGACCCTTTTTATTTGAATTGACGCCTAAAAGGACCTGCCTAAAATGAACTGCCTGTAGCTCAGGACCTGAAGCAAGGATATGCATATTCTTGATACCATTTGAAAGGAAACACTTTGAAGTTTGTGGAAATGTGAAATTAATGTAGGAGAATATAACACATTAGATCTGGTAAAAGAAAATACAAAGAAAAAAACATGCGTTAAATTTGTTTTGTACCATCATCTTTGAAATTGTCAAGTTCCAAGGAAGGAGAAGACCAAGGTGCAGCATGTGTTGAGTTCCACATGTTTTTTATTCATGGAAACATACAAAACAACAAAAGCAAGACTAGACCGTAACATAAGGTGTAGCACGCAGGCACTCACCAAAACATTCAATATCCCACAAAACAGGTGGGGGAAAGACCAAACTAAATAGGATCCCCAATTAGAGGCAATGAACAACAGCTGCCTCTAATTGGGAACCAACTCAAAAACCAACATAAAGAATGCAAAACCCCATAGAGAACCCAGAGGGCTCTCTATGGCCAGGATGTGACAGAAATGCAAGAGAAAGGCCATAATGTATTATTCCAGCCCAGATGCAATTTAGATTTTGTGTATTTTGTGCAGTGTATGTGCAAAGTATTTGACTGATCCAATGAACCATTGCATATCTGTTCAAGTTCTACTTAAACTTTTACATGCTTTGCAAGAAGAACAATTTCCTTAATAATCCTGTTTCCATGGACACATCTTCTGATAAATGCAGAAAATCCCCAATCAAAATAAACCTTCTACTACAGCGACCATGTTCATTTTGGGAAGCATATTTGATTCTCTTCTTCTAAGACGCATACATTCAGTTGCTCCAAACTCACTTAATTTGCGCTAAAAAGCGAGGCTAGCTTGCTCGGCTGTTGCTAAGACCAACAAGCTCTCACAGTCTCACGTCAGAATTAGACGTTCATCCATGTTTCTCAAACGTCAAATTTAGAAGTTGTTCCAAACGTCAAATTTAGAAGTTGTTCCAAACGTCAAATTTAGAAGTTGTTCCAAATGTCAAATTTAGAAGTTGTTCCAAATGTCAAATTTAGAAGTTGTTCCAAACGTCAAATTTAGAAGTTGTTCCAAATGTCAAATTTAGTTTTTTTTTACCTTTATTTAACTAGGCAAGTCAGTTAATAACAAATTCTTATTTTCAATGACGGACTAGGAACAGTGGGTTAACTGCCTTGTTCAGGGGCAGAACGACAGATTTTTACCTTGTCAGCTCAGGGAATTGAATTTGCGAGGCTACCCTGCCGCCCCATTAGGCTTCCCTGCCGCCCCTTCTCCCATTTTTTTCCAAATGTCAAATTGGAAAGTGTTTAAGGTTAGGTTTAACTTGAGGCATTAACTCAGAATGGTTAAGTTAAGGGTTAAGGTTTGGGAAAGGCTTAAAACAAAAAGATCAAAAACAACTTTCTATCGCTAGAGTCAAACATGCAACCTTTTGAATCAGAGGCAGAAGCTCACACCCATCTCCATCACAACACGCTAGAAAAACTGAAACCTACTTTAATGCAACAGCACTCACTGTTGCCCCTAGTGGCTGGCTTTGCTAGAATATGTGCAGATAAAATACACAGCTGGAACGCCAAACAAACTGTTTACATGTCCTAATAATTCTAAAGATTGCTCAGAAAACAAGGTGTTTTAATCGGCATACGCAATTTTGACCATACGCCGAATAAGATAAGCAGAGTAAGGTGTTTACAAGACTATTGCATAATTTGCCTATTTTCCATAATTAATATAACATTGACTTATTACTGTGCATTGTAAACGCACTCAGTGTGATTATTGTATCCCAGTAAGTCAGTAGGAAGAACATTGCAGACAGTATTGTTATTGCATCAGATTAGTTCATTTCTGTGCGGACAATTTTCCCCTTATGAATATGAATAACCATTCACGTATTAATTCATATTGGGTTCTTAATATTCACTTATTACCTAATTTACAGTCATAAAGATCCTGCAACTAAGCATTCATAGTAACTCACCAACTCACTAGGTGAGGTAAGACTTGTATATACTTCATTATGTTAATCCAATGCTTTGATCACACAGGTCTTTTGATGTTGTAGAGATTGACAATCTCTATGGTTGCTCTTTATAGCTATCTTCCTCCAGACTCTGGGATGTAGGGTGTACAGCTTAGTGAGCTCAGGATCAAACAGCCATCCGGAAGTGCGATCGTCTTCCTGAAAGTCACATGGTACATTGGTGGGAAGGGAGGACGACGTGGAGAAGGAGGGGGTAGAAGGAGGGAGAGGCGAAGGGGGAGATGGGAGTGTAACGATGGAGGAGGGGAGGTGTGTGTGGTCTTGGACCGTGTTGCTGTGGCAACAGAATCCTGGGTGGGTTGGCCATCAGTGCTGTGTGAAGTCAGAGGCATAATATTAGATGCTGACTGTAGAGAGTGTAGCTGCTGCTGCGGTGCCGGAGGAGGAGGGGAGGAGTGAAGCACAGTGGTGTGTGTGTAGGTGTGTGTGTGTGTGTGTGTTAAATGCTCGTGCCTAATGTTATACCCACCTATATTCCCATTGTGACCATGGGTGAAGATAATAACAGCATATCCCTGTGTGGTGTGTTCCCCTAACAGTTAACCTCTTCAATTGTTTCTGTATGTGTCTCTCTGATAGTATGCCTTAGTGTAGCCTATAAATGATGAACACCAGAATTGACCAGAATGACTGTTTCTTAGACTGTTTGATAACCTGCCATAGCCATGTTAGCAAGCAACGTTCGCACGCACGCACACACACACACACACACGCACACGCACACACGCACACACACACACACGCACACACGCACACACACACACAAAGTCAGTAAGGTGTGGATATCAACAAAGAGATCGTTAGTTCTAGATAATGATTGTATTAAAGCCCAGGGTTGCACCTCCTCCCAAACTCCTACAATGTTGTTGTTGTAATACTTTATTTAACAACTAGGCAAGTCAGTTAAGAACAAACTCTTATTTACAATGACGGCCTACCCCGGCCAAACCCGGACGACGCCTATGTTTCTCCCAATGACGTCCGGATGTGATGCAACCTTTGAGCCCATCCTGTCACCAGCTGGTGTGTAGAGTAAGGAGTTAATGATTTGAAAGCAATTTTGTGAAATGTGTAAAAAGGATGAGGGTCCTCATGTTGTTTGGTGTGTGTGTAAATGTGTGAAGTGTGTGGAGGGTCCTCATGTCATTTGAGTAATGTGTGTGTGTGTGTGTGTGTGTGTGTGTGTGTAGTTGTTTATGGTTAATTCACACTGTCGCAGGGAAATCCCCACAAGCTGAGAACTAGAATACACTTCAAAATGCTATACATCATCTCACGCCTCAACATGCCAAACACATTTCCTTCGTGAATAATCTATCATACTTTTGTCAAGTCAGAGAAAAATGATGTTATATGTATCTATTATTATGTAATATTGAAGAATAGGGCAGTAAGCGATGCAATCAAATGTTCTGAGGCAATGATGTGTTGATCAGTAACACTGCAGAGGAGTGTGACGTAGGTTAGTCTCTCTCTCTCTCTCTCTCTCTCTCTCTCTCTCTCTCTCTCTCTCTCTCTCTCTCTCTCTCTCTCTCTCTCTCTCTCTCTCTCTCTCTCTCTCTCTCTCTCTCTCTCTCTCTTTCTTTCACTCTCTCTCTCTTTTTCTCTCTCTCTCTCTCCCTCTCTTACTCTCTCTCGCTTATCTCTCCTTGGTAGAGGATTGATTGTATGATTGAATGTCACTTTGCCCATTCCCTTTTAAGGCAGTGCAGCGAGGCAAGGTCGGCTTTCCCATCATAGCTGTATATAAAGATGACGTTCTCTATAACGCCTCCCACATCACAGTCTCACGGCCCGGAACTGGCCAATTAGAACAGAGTTTGGTTCATGAGCCAGTAACGAGGAGTGAGTGAGGAGGGAGGAGGGGAGAGAGAGAGGGGGGTAGGAAAGGGGGTATTGGATGATGCTGATGAATTTGCCCTTGTTGTGTACTGCAGTCAGTGACTATGAGTCATTGTAGTTTTGGGAGGAAGTAAGGGTGTTTTGGGAGGAAGTAAGGGTGTTTTGGGAAGAAGTAAGGGTGTTTTGGGAAGAATTAACCCACTGTCTAGTTGTCAACTAATGTGAATTCAATGTGAATTCTCTTACGTTGATGACGTTTTGCAAATCCAATCAGTATTCCACGTTGATTCAACTTAATCACATTTTTGGGTTGAAATTACGTGAAAACAACTTTTGATACAAACGTTTTTTCCCAGTGGGAAAGGTGTTTTGGGAAGAAGTTCGGAGGTTTTGGAAACAAGCAAGGGGATTCTGGGTAGAAGGCTGTTTTGGGAAGAAGTAAGGGTGTTTTGGGAAGAAGTTAGGAGGTTTTGGAAACAAGCAAGGGGATTCTGGGTAGAAGGCTGTTTTGGGAAGAAGTAAGGGTGTTTTGGGAAGAAGTTAGGAGGTTTTGGAAACAAGCAAGGGGATTCTGGGTAGAAGGCTGTTTTGGGAAGAAGTAAGGGTGTTTTGGGAAGAAGTTAGGAGGTTTTGGAAACAAGCAAGGGGATTCTGGGTAGAAGGCTGTTTTGGGAAGAAGTAAGGTTGTTTGGGGAAGAAGTAAGGTTGTTTGGGGAAGAAGTAAGGTTGTTTGGGGAAGAAGTAAGGTTGTTTGGGGAAGAAGTAAGGTTGTTTGGGGAAGAAGTAAGGTTGTTTGGGGAAGAAGTAAGGTTGTTTGGGGAAGAAGTAAGGATGTTTGGGGAAGAAGTAAGGATGTTTGGGGAAGAAGTAAGGGTATTTTGAGGAAGAAGTAAGGATGTTTTGTGAAGAAGGGGTTTAGGGGAAAAAGTAAGGGTGTTTTGGGAAGAAGTAGAGGTGGTTTGAGGAAGATATAAGGGTGTTTTGAGGAATAAGTATGGGTGTTTAGAGGAAGATGTAAGGGTTTTTCTCGAAGAAGTAAGGATATTTTAGGGAAGAAGTAAGAGTGTTCGGGGAAGAAGTAAGGGTATTTTGAGGTTTTTTTGAGGAAGACATGGCGTTTTGAGTAAAAAGTAATGTGCTTTGGGGAAGAAGAAAGAGGGATTTGGGAAGAAGTAAGGGTGTTTTGGGGGAAAAGTAAGGTGTTTTGGGAAGAAGTAAAGACTTTTGGTGAGAAGTAAGGTTGTTTTGGGGAAAAATTAAAGACGTTTTGGTGAGTAGTAAGGTTGTTTTGGGGAAAAATTAAAGACTTTTGGTGAGTAGTAAGGTTGTTTTGGGGAAAAATTCAAGACTTTTGGTGAGAAGTAAGGTTGTTTTGGGGAAAAAGTAAGGACATTTTGGGAAGAAATAAGGATATTTTGGGAAAGATGTAAGGGTGTTTTGAGGAAGAGGTAAGGGTGTTCTGGGGAAGACGTAAGGGTGTTTTGGGAAAGAAGTACGGGTGTTTTGAGGAAGAAGTAAGGGTGTTTTGAGGAAGACAGGGTGTTTTGGGAAAGAAGTAAGGGTGTTTTGAGGAAGAGGTAAGGGTGTTTTGAGTAAGAAGTAAGGTTGTTTTGAGGAAGACATATGGTGTTTTGAGTAAAAAGTGACGTGCTTTGGAGAAGATGTAGGTTTTTTGGGGGAAGAAGTAATGGTGTTTGTGGGAAGAAGTAAGGGTGTTTTGGGGACGAAGTAAGGGGGTTTTGGGGAAGAAGAAAGAGGGTATTGGAAAGAATAGGGGTGTTTGGGGAAGAAGTAAGGGGGTTTTGGGGAAGAAGAAAGAGGGTTTTGGGAAGAAGAATGGGTGTATTTTGATTAGGATGTTATGAGGAAGACATAGGGTGTTTTGGGTAAAAAAGTGAGGTGTTTTGGGAAGAAGCAAGGGTGTTTTGGGAAAGAAGTAAGGATGTTTTGGGGAAGACAGGGTGTTTTGGGGAAGACATAGGGTGTTTTGGGAGGAAGAAGTAAGGGTGTTTTGGGTAAGTTGTAAGGGTGTTTGCGGGAAGAAGTACGGGTGTTCTGGGGAAGATGTAAGGATGTTTTGGGGAAGAAATGAGGGTGTTTTGGAAAGAAGTAATGCTGTTTTGAAGAAGAAGAAGTCAGTTTGTTTTGGGTAAGAAGTAAGGGTATTTTGCAGAAGAAGTTAGGGTGTTTTGGGGAAGTTGTAAGTGTGTTTTGGGGAAGAAGTAAGGGTGTTTTGGGAATGAAGTAAGGGGGTTTTGGGAAGAAGTGTAGGGTGTTAGCGGGAAAATTTATGAGTGTTTTGGGAAGAAGCAAAGGGTATTTTGGGAAGAAGTAATGGTATTTTGGGAAGAAGTAAGGTTATTTTGGGAAGTACTAAGGGTGTTTTGGGGAAGAAGTAAGGACATTTTGGGTAGAAGTAAGGACATTTTGGGGAGAAGTAAGGGTGTTTTGGAAGAAGTAAAGCTGTTTTGGGGAAGATGCAAGGGTGTTTTGGGGAAGAAGTAAGGATGTTTTGGGGAAGAAGTACGGGTGTTTTGAGGAAGAGATAAGGGTGTTTTGGGGAAGAAATGAGGGTGTTTTGGAAAGAAGTAATGCTGTTTTGAAGAAGAAGAAGTCAGTTTGTTTTGGGTAAGAAGTAAGGGTATTTTGCAGAAGAAGTTAGGGTGTTTTGGGGAAGTTGTAAGTGTGTTTTGGGGAAGAAGTAAGGGTGTTTTGGGAATGAAGTAAGGGTGTTTTGGGAAGAAGTGTAGGGTGTTAGCGGGAAAATTTATGAGTGTTTTGGGAAGAAGCAAGGGTATTTTGGGGAAGAAGTAATGGTATTTTTGGGAAGAAGTAAGGTTATTTTGGGAAGTACTAAGGGTGTTTTGGGGAAGAAGTAAGGACATTTTGGGTAGAAGTAAGGACATTTTGGGGAGAAGTAAGGGTGTTTTGGAAGAAGTAAAGCTGTTTTGGGGAAGATGCAAGGGTGTTTTGGGGAAGAAGTAAGGATGTTTTGGGGAAGAAGTACGGGTGTTTTGAGGAAGAGATAAGGGTGTTTTGGGGAAGAAATGAGGGTGTTTTGGAAAGAAGTAATGCTGTTTTGAAGAAGAAGAAGTCAGTTTGTTTTGGGTAAGAAGTAAGGGTATTTTGCAGAAGAAGTTAGGGTGTTTTGGGGAAGTTGTAAGTGTGTTTTGGGGAAGAAGTAAGGGTGTTTTGGGAATGAAGTAAGGGTGTTTTGGGAAGAAGTGTAGGGTGTTAGCGGGAAAATTTATGAGTGTTTTGGGAAGAAGCAAGGGTATTTTGGGGAAGAAGTAATGGTATTTTTGGGAAGAAGTAAGGACATTTTGGGTAGAAGTAAGGACATTTTGGGAAGAAGTAAGGGTGTTTTGGAAGAAGTAAAGCTGTTTTGGGGAAGATGCAAGGGTGTTTTGGGGAAGAAGTAAGGATGTTTTGGGGACGTTGTAAGGGTGTTAGGGGAATAAGTAAGGGTGTTTTGGGAATGAGTTCGGCTGGTTTGGTGAAGAAAAAAGGGTGTTTAGGGAAGAATTAAGAATGTTTTGAGGAAGAATTAAGGAGGCTTTGGGAAGAACTAAGGTTGTTTAGGGAAAAAGGTAAGGGGGTTTTGAGAAGAAGTAAGGAAGCTTTTGGAAGAAGTAATTGTGTTTTGGGGAAGAAGAAAGGGTGTATTTGGGAGGAAGTAAGGCATTTTTGAGTAAGAAGCAAGGGTGTTTTGCGGAAGAAGCAATAGGGTTTTGGGAAGAAGTAATGGTGTTTCGGGAAAAACTAAGGATGTTTTGGGAAGAAGGGTGTTTTGGATAAAAGTAAGGGTGTTTTGGAAGAAATTAGGGTGTTTTGGGGAAGAAGTAAGTGTGTTTTCGGGGAAAGGTAAGGGTGTTTTGGGAAGAAGTACGTTTTATTTTTTTAAGAATTGTACTTCAAGGCTTAAGGATGTGAGAGCAAAATCTCTCTTAAATTATTTCTCTAACAAAGGCTGTCTGTCTGATTCTCTATCTTTCTCTCACTAAAGCGATGCTACTTTTTGATAGTGGGACCAGTGGGAAAGCAATGCTACGTTTTGATAGTGGGACCAGTAGGAAAGTGACAGTTGTTGGGTATAAAGGCCAGACAGATGAAATAGGTAAATCCATAAGCCAGACTGACAGAAGACAAACCATTTAGTAAAGATGTTCTTAGAGATTTAACATTATCATCAGCCAATCCTCGTACTCACGCTGATAATCTTTAATGTTGATTGTAATGTTGTTCTCTAGTCTGTGATAGAATAATCTCTCACTGCAGACTTTGCGTCTCAATATTTCAGCATAATTCCCAATACCATTGTCTAACACCACAAACATGCACTGCAGAAAAAGGTTTGCCCATGACCAGTGTACTGGGACACAACATTCGCTATCCATGGCCTTGACATGTAAGATACAACGTTGAAGCTTTCTAGCCTAAATCAGTTAACTCAATAAATGGATGAACATTTTCAATAACTCTCCATAATAAGCCTACCCCAATTACAAATCAAATGATTTCTTATCACTTTGATGTTAAAAATTATAATTGTTTACAGTGCTTCAGTCAGCCTGTACAACAACACTGGTCCCTTGTTGTAGGGCAAAATGATTAAATATGCTTCTTGCATTAAAAAATACTATCAAAGCCAAGATGTCAAATTGATTACGATAAGACACGCTGATGGCAGCCAGGCAGGGATGTCCGTCGGCGATGGGTTTTAAGAATTTGAAGGGCTAACGAGTGAAACTCTATAGTTTATAGCACTCAAGAAAATGGAACTCCCAATCAATAAATATCGAGTTCATTACCCTGAGAGGTGGACAACCTTGTCTTGGCTTGCCAACATAACAGGTTCGTCCCAAATGGCAGCTTTTCCTATATAGTGCGTTACTTTTGACCAGGACCTCTGGTCAAAAGTAACGCACTATATAGAGGATAGGGTTCCATTTGGGAAAAAATCATAACGTGGATGATATATGGCCGATGCAGTAGGGCCTGACATTGGCTATAGTGACGTTATAGCGCCCCTGACCGTATAATGTGATACTGCAGAACAATATGATTAGACTAGGCTACTATCATGGGGATTAATGGTCAGAGAGATAGACATCTCAGTGCATTGTCCTTTGTCCCGAATCAAAGTGGCAGGCCAAGAGTATTGAATTTCAACAATCCGCGTGTAGGCTACAAAAGCACAAGGCACTAGGCTAGATGCTGTGTTGTATGCTGTGACTGACTGACTGTCGTTTCAACTGTTGACAATTGGCATGTGAATACTTACTGCCTCTCCAAACAGTCACGACAAAATGACCTGAAACAGCTTAGAATATAAACATTTCATTTTTAGTCAGATATTATTTTATTTTTTAAAGTGCCATTTCCAGTTAAGGCACTGGCACAGGAGGGTAATCTCGAGGGTCTTAAAACTATGCTAAATTGGATCGACCCGTGTTGTAGGCTGCAATTCATGGTCCACAAAAATATCTCAATCAATAGTCTACAGAATTCTGAGTCTGACACACAAGCACAAAAAACAACAGCATACTGACAACCATCAGTAAATATCCTTCGCCTAAAATCACCCATGCAATAACAAGCATATGGATCAAATAACTGTCATGAGGGCAAAGGGTAGCACACAAGGAACAGATAGGTATATGGCACTTGACAGCGCCCTGATCATTTCCTGTGCAATCATATAATGGATAAGGAAACCTACCGTCTGTCTGTGTTCTATGGCTCCGTAGCGAACTGCCTTGATTGAACACGACCAGTCCGTCAATGAAAGGACAGGGCAGATCCTAAATCCTATTCTCCGTTTGAGACGCGTTTAAAAGATGGGAGCATTTGGGTGTAGCGTAACCCCTCGTTGGTGCGTTTTGGTTCTATCTGAGTCTCTGTGCACGAGCTTGGGGTCCCATCTGGCTAATTATGTTATCGCTGTAAATCTGAGAGCTCGTGAAGGAGAGCTGGGAGAGAGTGGGGGAGGGAGCTGTCCCCTCTTCCTGGTGCTGAAATAGGATACACATGCCCGCCAGATTAAGCTGTCTCTGTCGCTCTCCTGTATGATCTCTCTCATTCATGTTTGTTTCCAACATCAACGTTGCTCGAATTAGGAATTTTTTTAATTTGTTTATATTCATTCATTCATTCATTCCCCCAAAGACGTGTATTTTGTATAGAGGTAGTTGTTTTTATTTTGACCTCACGTGAGCGATACCGTAACCGCATCCTAAACCAATAGCATGCCAGAACGCATTTCTGTGAATTGAAGTGACGCGATGACGTGCACACTCCACTAGGTGTCTATATTTCACTAGTTTTACATACCTGTCAAACGATGACAAGAACATGCCAAATCATTGTTCATGATGAATTACCTTCTCATTACAAAAGTACACAAATTTAGCCTCTACAGTCCGAAACAACAGATGCTCATACATTTTTCTTTCTCCCTCTATCTTTCTCAAACAGTCCAAATGCTTTATTTCCATAACTTCAATGACTCGGAGGGGATGAACCACCAATATCAGATTTAATATTGCATCTTAGCTTGGGACTGCTCGTCCACTAGATAGTAGCATAATACTGAGGCTGACACAGTGGCTGTGTCTGACCTGGTACCCTACTACCTAGATAGTGTGCCACCTTTGACCTGTGACCAGGGCAGTGGTGCATGGACGCTGTTCTACCCAATGTTGTATCTTAGTCTCTGCATCCACAGCAACATGTTGACATACAACTCATATAGGCTAATGATGGTTATAAACATGTTGACATACAACTCACATAGGCTAATGATGGTTATAAACATGCAGACGTACAGCTCACATAGGCTAATGATGGTTATAAACATGTTGACATACAACTCACATAGGCTAATGATGGTTATAAACATGTTGACATACAACTCACATAGGCTAATGATGGTTATAAACATGTAGACATACAACTCATATAGGCTAATGATGGTTATAAACATGTTGACATACAACTCATATAGGCTAATGATGGTTATAAACATGTTGACATACAACTCATATAGGCTAATGGTTATTATCTGGACCAAAGGGAAATCATCAGAGGAGCCTGTGATAGATAGAAGAAAACAGCCCATTCTGCAGTTGCTCTGTCATAACTGAATGACTACAGTTGGCTGAAGAAAGTCCACAATAGACAACATAAGAATTTCAGTGAATTTAGTGGAACTTAAAATATATATATGTCAACATACTGTATGTATATATGTATAAACCAGGACATATGGCAGAAACAGGACAAAATCCACACTGGATGCTTAGATATGTTATATGAAAGGAGTGGGGTATCATTAAGTGTGGAGGTGAAGCGATTGAAGGTGACTATTCCTGGTGTTTGTGATGCCCGCCGTTCAGACCCGGTGGTGAGCGTGGTGAAACAGAGGAGTCACTGTCAGTCCTTTTGAATTGTGAGTCAGAGACTCTACCAGACAAAGTCATGTTAGAACATCAGTTATCCTGTTAAAGCTTTTGTGCAGAATAAACTGCACTGTTTCAGGTGCAACATTGATCGTCATGTTGCAGTAGTGTGTAAGAGGGAGATTCCAAGATGTGGGGAGTGTGCAGGAGGGCATGGGACAGAGGATTCTGTCGTTTCAGTGGATAAAGTTGTGTGTGTCAACTGTAGGGGTGCCCATGTTGCTGGGGATCAGAAGTGTCTGGTGAGAGAGAGGCAGGTTGAAGTGGTCAGAGTCAGAGTAGTGCAGAAGGTGTCGTATGCTGAAGCAGTGAAGAAAGTGGAGGAGGACGGGTCAAGGGTGAAGGATCCTGAGAGGATCGCTGTGAGTAGTACATCTGTGCCAGCACAGAGAGATAGACCAAACAGTTGATGTTTGCTTCGGTAAGGTTGGCTTCTTGGCGTTCATAGCAGTGGTTATCAACTGTTCCACAGAAATGCAATCCAAATGACAGCAAATAGATGTTGTGGTGGCCAGCTGCAGAGACGTATTTGGGCATATGAGATTTGACATCAGAAGAGTAACAGGGTGTGCTGAGTGGCAGTGTCACGACCTCCCAGGGCGATGGCATGGTGCAGGAGCAGATAGAGTCAAATTAGAGGAATTGTAGTTGGAAGGATGTTATTTTTCGTTTTTGTTTTCTCTTTTATCACAAAGTACAATGGATTTATACTATAGTCCAGTTGGGGGCGATAATGCAAAATATTGGATGCCAACCGCCGAAGAAGAAGAAGCTATACGCCATATCCGGCATGTCGCCAGTCCGTCTGAAATTACAGTCCGCCTCTTCATCAGCAGCAGCGTGTGTAGCCGCTATCTACATGTTAGCACCGAACTTGTTGAAATTCACTTTCCGAACTTCAGTGCTTATTATTGTTAATAGAAATATACCAGTTAGGGACAGTATACCATTTGCAAAAAGAAGATACATGTCACACCAACCCAAGCGACTCTGCACAGAAAACATGTCTGGTAAAAGAATCGGCACCCATAACGGGACATTTCATTGTGATGAAGTTCTAGCCTGTTTCTTCCTTCACCAGCTCCCGGAGTACAAGGTGCATAACATTCATTTGTTACTATTTTGCAGGAAACTAGATGGTTAATATTAATGCACGATGAATGTTTCTTTCACCCCGGCAAAGACAAGAGTTCGCTAGCTAACTAACGTTAATATAATTTAATGCCAGCTAACCACTAGCAGTTAGCTACTGTGCTTGTGGCGTAAACTCAGCCGGGTCAGCATTGCATTGAATATTATTGGGTGCATTCCTTTTAGCTCGCCTAGTGCGCCGGGGCGGGGCGGAAAATTATTTTTCAACTCCACCCAGCCGGTTTACCGGGCAAGCTCAGCTAGAACGATTGCACTGCACCTAATATCTTGGACATTCCTATTGATATTGTTGAAATTTCTGCTGAATTTCATTTTTTTTTTCTCAGGATGCTGAGATCGTCAGAACTCGGGACCCTGCCGAGCTCGCCAAGTGTGACATCGTGGTGGATGTGGGAGGAGAGTTTGACCCCAAGAAGAACCTGTATGACCATCATCAGAGGTACAGTCAAACATGTTGGTATATTCTGGTACTGGGGAACTAGCCCTTGGTCATGACTCTCAGTTCCATTGCGTTACACAGAAATTATTTGGACGAAGGCGTCTTCTTTACGGGGGGAGTTTTATTTTATTTAACTAGGCAAGTCAGTTAAGAACAAATTCTTAATTACAATGACGGCCTACCGGGGAACAGTGGGTTAACTGCCTTGTTCAGGGGGCAGAATGACTCATTTTTGTCAGCTCGGGGATTCGATCCAGCAATCTTTCAGTTACTGACCCAATGTTCTAACCACTAGGCTGCCTGCTCGGCGCTCGGTCTGGCGCCCGGTCTTAACAGTAACACCCATCGCTTGTGGTACAGGTTTGAAAGCATAAAAACCTTATTTTGTATATCAGCAAGAGATAATACAAAAAGACGTTATGGCCTCCCGAGTGGCACAGGGTTCTAAGGCACTGCATCGCAGTGCTTGAGGTGTCACTACAAACCCGGGTTTGATCCCGGGCTGGATACCAATTAAGCGGCGCACAATTGGCCCAGTGTCGTCCGGGTTAGGGGGGGGGATTTGGCCGGCCGGGATGTCCTTGTCCCATCGCACTCTAGCGACTCCTGTGGCGGGCCAGGTGCATGCACGCTGACATGGTCGCCAGGTGTACGGTGTTTCCTCCAGAACGTTGGTGTGGTTGGCTTCTGGGTTAAGTGAGCAGTGTGTCAAGAAGCAGTGCGGCTTGGCAGGGTCGTGTTTCGGAGGACGCACGGCTCTCAACCTTCGTCTCTCCCGAGTCCGTCCGGGAGTAGCAGCAATGAGACACGACTGTAACTACCAGTTGGATATCATGAAATTGGGGAGAAAAATAAGTAAAAAGTAAATTAAATTTATACACACTGTTATGGGGTTAGTGTTCCCAAACAGCGCGTGTTTATGGAAGAAGAAGACCACGCCTGTGTGTAACGTAAAAAGAGCGTTAGAAAAGTGTTGTCAGTGAAAAATACTGTTGGCTGCAACTGAGATCAAGCCGGTTAAAACTGTAAGTTTTGTATTTTGCGTTTGAAATTATTTTGATGTGATATGAAAGTAAAGAGCTTTTTGTTTCTAGAACCGTATCGCAATTGACAGTCAGTTCACGTTTAGATGGAGGATTTGGCTGTTTTTGTCTGCCAGTCTTCCTCTGAAAATAACATAATGTCCTTGGACCTTGAGGAGTAACGGTAGGCTACAGTATAACATACTGACACCAAACAGAAGCTGTAGACTTAGAGCCCATGATTGCAGAGATGTGCATTTATAGAAGACACACTGACATAGCATACAAGAGAGAAATCATGTATTTTTTATATGGTTAAATCTTGTCATCACATGAATGATTTATCAGTCAATTACCTGTCAGTCTGTCTAATGATTGGTATGGAAATGCCAGAGGTTTCCCCCCCAGCAGGTAGGAGAGAGAACTAAGCTTCTCCATCATTCCCCCCCTCCCTCCTTCCCTCCTCCCCTTCCCTTCTGGTATTATCTCTAGCTGCTATCTCAGGTGGCGCTAGCTAACATTGACTACCTAGCAAAAAAACTAGTTAAAAAAAAAGAAAGAATCGATACATGGAGTCATATAATCAATATAATATCGTCAATAATATTGCGATACTCTACTGTATCGATTCTGCCCCATCCCTAGCCCGCATAGCAACACCCAGGCCCTCTGGCACCAATAAAATCAAAGTAGGCCTGTTTTAGGCAGAGGGCATAAGGAAAAGGGGTGGGGATAGGGATGGGTTTATGGTAGCAACAGGTAACAACATGGCAGCAACTTGGCAACAGGTAACAACATGGTAACAACATGGCAACAACATGGCAACAGGTAACAACATGGCAACAACATGGCAACAGGTAAGAACATGGTAACAACATGGCAACAAGTAGCAGCAACATGGCAACAGGTAGGAACATGGCAACAGGTAGGAACATGGCAACAGGTAGGAACATGGCAACAGGTAGGAACATGGCAACAGGTAGGAACATGGCAACAGGTAGCAACAACATGGCAACAGGTAGCAACAACATGGCAACATGTAACAACATGGCAAACACAGAACACCAAGCTTCATACAACTCTGTTACATTCAGTAGGTCACATGTTTATGGAACGTTCGGGTAGAAATACATTTGTCAGACTGACAGATGGGTGATTGATTGCTCCACCGTGTCCTCCTCCTCCTCATTTTGTCCATATTTAGCTGCCATCTCTGTATAATTGATGCAGGGTTTCCATTGCTAGTTATCGACCGTGTGCCACACAGCATGACACTCGCGTATCTGACGCTCGGCGCTCAGCAGGCAGCGGGCCTAGAAGTGGGGAGCGTCCCAAATGGCACCCTATTCCCTATATAGTACGCTACTTTAGACCAGAGCCCTATTCCCTATATAGTACACTACTTTTGACCAGAGCCCTATTCCCTATATAGGACACTACTTTAGACCAGAGCCCTATTCCCTATACAGTACACTACTTTAGACCAGAGTCCTTTTCCCTATATAGTATACTACTTTAGACCAGAGCTCTGCTCCCTATATAGTACACTACTTTAGACCAGAGCCCTATGACATTATCAACCGGCCTACTAAAAATGAAAGGCAACACTTGTGTAGAGGCGTGTAACTGAAAGCCAAGTAGTGTTCATTTATTTTGAAGTGTTTTTGAATTTTGACTGAAATGTGTTTTTATTTACCCTTAAGCCTTTGCTGAAAGTGCTGTCTCGCTCTAGGTAGCCAGCCACAGACATTCATAGTCCCAGGCAGGGCTTGTTCTGATTTCATTAGTGTTGTCTGTTGCAATGTTCCTGTTCTGATCAGTCTGTATTGACAAGGCTCTAGAGTTGTATTATCAATCTAATCTGTTGATCTCATTTTTATGTCCCTTTGTTGTTGTTGTATTAACCACATTGATTTAAATTGGATTTTAAATAGTCTATTAACCTATTTTCTGGAAGAACCAGAAGGATTCTTCCTGGGTTGATAGCACATCTAGGCGACCTCTAGTAATGTTATGTGAACATAAACTCTGATATGATCAGCACAATCACCCAACAGCAAAACTATTTAACATATAGGCTACTGCTTTAGTTTTAAATGACAATAATTAATTTGTCATGGATGGAACAGATAGTATCAAAACAACATTTTCACGCCGTTCACCACCTGATAAAATGTTTTCAATGAGCATCCCGCTAGTCTTTAGAAGACAGACTTCACACCCTGCTGTTATTCTGCTGAAACCAAGAATGGCTGGGGTAGAGGAGACTAGCAGCAAGTCAAATAAACTTATTTTCTTTCTTATGTAAAGTTGATGGACAATAAAAGCTTTAGAGTTTAGATAAGTCTTTTTAAGTGATGGGTGTGCAGCTGTCCACAACCTTCAGGGACAATAAAGCTTTTCGAATTTGAATGAGACAGAGGTGAGTGATAGGTGGGTGTGCTGCTCTCTTTCCAGGACATTTAGGGGCACATTCAGCAGCCTGTGTCCAAGTATCTGATGGACCATGAACACGGGGTTAGCGTAATCCTAGAGGCAGTAGATTATGCGTGGAAAGGGGAGGGGGGATATTTCTACAAGATGGAGACATAACATATTCATGTCTGTTCTGCTCTCTGCTTATCCAGGACGTTCTCTGAGACGTTCCACAGCCTGTGTCCAGAGAAGCCCTGGGTGACCAAGTTGAGCTCGGCTGGTTTGGTCTACCTTCATTTTGGCCGGAGGGTCCTGGCTCAGCTCACCTCCCTGAAGGAAGGAGACAGACAGCTGGAGGTGCTCTATGATAAGGTGAGGATGAGACTTGGGGGGTCAGGGAAAACATCCATCCCTATTGATAACCTCTCTGCCATGCTCTGTTTCTCTGTAGCTGTATGAGAACTACAGTGAGGGAAACAAGTATTTGATCCCCTGCTGATTTTGTACGTTTGCCCACTGACAAAGAAATGATCATTCAATCATTTTAATGGTAGGTTTATTTGAACAGTGAGAGACAGAATAACAACAAAACAATCCGGGAAAAGCGCGTGTGAAAAATAAAATGATTATAAAATGATTTGCATTTTAATGAGGGAAATAAGTATTTGACCCCTTCTCAATCAGAAAGATTTCTGGCTCCCAGGTGTCTTTTATACAGGTAACGAGCTCAGATTAGGAGCACACTCTTAACTTCTTAGGGAGCAGCTCCCGAGGTGACTGTTTTGGAGAGTCTGGCGTGCCCAAAGTAAAATGCCTCCCACTCAGGCCCAGAAAATATGATATGCACATAATTAGTACTATTGGATAGGAAACACTCTGAAGTTTCTAAGAGTGTTAAAATATTGTCTGTGAGTATAACAGAATGGATATGGCAGGCGAAAGGAATTTCTGTCCTGGAAAAAGTGATTTTGACACATTGCCTCATTTTGAACCCCTCCCTATTGAAAATGACCATATAAGGGAGTAAGATTTCAGTACCTATTGCTTCCACTGGATGTCAACAGTCTCTAGACAGTGTTTTGATTATGTTTAGTTGATCTGGATGGTAATAGAGAATTAGGAAGTGGTCACAAGAAGTAAACAGAAGTGGATGCGCATTCACGGGCTTGCGCGCGCTGTGGTTTTTTCCTTTCCTATCGCTCAGTGTATATTCCGGTTGAAATATTATACTAAATATACATAAAAGTGTTCCTAAGGATACATTATCAATGATGTTTGATTGTTCTTGGACAAGTGTATAGGTTTAGGTTGAACGAGTTCTCTTCACGGTTCAATGGGCGAGTGGACGCTGTATTTTATCATATTAAAGCACCAACCAAACTGAGATTTATGTATATAATAAATTACTTTTTATAACAAAAGAACCATGGATTGTCTTCGTTGGATACTTGGGAAGCCCTCAGCAGAAGTTCTTCAAAAGGTAATTGATTTGTTTTCGCTGTGAAATGTGTTTTGTGTGAACCGCGATGGTTTATGAATTCATGCTAATGGAATTTTTTTGAGGTGCTACCCTCAAACAATCAAATGTAGTGCTTTCGCCGTAAAGCCTTTTTGAAATCTGACAACGCTGTGATATTGCCAAGAAGCAGAGCTTTTGATGACTATGCAACACTTGTATATTGATGAATGTTTAATAATTCAACTTTTGGATTTTGAATTTGGCGCCTTGCATTAGCGCCCCACCACTCCCTAAGTAGTTAAAGGGAGTGCTCCTAATCTCAGCTTGTTACCTGTATAAAAGACACCTGTCCACAGAAGCAATCAATCAATCAGATTCCCAACTCTCCACCATGGCCAAGACCAAAGAGCTCTCCAAGGATGTCAGGGACAAGATTGTAGACCTACACAAGGCAGGAATGGGCTCCAAGACCATCGCCAAGCAGCTTGGTGAGAAGGTGACAACAGTTGGTGCGATTATTCGCAAATGGAAGAAACACAAATGAACTGTCAATCTCCCTCGGCCTGGGGCTCCATGCAAGATCTCACCTCGTGGAGTTGCAATGATCATGAGAACGGTGAGGAATCGGCCCAGAACTACACGGGAGGATCTTGTCAATGATCTCAAGGCAGCTGGGACCATAGTCACCAAGAAAACAATTGGTAACACACTACGCCGTGAAGGACTGAAATCCTGCAGCGCCCGCAAGGTCCCCCTGCTCAAGCAAGCACATATACATGCCCGTCTGAAGTTGTCCTCTGAATCATTCAGATATTCATTGGCAAACTGGGTGAAAGTGTTGTGGTCAGATGAGACCAAAATGGAGCTCTTTGGCATCAACTCAACTCGCTGTGTTTGGAGGAGGAGGAATGCTGCCTATGACCCCAAGAACACCATCCCCACCGTCAAACATGGAGGTGGAAACATTATGCTTTGGGGGTGTTTTTCTGCTAAGGGGACAGGACAACTTCACCGCATCAAAGGGACGATGGACGGGGCCATGTACCGTCAAATCTTGGGTGAGAACCTCCTTCCCTCAGCCAGGGCATTGAAAATGGGTCGTGGATGGGTATTCCAGCATGACAATGACCCAAAACACACGGCCAAGGCATCAAAGGAGTGGCTCAAGAAGAAGCACATTAAGGTCCTGGAGTGGCCTAGCCAGTCTCCAGACCTTAATCCCATAGAAAATCTGTGGAGGGAGCTGAAAGTTCGAGTTGCCAAACGTCAGCCTCGAAACCTTAATGACTTGGAGAAGATCTGCAAAGAGGATTGGGACAAAATCCCTCCTGAGATGTGTGCAAACCTGGTGGCCAACTACAAGAAACGTCTGACCTCTGTGATTGCCAACAAGGGTTTTGCCACCAAGTACTAAGTGATGTTTTGCAGAGGGGTCAAATACTTATTTCCCTCATTAAAATGCAAATCAATTTATAAAAAATGTATAACGTGTTTTTCTGGATTTTGTTGTTATTCGGTCTCTCACTGTTCAAATAAACCTACCATTAAAATGATAGACTGATCATTTCTTTGTCAGTGGGCAAACGTACAAAATCAGCAGGGGATCAAATAGTTTTTCCCTCACTGTAGGTGGATGTAATGTTCTCTGTAGCTGTATGAGAACTAGGTGGATGTAACGTTCTCTGTTCTCTCTGTAGCTGTATGAGAACTAGGTGGATGTAACGTTCTCTGTTCTCTCTGTATCTGTATGAGAACTAGGTGGATGTAACATTCTCTGTTCTCTCTGTATCTATGTGAACTAGGTGGATGTAACGTTCTCTGTTCTCTCTGTATTTGTATGAGAACTAGGTGGATGTAACGTTCTCTGTTCTCTCTGTATCTGTATGTGAACTAGGTGGATGTAACGTTCTCTCTGTATCTGTATGAGAACTAGGTGGATTTAACATTCTCTGTTCTCTCTGTAGCTGTATGAGAACTTAGTGGAGGAGGTGGATGCTGTGGACAACGGGATCTCCCAGTATGATGGAGAGGCTCGCTACGCAGTCTC
Organism: Brachymystax lenok tsinlingensis; assembly: GCA_030435695.1. Lineage (NCBI taxonomy): Eukaryota > Metazoa > Chordata > Actinopteri > Salmoniformes > Salmonidae > Brachymystax > Brachymystax lenok. The sequence continues at coordinate 8,126,755 of CM059797.1, read as the reverse complement.
TACCACGCTCAGCGCCCGCGTCGGTCACCTTAACCCACGCTGGAACAGCAAGAGCCAGGACACCAAGGTCAGTCAATGTGTGGCATACTGTGTGTGTGTGTGTGTGTGTGTAAATATAACCTATTAAAGGGCTGAAGACCAGCCTTCAGTCAGTACAGCTGTGTGTGTGTCTGTGTCCACACACACACGTCTATTCATATAGTCCACCGTTAACACGTTGTTGTGGCGTCAAACCCGACACCAGAGAAGTCGAGATTTGAGCTCTGCCAGTGTTTCTGAATAACTTGAAGGCCCTACCAGGCTGTCTGGTTGAATTAATCTCTTCTTCCTGAGTCGATACGTCTGAATCCGACAGGGGGAAACGGACCTTCTCGGTATGCCACCACACACACACACACACACCACAGTGCCTGTGTGTAAGGCAAGTGTTTATCATCTACAGGAGGATAGCCATTAAAGAGCAATGTCCCTAAAAACCACCTTCTCATTTAGAAACAGCCTATGTGGTATTAATATGCCTCAGAAACATTTATTATACTGTCCAAATCGACTACAAAGGCTAAAGAGGATCATTTTGGTCAATGTCAGTCTCGTCCAAAACTGAGATTTGTGCTCGTGAATGAATCACAACATAAATGAAGGTTGGGTTTGTTATGTTAGGTTCTAATTCTGAGTAAAAAAATAAACGACAGATATTATGAAAGCTTAAACCAAGTTTATTCTTTCCAGAGGACCAATACAGCTGCATTCAGACAAAACATGTTTCCATCAACACAAGTATATACACTCCAGATTAGATGCTCTCCTCCTTCTCTCCAACCTTTACATCTGTTATGGTTCAAGTATATACACTCCAGATTAGATGCTCTCCTCCTCCAACCTTTACATCTGTTATGGTTCAAGTATATACACTCCAGATTAGATGCTCTCCTCCTTCTCTCCAACCTTTACATCTGTTATGGTTCGACAGGAAGACGAAGTGATGGGGTAATAAACTGTTCCTTCTCCCTTAAGGTGACCTGACCTGACCTCAACCCCCTTGATGCCTAATCCAAAGCTCTCTCCTCTTATCAATGCCTGCCACACGTGATCGCTTCCCTGCACTCAAAATTTCAATAGGATACCTGTTATAATGTAAACGTTATACATTACCCTCTCTCCTTCAGTGACATGAATAAGTATATTTCATATTCTCAGAACCCAACAGTTTCAATGCTCCTCAAATGCCCACAGCTGGCAGCACACAAGTAATCATCAATTGGAAGTGTAGCTGCACGCGACCTGATCGTAATGCCTGTGGTAAATTTGGGTTGACTTTGGAAATCCCTATGGGGCTAGTTAGAGACCATCGGTAAATTACACAATGTACATGGGACAATATATGTAAAATTCCAATAGCTTCAAATTTCAATGACAAAATCCTCAAACCAACTATAAATTGTAGAAATTCATATACAATTATTGAAAACATTTGAATGAGAACAAAAAAATGTCCAGCATTAAAATATTCTTATTTACATTAGGGAAATGTATTGACGGTCCTCAACTAGTCCTCGAGATAGGCTATCCAAAGTCAACCCAACTTTGCCACGGTCACACACCAGTCGGCTGAAGCTAATTGGCTAAATAACTCTTCCCACCTGTGAACACCCACATGAAACCACACCCCAATACCAACTCACGTTTGAATTCAGTCATGGCAGCTAGGATTTCTTAAGGAACCAAATATAAAACTAGGACAAAACCCGGAAGTGCGGTCGCCCTTTAAACTCTGTACAACGATTGGACAAGTAGGTCAAACACCTATGATTTATCATCTGGCTCAGATGGGGAATGGGGAGGGCAGGGGGAAAAACTGTCTTTGTCCGTCCATTTTCCTCCATTTCCCACATCTTTCTCAGACCAGGAGCACTTACTTACTCTGTGGGAGGCTGGCCGTTGATTCTATTCATTTGTCATACCCTGGAAAGGCACGGTGCATTGTGACCGGCTGCGCTACACAACGGCCCTGTGATTTCCTGATCCAATCAATTGTCACTTTTTGATTGAAAAAAAAAAAAAAAGTAATATTTTTTTCCTCCTGCCCTTCTCGTCCTGTCTCGCCCAACTCTCAGCTGCTGTGCTCACACTCACACACGTACCACACGCTCAGCCAGATGCTACGACATTACGTAGGGGATTTTAGTGGGGTGTGTGTGTGTGTGTGTGTGTGTGTGTGTGTCTATACATGCACATTAGTGCCGTAAGTGGGAGCAGGAGTGTGTAAGGACAGTCTGATGAGAGAGAGACTGACTGAGACTGACAAAGGAAGGGAGTGAGTGATTCAGTCAGTCAGTGAGGGAGACCTTTAGTGGCCTTTAGTTTTCCTTGTAGAAAAGTGTTTGTTACCTATCCTGTATTTACTTTAGCAGCTGTTGCGCTATCCCTGCATGTGCTGCAACACTGCTGATATCTCCTGTTGTCACCTTATGTCTCGTGACATTTCCCGTCTCATGCCGTCTCCGTCTCATGCCATCTCCGTCTCATGCCGTGTATGTTAGGAGGGCTTCCATAAGGCCCTGGGCATGGTAGGAGCAGAGTTCCTGGACCGGGTTGACTTCTACCAGAACTCCTGGCTTCCTGCCCGTGTGGTGGTGGAGGGCGCTGTACAGATGAGGAAGCAGGTACAGTCCCTACCGTAGACATGCAGATATTCACTTTCACTAGGTAGCGGAGAGGGGGCTGCTGTTCTGATGACACCACAGGTCATGTTGCTTCTCTACAGAAGTACTTTGTCTGTTAAAATAAATGACATGTATGATACACGTGTAGATACAGTGTAGTTAGTGTAGTTACACATGTAGATAGTGTAGATACAGTGTAGTTACACAATTTAGTTATGGTGTAGTTACACAATGTAGTTACGGTGTAGCTACACAGTGTAGTTACAGTGTAGATACAGTGTAGTTACACAGTGTAGATACGGTGTGGTTACACAGTGTAGAAGCAGCGTAGGTACACAGTGTAGATACGGTGTAGTTACACGGTGTAGATACGGTGTAGTTACACGGTGTAGATACGGTGTAGTTACACGGTGTAGATACGGTGTAGTTACACGGTGTAGATACGGTGTAGTTACACGGTGTAGATACGGTGTAGTTACACGGTGTAGATACACGGTGTAGTTACACGGTGTAGATACACGGTGTAGTTACACAGGTTTAAGTGTAGTAACACTACAGATATGAATGCAAAGTGTTAGCGTGAGCGTTATGAAATTGTAGGTATTGATGCAGTGTGTGCGTCACAATAGGCATCGGTCCCTTGTTTTAAGTCTGCAAAGCACTTTGTGACCACTGAATTTATGAATAAATGTGATTGATTGTGTCCTCCCCCAGGTGGACCCCAGTGGTGAGGTAGTGGTCTTCTCTCAGGGTGGATGTCCCTGGAAGGAGCACCTGTTTTCCCTGGAGAAGGAGCTGAGCGTGGACACCTCCATTAAGTTTGTCCTCTACCCTGACCAGAACGGACAGTGGAGAGTCCAGTGTGTCCCAGCCGGTCTGCACACCTTCAATAACAGGTAGTGTACACTAACCAGATCTAGTGGACTACTTTATTGTTCCCTATAGATTTAGTACACTACTTTAGTACACCTCTTGGACTGTCCCTGTAGGAGAACCGTTTTTGGTTCCATTTAGAGCCCTCTATGATATGGAAAGGGTTCTACCTGGAACCCAAAAGGGGTTCTCCTATGGGGATATCGGAAGAACCCTTATGTTCAAGATAGCAACTTTTTTTTTTTCCCCTAAGACTGTACTTTAGAGTTGCCTATAGGAGTAGTGAACTAGTGGGAGGGTCCAGTGTTTTCCCGTCCGACTACACACCTACATCTACCGCTACCATACATTCATCACCACAAGGCACACTTGGCACATGTCAAATGGCTCCCTACTCCCTACATAGTGCGCACCTTTTATAGTCTATATCTATTGGGTCCCTCCAATGTTTAAAGGTGAAAACAGGAGAAAACCTTTTTTGAAGTTGAGGCGGTGCTACCTGACTGACTTCAACAGCGTTGTGTTAGTCATGTGGATCTTAGTCATGTGTTGTTGGGTGTAATGGTTGTAGACCAAAGGGGGGTCTGTTAAGACTTCTGTGTGAACTAGTCATATGATCACTTGGAGGATGTTGGTAAATGACATGGACCCTCCCTCCATATCGATATATGTTAACATCCGACTTCAGATGAAGTCATAAATTGCTCTCTAGGGTCCTTCTAACTGTTCTCTTTGCTGAGTTGTAGGTTTGTAGCCAGGGGGAGGAACAGCTTCCTGAGTTGTAGGTTTGTAGCTAGGGGGAGGAACAGCTTCCTGGGTTGTAGGTTTGTAGCCAGGGGGAGGAACAGCTTCCTGGGTTGTAGGTTTGTAGCCAGGGGGAGGAACAGCTTCCTGGGTTGTAGGTTTGTAGCCAGGGGGAGGAACAGCTTCCTGAGTTGTAGGTTTGTAGCCAGGGGGAGGAACAGCTTCCTGTGTTGTAGGTTTGTAGCTAGGGGGAGGAACAGCTTCCTGGGTTGTAGGTTTGTAGCTAAGGGGAGTAACAGCTTCCTGGGTTGTAGGTTTGTAGCTAGGGGGAGGAACAGCTTCCTGGGTTGTAGGTTTGTAGCTAGGGGGAGGGACAGCTTCCTGGGTTGTAGGTTTGTAGCTAGGGGGAGGAACAGCTTCCTGGGTTGTAGGTTTGTAGCTAGGGGGAGGAACAGCTTCCTGGGTTGTAGGTTTGTAGCTAGGGGGAGGAACAGCTTCCTGGGTTGTAGGTTTGTAGCCAGGGGGAGGAACAGCTTCCTGGGTTGTAGGTTTGTAGCCAGGGGGAGGAACAGCTTCCTGGGTTGTAGGTTTGTAGCCAGGGGGAGGAACAGCTTCCTATGTTGTAGGTTTGTAGCCAGGGGGAGGAACAGCTTCCTGAGTTGTAGGTTTGTAGCTAGGGGGAGGAACAGCTTCCTGAGTTGTAGGTTTGTAGCCAGGGGGAGGAACAGCTTCCTGGGTTGTAGGTTTGTAGCCAGGGGGAGGAACAGCTTCCTGGGTTGTAGGTTTGTAGCCAGGGGGAGGAACAGCTTCCTGGGTTGTAGGTTTGTAGCCAGGGGGAGGAACAGCTTCCTGGGTTGTAGGTTTGTAGCTAGGGTTCTGACGATCATGGAATTTTGAAATATAGTAATTTTATGCACACATTTCTCCTCTCCTTCACTCCTGAATGCGTCTGCTGCCATATCAATACAATGAATAGAACGTGTGTCCCTATTCAAGAATGATGTCATAATGGGTAGACTGGCTGCCATTGCACAGTTATACTCTCCTAGGTGTCATTTAATGTCAGACCATCGAGTTTGTGATTCACACAGACAGAAAATACAGACGGACAGACCGACTCTCTCCCCTGCTGATTGGCTGGGGTCACTAGGTAAAACAGCCCTCTGCTGATTGGCTGGGGTCACTCGGTAAAACAGCCCTCTGGTGATTGGCTGGGGGTCATTGGTAAAAGGAAGAGATGGAACAAATATAATCTCATGTTGTTGATAACCCATGGGGAAAATATGAACCTATGTTTTGATATGCAAATATATTCTAATACAGTGCGCTGAATGTTCTTTAGTTATTTAATGCAGTTTGCTTTAGTTAATTATCATAGTTCCGTTTTGAAAGGTGTATTTGGAGTGCACACACACACACACACACACACACAACGTGTACATTTTATAAACTGCGCACATCCGTGTTGTTCTCCCCTCTAGCAGAAATCACACTTACGGTTTCCAATCAGTTATTTGTGGAGAAGTAATTAATTTCTGGGGATTATTTGATGAAGTAATTTACAACGCAGTTATGGAGTGGGTTGCTTCTCCCGTAGGTTAAAAGGATAACGGTAACGGGGCGGCAGGGTAGCCTAGTGGTTTAGAGCGTTGGACTAGTAACCGAAAGGTTGCAAGTTCAAATCCCCGAGCTGACGATGTACAAATCTGTCGTTCTGCCCCAGAACAAGGCAGTTTAACCCACTGTTCCTAGGCCGTCATTGAAAATAAGAATTTGTTCTTAACTGACTTGCCTAGTTAAATAAAGGTCATAGTTATTTCACTGGTATGTGGTGCACGTTCCTCGTGGGGTGGTATGTGGTGCACATAGAGGACCACGATTGAAACAAGTCTTGACCTTTTTTGTGTATATGATCCTTGGCAATTTTGGTATGTATCTGTTTCCTGCTGTAACATGTTTATGTATAATAAATGATAAAATCCCAAACTATTTTCCCATTTTCTGGAATAGGGAGGATAATGTAGGACAAAAAGTCCACACAGCGTTATAATGCACCTGAAGTGTTTTAATAAGGGTTTTGTTTTATCTCCTGGATGTTTCAGGGTTCTTACTGTGTAGGTTTAAAGTACATTTACTTCTCTTCAGTAGCTGCTCTTCATCCTGTTCCTGTACAGTTTGCCTTGTGTAAATAAACCCTGTGAGTTTAAAGCCCATTTGGTGCCTTGTGAAATGTGAGGGGATTGAATGACCAGAGGGTTGATGTACATAAGGCAAATCAGTAGGCTTCAAAAGTCAGCTGTATGGTCTCCATTCTCTCTTTCTCTCTCACCCATCTCCTCCCTCTCTCTCTCTCCACTCCAGTGAGGAACACCTGACAGTGGGCAGAATAGGAGGTTGTATGAGACGCTGCTAAGCTTTCCATTCAGTTCAATGTTATGCGTAGTGTCGGTGCTGACCAATGCCTGACAACCAGACCTGTATTGAAATACTATTTGAAATTATTTGAATTATTTTTTGCTGTGCTTGGCAGCGTTTTGCCTGGCGAATTGGAACCAATAGAAAAATCGCAAAACTGCAAACCCCACCCATAGGACACTTCAGACAGGTTAGAGTAAATGCTGAAAGATTTCGAATAGAGCTTGAACCCTGGCCCACTGACACCATGCCTCCCAGATGGCCGTGTCTGAGGGAGGCGAAATGAGGGGTAGAGGGAACATGTTGGTGGATTGAAACGCAGCCTGTGGATCCAGATGGCAGCGCTTGAGGGAAGCATGATTCTCCCAGCAAGTAGCTGCTGCTCCCGGATCCGCTCCTGCAGGATAACAGGAAGAGTGTTGTTATCACCTGTGTCTCTAGTACGTAAACACCACCTGCGTAGAATAGACTATTTTTATCACTACTCATCGCACCAGGAAATGTTTTTCTGTTCTCGTGTATGTTGGAGAGATGGGGGGAAACAAAGTAGTCGTTTTACATTTTGTTTAATCAGCAATCAAGGAATTTATTTTCTGTATTTTTAGTTCACATTCAGAAGTGTAAAATGCAATTGATGAATTTCAAGTAATTTCTTGAATTTGCTACATCTATAATGTCATACAATTTGATTGATTGGTTATTTAATATTGTATCTATACAATTAAAGATTAAAGCATGGTATTAAAACAACAGTATTGTCAGTTATTCAGAGACGACTGGGTTTTTTTTTTTTTTATATCTCATTGGTTCTCTCTCACCACTCTATTGTTGTCAAAATCACAATGTGTGACGTGAGTAAAGGGACAGTGATGGGGACATTGCCCTGCCTTGGGTTGCTGTCTTTCCAGAAGACACGTTAAACCGATGTCCTCACTCTCTGTGGTCATAAAAATTCCCATGGCACCTCCCATAAGAGTAGGGGTGGAAACCTCAGTGTCCCGGGGGAAAAAAATTCCATCATGGCCACCTAATTACCCTCCGATCCCCCAATTGGCCTATATCACTCCTCACCTCTCCACCGGATAGCTGCTGTGTGGTGAGTGTCCTGGCACAAAATGTTGGTGCTACACACTGAGGGTAGATGCAGTGAGTTTCTCCCCCTACTATGTAAAGCGCTTTGAGCACCTACTGTAGGTGGAAATGCTTTATATAAAAGCAGTCTTGTTGTTGTCGTTAATAACACACAGCCTATCTAGTGCAGACAGAGGGTGTCGTTGACTCACTAACTCAACCAGTGAGATATTTTAATATAACACCCTGTCTGTCATGTTTAAATGTCACTTTGTCTAAAATTACAACAGAAGGCACTGAATAAGATGAACAAGTGCATGATGGTTGCTAGAAATAAGAGCTTTGTCCCAACCTTATTCTCTCTATAGGGCTCTACCTTTCACCAGAGCCCTATGGGTAGCCTAGTGGATGGAGCGTTGGGCCAGTAACCGAAAGGTTGCTGGATCGAATCCTCGAGCTGACAAGGTAAAAATCTGTCGTCCTGCCCCTGAGCAAGGCAGTTAACCCACTGTTCCCCGGTCGCCGAAAGGCGTGGATGTCGATTTAAGGCAGCCCCGCACCTCTGATTCAGAGGGGTTGGGTTAAATGCGGAAGACACATTTAAGTTGAAGGCATTCAGTTGTACCACTGACTAGGTATCCCCCCCTTTCCTCTTCAAAAGTAGTGCACGGAATAGGGTGCCATTTAGGACAAGTGCATGCTGGTTGTTTAGAATAAAGCAACAAAAAACAGGTGCTATCCAGTATTCAGGGAATCCGCTGCTTGTTCCATTTCCATTCGGCAGCCTAATATTGTGCATCTGATTTTGCTGATCAGTCTTCAGAATCAGTCTCGCTCTTTCATTCAGAAACGTTTGGTGCTAAATTCCACCTCTTCCTACGTATTATTGTTCCAGTCTACCTTTCCTTTGCCGTGTCTGTTCTGGGAATACTGTCCAGTTATTCAGTGGAATTAATCAAGGGTATACTGATTGCTCCACAAAACCTACTAGATTATCTTGTGAATTATTATTATTATTATGCAGTAAAATGGTGTAGAACCCTAGGCTTGTGTAAAATGGTGACAAAATTCATGAAATCAGCAGGTGCCCTAGTTACCATTTTCCTGAATGAATTCTAACCCCCTCTTCATCGCTAGCCATCTCCATCCTCCATTCACGCTTGACTTGTTCCTGCTTGTCAAGCCCCAACTTTCCTCCCTCTTGTGAGATTGGATATTGACTGAGAAAGCACAGTGTCACATTCCCCTCCAACCAATTCCATCTGTCCTCTTCCACCCTATTAGACTCTTTTCACGCCTCAGCAGATTCTCAAGAGGTTTCCAGAGAATACCCTCGACTATACCTATTTTTAATAATGTGAACTTGCTACGTCTCTACTGCTACTGAATGTAGTGCGTGCGCGACACTGGCCCGACAAGTTGCCCCTATTCATTTATATATATATATACACACGAGATCAGGGTTTCCCAAACTCAGTCCTGGGGCCCACCCTGGGTGCACATTTTGCCATAGCACTACACAGCTGATTCAAATAACCAACGCCTCATTTTAGGCAAGTCAATTAAGCTTTGATCATTTTAATCCACTGTTCTAGAGATGTGCACTGTTACAGAATGGGGATTAGGTGTAACAGAGATGTGTACTGTTACAGAATAGGGATTAGGTGTCCCAGAGATGTGTACTGTTACAGAATGGGTATTAGGTGTCCCAGAGATGTGTACTGTTACAGAATGGGGATTAGGTATTACAGAGATGTGTACTGTTACAGAATGGGGATTAGGTATTACAGAGATGTGTACTGTTACAGAATGGGGATTAGGTATTACAGAGATGTGTACTGTTACAGAATGGGGATTAGGTATTACAGAGATGTGTACTGTTACAGAATGGGGATTAGGTGTAACAGAGATGTGTACTGTTACAGAATGGGGATTAGGTATTACAGAGATGTGTACTGTTACAGAATGGGGATTAGGTATTACAGAGATGTGTACTGTTACAGAATGGGGATTAGGTGTAACAGAGATGTGTACTGTTACAGAATGGGGATTAGGTATTACAGAGATGTGTACTGTTACAGAATGGGGATTAGGTGTAACAGAGATGTGTACTGTTACAGAATGGGGATTAGGTGTAACAGAGATGTGTACTGTTACAGAATGGGGATTAGGTGTCCCAGAGATGTGTACTGTTACAGAATGGGGATTAGGTATTACAGAGATGTGTACTGTTACTTTCCCCTCTGTGTGTCTGCGCGTACGCATCTTCCCTGTCCTGACCTCTTCCACCCATCCCCCCCAGCCACAGCCTATGACAGGGCCTGACCCTAGCCAGCCCCACAGCCTATGACAGGGCCTGACCCTAGCCAGCCACAGCCTATGACAGGGCCTGACCCTAGCCAGCCACAGCCTATGACAGGGCCTGACCCTAGCCAGCCCCACAGCCTATGACAGGGCCTGACCCTAGCCAGCCCCACAGCCTATGACAGGGCCTGACCCTAGCCAGCCCCACAGCCTATGACAGGGCCTGACCCTAGCCAGCCCCACAGCCTATGACAGGGCCTGACCCTAGCCAGCCCCACAGCCTATGACAGGGCCTGACCCTAGCCAGCCCCACAGCCTATGACAGGGCCTGACCCTAGCCAGCCCCACAGCCTATGACAGGGCCTGGAGTTCCACGTGAAAAACAGATAGAACCCTAGGCTTGTGTACTGTGTTGTGGAAATTATAATTTCCCTTTCCTGGGCAGTCGCTCTCTGCGTGTCCAGCCTGCCTGTCCTCAGTGTCCTGACAGTATCCCTCTGTCTTAGCCTGGTCCCAGATCTGTTTGTGCTGTCTTGCCAACTCCTACAGTTATTGGCAACATTAACACTGTACAAACCTCTCTGGCACCATGCTTCCTCTGCTCTCCTCTGTGTGTCCTTCCTGCCCCGAGCCAGTAGCCAGCTATAGCCTATGACTAAAGCCTGGAGGGCCACGTAGTCTTGAAAAACATTGTTTTGTGGAATCAGCCTTAGCGATACTGTGTGCTTAAACCATATCCCTCTGTCCCCCTCTGTGTCCAACCTGCCTGTACTGACAATGTCCCTCTGTGTGTCTGTCCCAGGCTGTCTCTGTTGGAGGAGTGGCGTGGGGTGCGTGATGATGCCCTGTCGAAGCTCAGTGGGATCCCCAACTGTGTCTTCGTCCACGCTGGAGGTTTCATCGGGGGGAACAAGACCAAGGAAGGGGCCCTGGAGATGGCTCGCAGGACCCTGCAGGCTGCAGCGAAGTCCCCATCCAAACACACCAACTGCAGCTGAACTGATCTTAACCAGTCTTGGAGGATGACTAACCAGGCAAGCTCAGTATAGCTTGGTATACCTCCGCTTAGTAGTGTGAACATTAGTTCAACGACACACACTCACAATCATGTCACTGTTCAGTTACCTGAATTGTACTTTATGTGTGTTGCACTTGTTTTGTAATAAAATACAATTTGATTTTGACCATATGGACATCCTGGTGTTTGAAGAGTTGGGATTAGGAGTTATGTTTTGTATCTCATGAATGTATGTTAGCCAATAAGGTACTAGTAGAAAGAAAACCAAGTGCAGCCAATGAGATAAAACCAGGTGTTCTAAGCTTCCCATAAAACAATGTCCTTTTCTGGACTGGTCATCATGACACGAGGGTAGTCTTGTGATCCTTTCCTTTCACACTCATACTGCTGGTATTAACACTGGGACCATAGTCACATACTGCTGGTATTAACACTGGGACCATAGTCACATACTGCTGGTATTAACACTGGGACCATAGTCACATACAGCTGGTATTAACACTGGGACCATAGTCACATACTGCTGGTATTAACACTGGGACCATAGTCACATACTGCTGGTATTAACACTGGGACCATAGTCACATACTGCTGGTATTAAACTGGGACCATAGTCACATACTGCTGGTATTAACACTGGGACCATAGTCACATACTGCTGGTATTAACACTGGGACCATAGTCACATACTGCTGGTATTACACTGGGACCATAGTCACATACTGCTGGTATTAACACTGGGACCATAGTCACATACTGCTGGTATTACACTGGGACCATAGTCACATACAGCTGGTATTAACACTGGGGCTATAGAGAGTCACCTTCCCTCCATATGCTGGTATTTACACTGGGACCATAGAGAGTCACATACTGCTGGTATTAACACTGGGACCATAGAGTCACATACTGCTGGTATTACACTGGGACCATAGTCACATACTGCTGGTATTAACACTGGGACCATAGTCACATACTGCTGGTATTAACACTGGGGCTATAGAGAGTCACATACTGCTGGTATTAACACTGGGGCTATAGAGAGTCACCTTCCCTCCATACTGCTGGTATTAACACTGGGGCTATAGAGAGTCACATACTGCTGGTATTAACACTGGGACCATAGTCACATACTGCTGGTATTAACACTGGGGCTATAGAGAGTCACATACTGCTGGTGTTAACACTGGGGCTATAGAGAGTCACATACTGCTGGTGTTAACACTGGGGCTATAGAGAGTCACATACTGCTGGTATTAACACTGGGGCTATAGAGAGTCACATACTGCTGGTATTAACACTGGGGCTATAGAGAGTCACATACTGCTGGTATTAACACTGGGGCTATAGAGAGTCACATACTGCTGGTGTTAACACTGGGGCTATAGAGAGTCACATACTGCTGGTGTTAACACTGGGGCTATAGAGAGTCACATACTGCTGGTGTTAACACTGGGGCTATAGAGAGTCACATACTGCTGGTATTAACACTGGGGCTATAGAGAGTCACATACTGCTGGTATTAACACTGGGACCATAGAGTCACATACTGCTGGTGTTAACACTGGGGCTATAGAGAGTCACATACTGCTGGTGTTAACACTGGGGCTATAGAGAGTCACATACTGCTGGTATTAACACTGGGACCGTAGAGTCACATACTGCTGGTGTTAACACTGGGGCTATAGAGAGTCACATACTGCTGGTATTAACACTGGGGCTATAGAGAGTCACATACTGCTGGTATTTACACTGGGACCATAGTCACCCTCCCTCCATACTGCTGGTATTAACACTGGGACCATAGAGAGTCACCCTCCCTTCATACTGCTTTTATTTACACTGGGACCATAGAGAGTCACCCTCCCTCCATACTGCTGGTATTTACACTGGGACCATAGAGTCACCCTCCCTCCTTACTGCTGGTATTTACACTGGCACCATAAACAGTACAGACAATACACATTTCTGCAAGTCAGAACCAAATCTCACGTGAGTCTAGCCAGCTACTCAATGTTTTGTTGTCTCAAGAGACTAATACAGACAATACAGGCCGAGGCCGGACTCTCTCCTCTTCTCAAGACCCTCTCTTCTCAAGCCTTGTGCAGGCAGAGGCCAGACCGTCTCTCCTCTTCCCAAGACCCTCTGTCCTCAAGCCTCGTCTCGCAGACTCTACAGACCAACTCCAAACCCTCTCTCCTCTTCTCAAGACCCTCTGTCCTCTAGCCTCATCCCTTAGATGAACTATACAGGCCAAAGGCAGGCCCTTTGTCCTTTTCTTAAGCTTCTTCCCTCACTCACATCCATAATCAGCCGTGATAGATTAATTCTCAGAAATTAATTTCCCAATGACCCGAGAGGTTCTTCTCATAACATAGTGCCGTGACAACGGGAGCAGCTCTCTCTCTCTCTCTCTCTCTCTCTCTCTCTCTCTCTCTCTCTCTCTCTCTCTCTCATCCCTCTAGCTCTCTGTCCTCTCTCTCTCTCTCTCTCTCTCTCTCTCTCGCGCTCTCTGTCCTCTCTCTCTCTCTCTCTCTCCCTCTCTCCCTCTCTCTCTATCCCTCTCGCTCTCTGTCCTCTCTCTCTCTCTCTCTCTCCATCCCTCTCGCTCTCTGTCCTCTCTCTCTCTCTCTCTCCCTCTCTCTATCCCTCTCGCTCTCTGTCCTCTCTCTCTCTCCCTCTCTCTCTATCCCTCTCGCTCTCTGTCCTCTCTCTCTCTCTCTCTCTCTCTCTCTCTCTCTCTCTCTCTCTCTCCCCTGCCAATCCTCCGCTGTTTCATTCGCCTACATTCAGACACTCCATCTGTCTTTCTCTCTTCTTTATTAGTCTTCTTTTTCTCTGTTCTCTCCATCCCTGGGGTGGTTTTTGCATGTCACCGTCGTAACAAAATTAGCTCATTTGTTGTTAATTATGTCTGCCAATGTCCTTCAGTGTGATGTAGTTAGTTCATGTAATTGTCCTTCACACTGCTCATTCATTCATGTACGGGAGCTATTGTTTTGCTGTCTGTCTCAATGCTCTCTCTCTCTCACCACCACTGGTCCACGTGCTACTCTCTCTGTCTCTCCCTCCCTCTCTCTGTCTCTCCCTCCCTCTCTCTGTCTCTCCCTCCTCTCTCTGTCTCTGTCTCTCCCTCCTCTCTGTCTCTCCCTCCCTCTCTCTGTCTCTCCCTCCTCTCTCTGTCTCTGTCTCTCCCTCCTCTCTCTGTCTCTCCCTCCTCTCTCTGTCTCTCCCTCCTCTCTCTGTCTCTCCCTCCTCTCTCTGTCTCTGTCTCTCCCTCCCTCTCTCTGTCTCTCCCTCCCTCTCTCTCTCTCTCTCCTCCTCCTCTCTCTGTCTCTGTCTCTCCCTCCCTCTCTCTGTCTCTCCCTCCCTTTCTCTGTCTCTCCCTCCTCTCTCTGTCTCTCCCTCCCTCTCTCTCTGTCTCTCCCTCTCTCTCTCTGTCTCTGTCTCTCCCTCCCTCTCTCTGTCTCTCCCTCCTCTCTCTGTCTCTGTCTGTCCCTCCCTCTCTCTCTGTCTCTCCCTCCCTCTCTCTGTCTCTCCCTCCTCTCTCTGTCTCTGTCTCTCCCTCCTCTCTCTGTCTCTCCCTCCTCTCTCTGTCTCTGTCTCTCCCTCCCTCTCTCTGTCTCTCCCTCCCTCTCTCTGTCTCTCCCTCCTCTCTCTGTCTCTCCCTCCCTCTCTCTGTCTCTTCCTCCTCTCTCTGTCTCTGTCTCTCCCTCTCTCTGTCTCTCCCTCCCTCTCTCTGTCTCTCCCTCCCTCTCTCTGTCTCTCCCTCCTCTCTCTGTCTCTGTCTCTCCCTCTCTCTGTCTCTGTCTCTCCCTCCCTCTCTCTCTCCCTCCTCTCTCTGTCTCTCCCTCCCTCTCTCTGTCTCTCCCTCCTCTCTCTGTCTCTCCCTCTCTCTCTGTCTCTCCCTCCCTCTCTCTGTCTCTCCCTCCTCTCTCTGTCTCTCCCTCCTTCTCTCTCTCTGTCTCTCCCTCCCTCTCATTCTGTCTGTCCCTCCCTCCCTCTCTCTCCCTCCCCTGTCTCTCCCTCCCTCCCTCCCTCCCCCTGTCCCTCCCTCCCTCCCTTCCAGTTGGATGAAGATCCATCAGATATTGATTGAATTATAGTTCATAAAACATTTTACTGGCAAGGACAGAGTTCAGGGATTTTGGTTGGAATTCAGGTATTTTCTAACGGTATCAGATAATTTTTTTATGTTGTGTTAAAATAAATAAACCTATATGTTCCTCATTTGCGTAAATACACTGGGTGTATTTTAATATATGCATACATTTAATAAAGGGGTGGAACAGGATGGCAACCACAAAAAAACTGCTCTGTCTAGGCCTACATGCACTCACCTGCACAAACTGCCTCTATAATTACTGTTGTCACACTCTGTTGCATAACTCAACAAGTCTATCAATAGCAGGATGCCCTCAGATTAAAAATCAACAGCTTGGCTCTAGATTACACCCATCTACACATACATTACATTGTTTGAGAGACATGATATTACTATAATCCAAGCGTTCATTTTCGGGAAGTTGCTTTAATTTCAGCGCATCTCATTTGTAAACATTTCAACTGTATTAAATTATAACTGTTTTCAATTCCACCAAAAAATCAACACAAACACACAAAATAAAGTTCTCACACTTTCTTCTCTTTCTTGTGATTTAAGTGTTGAGACGATGCACCTGATGAAGTTGAGCTGTAAACTTCTCATAGAAGCCTTCCCATTCAGCCGTTACCGGAGTGTATTCAAATCACATTTTATTTGTCACATACACATGGTTAGCAGATGTTAATGCGAGTGTAGCGAAATGCTTGTGCTTCTTGAGCTCTGTGGTTTTAGGCTGGGTTTCTGTACAGCACTCTGTGACATCAGCTGATGTAAGGGGGGCTTTATAAATACATTTGATTTGATTTAGTTCCGAACATGCAATAGTATATAACAAGTAATCTAACAATTTCACAACAACTACCTTATACACACAAGTGTAAAGGATTGAATAGGAGTATGTACATATACATATATGGATGAGCGATGGCTGACCGGCATAGGCAAGATGCAGTAGATGGTATATAGTAAAGTATATACATGTGAGATGAGTAGTGTAGGATATGTAAACATTATATAAATGACATCGTTTAAAGTGGCTAGTGATACATTTATTACATCCACTTTTTAATTATTAAAGTGGCTAGAGATTTGAGTCGATGGCCGAACGGCATAGGCAAGATTCAGTAGATGGTATAGAGTACAGTGTATACATTTGATATGAGTAATGTTGGATATGTAAACATTGTATACAAAATTGTTGAATGTGGCTAGTGATACATTTGTTACATCCAATTTTCTATTATTTAAAGTGGCTAGAGATTTAAGTCAGTTTGTTGGCAGCAGCCACTCAATGTTAGTGGTGGCTGTTTAACAGTCTGATGGCCTTGAGATAGAAGCTGTTTTTCAGTCTCTCGGTCCCAGCTTTGATGCATCTGTACTGACCTCGCCTTCTGGATGATAGCGGGGTGAACAGGCAGTGGCTTGGGTGGTTGTTGTCCTTGATGATCTTTTTGGCCTTCCTGCGACATCGGGTAGAGTAGGTGTATTGGAGGGCAGGTAGTTTGTCCCCGGTGATGCGTTGTGCAGTCCTCACTACCCTCTGGAGAGCCTTACGGTTGTGGGCGGAGCAGTTGCCGTACCAGGCGGTGATACAGCCCGACAGGATGCTCTCGATTGTGCATCTGTAGAAGTTTGTGAGTGTTTTTGGTGACAAGCCGAATTTCTTCAGCCTCCTGAGGTTGAAGAGGCACCCATGTGGGGCCCCAGTGTTGAGGATCAGCGTGGTGGAGATGTTGTTTCCTACCCTCCCTACCTGGGGCCGTCCCGTCAGGAAGTCCAGGAACCAGTTGCATGGTTGAGACCTAGGGTCTCGAGCTTAATGACGAGTTTGGAGGGTACTATGGTGTTAAACACCAGGTCATTAAAACAGGTCATTAAAAACATTTCCGCAGTCGTAACAGTAACTGGAAAAGCGACAAGCACAAGCATGAGTATACGGAAGTCCAAAGAAGACATAAATAAATACAAAAATTCCCTTGTCTTGTCGATCACAACATCATTTTCTTGTGATTACGACTTAACAAACGCTTTTTTTTTGTCGAGATCACTAGATGAACTCTATAAATAGGGGTGGTCTTAATGATGATAGATTGACAGTATGGCTGAGGCGGCCGAGCCCACGGTGGATCAGCACATCCATTTTTATTTGGATCAGGGTCAGGGATTAACCCAGATAGAAATTGTATTATGTCTGTCGGTTATAGATGGCTTCCAGTTTTGGCTCCAATCCAATTTGCAATTCTACTTTTAAATGGGTTGAATGTGGAATGTTCAGTGTGAGAAAATATAACATTGAGCTCTGTGGAGGCACACTACCAATGAAAGTTGACCCAAGTTTACCAGACTACTAATACAAGTTTATTTTAATCTCTTTAATAGTTTTAATAGGGAGGTTCTGTCAATAGAAGCACAAACACATTCACAAACAACAGTTAAATAGTAGTACACAAAAATAAAACTAGTAAAACATGTGAAGTGTTGTGGTTTGTAAATATTCCAACAATTCACGAAGGCTACAGTTTATTTGTCATTTCAGCCGCAAATGGTGGGCAAAATGTTGTGGTGCTTTAGGACAGCTCCGCAATTCATCCAGTTACGTGTCAGACACGTACAGTTTGTTTGGAATTTGTAATTCCTCAGTTTGCCATTGATAAGACGGCCCAGGTCTATATACTAGGACCAGTGGAGGCTGCTAAGTGGAGGACAGCTCATAATGATAGCTGGAACAGAGCAAATGGAATGGAATCAAACACAAAGAAATAATGCGTTTGATACCCGTTCCACTCATTCCGCTCCAGCCATTACCACAAGCTCATCCTCCCTAATTAAGGTACCACCAACCCCCTGTGATTAGCACATGGCTACTACAACAGATGGGCTCTAGTTAAATGTCTTAGATATTTGAGGAGTTCTACTGCCTCTGGTTCACTTATGAACACTGCCGTTGACCTATCATCAATACCACAGGAGGCTCTTGAGGGGAGGACGGCTCATAACAATGGCCAGAACGGAGCTATTGGAATGGCATCAACCACATGGACGCCACGTGTCTGATGTATTTGATACCATTCCACCTATTCCGCTCCAGTCGTTACCACGAGCTTGTCCTCCCATAATTAAGGTACCACCGACCAACCTCCTGTGATCGATACGTCCACGTCTATCAGTAGAGTTTATCTCGTGATCTCGACAAAATGAGGGAATCTTTTTTTTTATTCATCTGTCCTCTCTGGACATCCATCAGAGTATGAAAGAGTCGCAGGAGTAAAATTAAAGCGATCAATCCAGCGAGATTTAAGTGACACGTGGATTTTTCACCTCTCAAACACAAGAAATAGATGCTGGTGTAAAAAGTACTCAATTGTCACACTTGAGTAAAAGTAAAGATACCTTAAGAGAAGATGACTCAAGTAAAAGTGAAAAGTCACCCAGTTAAATACTACTTGAGTTAAAGTTTAAAAGTATTTGGTTTGAAATGTACTTAAGTATCAAAAGTAAAAGTCTTAAAGTATTTGGTTTGAAATGTACTTAAGTATCAAAAGTAAAATTATAAATAATTTGAACTTCCTTATATAACGCATCCTCAGGTGGGCGGGGCAAGCGCGTTTCTACTTAATGAGAAAGCAATAATAAAGCACATGATTCGTAGAGCCACTGTTCCAATTATACGTTACACTCTTAGGGAAAACCCAACGTCTCTCAAGAGCTGTGTGACAGACGTTTCATGTGCTGACTCTTTTAGTTAAAGTGTAAAAGGGTTCACTCAAGCTTTGCCTACACAGAAAACATTTTAGTGGTGTTGTTTTTCATGTGTGAGGCTCTCATTTCTTCTGGGTCAAAGCCAAGGTCTCAATCCAATCAAGGAAAGGAGGGGGGTTTACACATATCCAGAATAGTCGTTGGACAAAAAAAGAATTTAAGTAGTGCCCACAAACATGGTCACAATACAGGGATACAGTGACAACATTTTGACGGACATGGACATTACCTTTTTTTATGGGCTCAGTCCAATCAATGCCATGCAGGTTTGACACAGTTCTTCCTTCCTATTAAACGGTTTACCTTTCAATCTCTCTTTCTTTCTCCCCGAATCCATCTAATGATCTGGTTTGAAGAGAGTGACTGGGTGGATGGCATTGGCAGTCAGTGCCGTTTAAGATGAGGGAGGACAATGATTGTTTTCAGGAGCGTGGCCTTATTTCTAGTACAGCATAGTGGATGACTGTCATTCATATTCCATTCACCCAGTTCAATGTAACAGTGATAGGTTTAGGCTACTACATGATACTGGAATGTTCCCTATACCCTTCATGAGGTTGCTATAACCTGGCCTATGAATGAAAGTTTACAACCTAGTTGCACAGAGGTCAAGAGACACATTTGAGGTGACAGATGGACTGACAGTGACATTCAATACCACCTTGCACACTCTTGCCTGCATCTAGCTGATCTAGGGTGTATTCATTAGTCCAACAGTTGCAAACGAGAGTCTCTAGTGGACAAATTCACGTATGTTGATCCCTGTTTTGCTCCGTTTGCTTCTGTTTAAGACATGTTTTTCAACAGAATCAGTGGAATGAATGCACCCAGCCTTTCGGAGAGAGAGAGAGAGAGAGAGGCAGAGGCTGATACGGGCCTGAACTACACAGCCTTTCGGAGAGAAAGAGAGAGAGGAAGTGAGAGATAGATAGAGAGGGTTTGTTATTGTTCCAGAGAGTGAACTACTCAGATTTCACACTGTGTTCTACTGAATGTTTCATCGAACCACCTGTTCTCACTGTGACCAGTTCACACCTGCCACAGCAGAAACAGCACTACACCTTTATCAGGTGCACTGTAGGTGGGAAGCTGGACCGTTATAATCCGGGAGATGCACTTCCCTTCAAATTATTTGTTTCGTTTTGGCAGTGCCATTTTCAACTGTATTCCCTAGTATTTTTCCAACGTACTTTACATGTATTAAACCCCTATATTAAATTAAATCACTACATCTCATAGAATAGCTTGACAGGTGGCGAAGAGCAATTATGGGAAGACCAAACCAGAGTCGTTTGGCAGAAGCAAACCCTAGACATACATGTTACAATACGTCACTGTTGGAACCTAGTGGGAAGAGGACAGGTAGTATGTTCGAGTCTCTCCTGACAGATTTGGGTCTGGATTCAGAGATTATGCAGTTTCTATAATATCCTATTGAATGCTAATATTAAGGTTTGCTTGGGCAGAGGAGAAAACCCCCAAGGATATCACATATATTATATATATAAAAATGTAATCGTTTTAAATCTGTTGATGGCTGTTGGACAGGTAGGAGAGGGAGGATGTCAGGTAGGAGAGGGAGGATGTCAGGTAGGAGAGGGAGGATGTCAGGTAGGAGAGGGAGGATGTCAGGTAGGAGAGGGAGGATGTCAGGTAGGAGGGGAGGATGTCAGGTAGGAGAGGGAGGATGTCAGGTAGGAGAGGGAGGATGTCAGGTAGGAGAGGGAGGATGTCAGGTAAGAGGAGAATGAAATATGGGTCACTGTAGCTGTCAGCCAGTCGAGTCTTTTCCTCTGGGGAAACCCCTGTGGTGAGTGTTTCCTGTTTGTACAGTATATTCTGCATCATCTCAGCACCAAATCTTACGTGTGCTGGCCAGCTGCTCGATTGTTACATCTGTCACAAAATACTCTACTCTAAACTAAAGGCGTGTGTGGCTCCTTCAACCATAACCTCGTCCCTATTTGGCTATTGTGCGTTAGGAGGAAGTGTCTGGGAATGAGATTACCGTCCTAAACCATGGGGTACAGATGGCTGCTGTGTGGTGCTGGTGGAATATTTCGGACAAATAAATTACATTTCCCCCAACACAAATGTAGCATACAATATAGCTCAGTATTTGAATTATTATTTCATACAGTCATTATTGCTCATATTTATCAAGGGTGTCAATAATTTCTGACTCCACTACATGTATAGTGATCTTTAAGGTCAGGGCCCTCCGTAAGGCTCATAAAATCATTTTAGACCCAAGTCACCCTCTGTACCCGGACTTTGAACTACTCCCCTCTGGGCGCAGGTATAGGGCACCCCTCAGCAGGAAAAACAGAACTAGACAATCATTTGTGCCAGGTGTGATATCCCTCCTAAATAGCTCAGGTTAATGTTCTATCTTCTTTTATTATTAACATATATTTTTATGGTATGTAACTGTTATGAATGTTGTATTGTGAATTTGTTTTGTATTTAAACGCCACTTTAAAATGTGTACATGACACTGCAACAAAATGTCCCCATGGGGATAATAAAGTCAGTATGTGTGTGTGTGTGTGTGTGTGTGCGTGCGTGCGTGCGTGCATGTATGTATGTATGTATTGTTTATGAACGTACAACAAGTCAGCAACCAGCTTGTCTATACTACATATGGTTTTCTACTGTTCCAGACAGGGTCAAACAACATTGTGTCAAATTCCTCATCGATAACAGTGATGGGATGGATGGAGTGTGTTAAAGGAGGAACAGAGAGGCGACATCTCCTCTCCTTTAATGTTCTCCTGCCTGCCTGTGAGTCTGCCCATTCATCGATCTGTGTTTTTCACAGTCACTCAGCACGACCTGTTTTGTGTTTTAGTGACAGCTGCAGCTTTGGGTTTACTTCAAGACTCATCTAAAACTTTTTTCAGGTCAAGTCATGACTGGTGGACTGACCAGGTAGATGGGTATTGCGATCAATAATCAATAGCCCAATCAATACTCTTGGATTATTTGATTTAGCCTATATTCCATTTTCCTCTCAATGTTTATTTGACGGAAACAAAAATGTGTAAACACCAAATCAGAATTTGCATTTGACTTCATGGTGTAAAATTAATATAATTGTAACTACATTTTAATGTGGGAGGTGATGCACATTCGATACACAGACTGCTGCACAGGAGAGTCTCATCCTTTTCACAAGGGAGGGACAACACATCACACAACGGCCCCTTTAAGAGGGAGGGAGGGAGCGCGCGCGCGAGATGGAGAAATAGAGAGAGAGAGAGAGAGAGAGAGAGAGAGAGAGAGAGAGAGAGAGAGATAACAGTGACAGAATTGTTCTATGATGACAACCGGATTAACGTTTGACGCTCTGTCATATTAAAGAATAGCTACATTACAAATCCGTGTCGGACACATCAGAGTCAGACCGAACCTCGCAGTCAACATCGTCGGTGTGGATTCCAACTTGAATAAGAATTTTGGCGGTTAATTACAGGTAGGCAATTATCTTTTCTGTTTTCATAATTATTTATTGAGATATTAGATGCAGCGTAATTGTCTCTGGATTGAATTCATTGCATATTTCTTTATTATTACCAAACTATGGGTTAAAGTTATTTCTTATAGAAGTGTTTTTAAGTAACATTTTATGCAATGATGATTGCATTATTATCCCATTAGCCTATGTCAATTGAACAACTACATGATTTTGACTATTACCACTATAAAGTAGACTATACACCAGTAGCTAAAGGGTATAGGGTTTAAAAGGAAAATAAATGACTGTTGAATGAATTCAATAACAACCTGTAAATTGAGCCAATAACTTCTGCTAATAGCACATTCATTCATACAGACTGTGTGAGGATGTCAGGTAGGATGTCTGAGACTAAATGGTCAATTGCATGTTCCTCAGCAGGAAGGTATCATTCACTGTGCCAGTCTCACTATTTCTCCTATCTGTCTCTCTCTCTCTCTCTCTCTCTCTCTCTCTCTCTCTCTCTCTCTCTCTCTCTCTCTCTCTCTCTCTCTCTCTCTCTCTCTCTCTCTCTCTCTCTCTCTCTCTCTCTCTCTCTCTCTCTCTCTCTCTCTCTTCTCCCTATTTCTCTCTCTTCTCCCTATTTATCTCTCACTCTCTTTTCTCCCGATTTCTCTCTCTCTCTCTCTCTCTCTCCATTAACTGCCCTGGGAAAATGGAAGTGATAACAGCGTTGACTGTCCTGTCATTTCTCTTCTCTCGCTCTTGATTATATCCTTCTCGCTTTCTTTCTCTCCTATCTCTCTCTTTCACTCTCACTCTCTCTAATTGTTATTCTTGTGGATTCCACAAAATGCACCGATTGATTGTTTTCAATTGTGTTAATTGGTGTGGTGGCTTTCCCTGAATTGCTGCTCTGTCTTCTAACAGAACTTTATAATGGGTTTATAATGCACTGAAGCTAATCTCTCTGTCTGTCAGGCAGACAAACAGACAGGCAGGCAGTATATGGGACTCACTCGGTGGACATTCAAATGGTCTCTGGTAGGATGTGTGTGTGTGTGTGTGTGTGTGTGTGTGTGTGTGTGTGTGTGTGTGTGTGTAGTCATTGCTCAGATTGACAACTACAGTATATTTAATCTCCAATGTTTATTGAAAACATGAATACATTTGCACAATGAGCACTTGTTGTCTCAAATACAATGTTACATTTGTTGGTTAACTAGCGTGTTTTAGCCATATCAGCATTGACATGAAATCAGTCAAAACACCTCAAAACAAGACATGAAACTAGCTGAAACCAGTCACTTACGATTCCCCACATGGCAGTTTCTTGTCATTGTTAGTAGCTATCTGGCCATCCAGAAGCGTTGTTTTCGTGACGTTGCCAGCTATCCCATCTATGTAAAACCAGAATGTAGATCAGTGTGGACTGGGAAATGAAAAACTTCCCTTATATAGGACAGGATTTGTAATGGTGAAGATGATTATGATTATATAAAGAATCATTTCACGAAGTGTATACTTTAAATCACACAAATATCTATTAAGAAATACACATCTGACTTTTCAGCCTTGATTCTAACCAGAACCAGAGGAGGAGAACAGTCACCACTTGGTAAATGGACAAATGTGTTGAAAGATGTACGTAGGGTGTTATATTTTCCTGGCTAAGGCACATGTCTCATGTTGAGTTCTGTCCTTCATTTGATAAACAGATGGCACAGATGTTGTCTATTCTCCTGCCGTCACATTCTGACTGAAGTTAGATTTTTTTTTCCTCGCTGGTATAACCAAGGACCAGATTTCTATCCAACTCAGATACGATCATGGAATATATTCTTCTGCAGTCTGACTGATTCTGACTTCAGGTACAAAAGTATTGGCACCCTTGATAAAGATAAGCAAATAACACTGTATAAAATAAATAATGCGAAGACGGAAATGTATTGTATGTTACATCTGCGGGGGGGAAATTATAATATTTTATACTAATACAATTGCTCAGAGAAAGAGATTTTGTTTAACATGTAATATAAAAAAAATATATATATAATATTGGCACCCCTGTTTTCAGTACTTCAGCACCCTCCCCTTGGGAGGATAACAACACTGAAGCTTTTTCTAGAATGTTTTATGAGCTTGGAGAACACATTGGGAGGGGTCTTAGACCCTTCCTCTATGCAGAATATTTCCAGATCCTCGAGACTGACATGGCCATTGCAAAATGGCTAAAATGTCTTGGTACTGGGTAAAGTTCATGATGCCGTTGACCTTATCTAGGACCCCAGGACCAGTGGAAGAAAAATAGACCCATAACATCAAAGATCCACCACCATATTTTACAGTAGGTATGCTTCTGTTTTTTTACACACCAAACCCACCACTGGAATGCGTGGCCAAAGAGCTCTATTTTCATGTCATGTGACCATAGCACCGCTCGGAGTTCCAAGTGTGTAATACAGCTCTGGTGATGCGGGTCTGGCAGAATCAAACGCAGGAAAAGGAGATGGATCGAATCTTCCTTTTAATATAAGGATATAGAATTACTCACGACAATAATGAGAATACTCTGCTCACAACCACAACGGAGCCAACACATACAGCGAAACAGTCACGGACAAAAAACAGGGGGAACAGAGGAATACATAACACATGTAATTAAGGAAATGGGAACCAGGTGTGGATGAGACAAGACAAACAGAAAATGAGAAATGGATCGGTGGTGGCTAGAACTCCGGTGACGTCGACCGCCGATAGCCGTCCGAACTAGGAGAGGGACCGACTTCAGTGGAAGTCGTGACAAAGTGACAATGCCGTTTAGCAAACTCCAAGCGGTGCTATGGTCAGATGACATGAAAATAGAGCTCTTTGGCCACCGACACTAGTGGTAGGCTTGAAATACTGTAACTTCAACCCAACCCAGACCCCAGCCCAGCCACAACCCAACCCAGACCCCAGCCCAGCCACAACCCAACCCAGTCCCCAGCCCAGCCATAACCCAACCCAGACCCCAGCCCAGCCACAACCCAACCCATACCCCAGCCCAGCCACAACCCAACCCAGTCCCCAGCCCAGCCACAACCCAACCCAGTCCCCAGCCCAACCACAACCCAACCCAGTCCCCAGCCCAGCCCATCCACAACCCAACCCACAACCCAGCCACAACCCAGCCACAACCCAGCCACAGCCCAGCCCAATACCCAGCCCACAACCCAGCCACAGCCCAGCCACAACCCAGCCCACAACTCAGCCCACAGCCCAGCCCACAACCCAGCCACAGCCCAGCCCACAGCCCAGCCACAACCCAGCCCACAGCCCAGCCCACAGCCCAGCCCACAGCTCACAACCCAACCCACAACCCAACCCACAGCCCAACCCACAACCCAACCACAACCCAGCCCACAGCCCAGCCACAGCCACAACCCAGCCCACAACCCAGCCACACAGCCCAGCCACAGCCCAGCCACAACCCAGCCCACAACCCAGCCCACAGCCCAGCCACAGCCCAGCCACAACCCAGCCCACAACCCAGCCCACAGCCCAGCCCACAACCCAGCCACAGCCCAGCCCACAGCCCAGCCACAACCCAGCCCACAGCCCAGCCCACAGTTCACAACCCACCCCACAACCCAACCCACAACCCACAACCCACAACCCAACCACAACCCAGCCCACAGCCCAGCCACAACCCAGCCCACAGCTCACAACCACAACCCAACCCACAACCCAACCACAACCCAGCCCACAGCCCACAGCCCAACCCAGCCCACAGCCCAATACCCAGCCCAATACCCAGCCCAGCCCACAACCCAACCCACAGCCCAGCCACAACCCAACCACAACCAAGCTACAACCCAGCCCACAGCTCACAACCCAGCCACAGCCCAGCCCACAGCCCAGCCCACAACCCACACACAACCCAGCCCACATCTCACAACCCACAACCTAGCCCACAACCAAATCCACAACTGAACCCACAACCCAGGATCTGTGTCTCTTCTAGCTGTGTGCTTATGGAAACTGTGAGGGAGGATTAATGTGCTGGTCTGGTATAGTGTATCAGCAGTGGTACTCAGACATCCATCCCACTGTGTCTAATGTCGCAGTCTGATTCCCAAACGGCTCCTTGGTCCCTGTAAAGTGCACTACTTTTGACCAGGGCCCTGGTCATACACTATGGTACTAAATAGGGAATAGGGTGCCATTTGGGATGCAGTTAATGTCCCTGGCTACTATAAAACACAGAGATGTATCATCACTGGAACATGAGTAAGGATGATCTGTTGGGAGATGGATACAATGGTCAATTAATGAGAGAGAGTGTAGATGAATGTAATGTCATGCTTGTCAGATGTGTGTGTGGGAGGGAGGGAGGGATGGAGGGAGGGAGGGATGGATAGAGGGAGGGAGGAATGGATAGAGGCAGGGAGGAGGGATGGATAGAGGCAGGGAGGGAGGGATGGATAGAGGGAGGGAGGGTGTGTAGGGAGGGTGAGTGGGAGGGAGGGAGAATGGATGGAGGGTGTGTAGGGGCAGGAGATGGGATAAGAGGCTGGTAACGTCTGTTGTGTTGAAATATTGTCATGTATGTATGTATGATTGAGAGTATGTGAAGAGGTTATTTCCAAAATGCAATATCCACAATTTATTTTTATTTTTTTTTATGTGAAATTATTGCTTATGGGTACCTTCATGTGTGTAAAATATTACTGTTCTCAGATTTTGGATTCACAGTTTTTAGATTAAAATACATTTGTATTAAAATGTGTGTTTTTTTAATGCAAAAAAATAACCTATCCGTTGTTTAGCTGGAATGGAATGTCGATGTACTTTATACTTCAATCAAATCAATCAATCAATCAAATGTATTTATAAAGCCCTTCTTACATCAGCTGATGTCACAAAGTGCTGTACAGAAACCCAGCCTAAAACCCCAAACAGCAAGCAATGCCGGTGTAGACTGTGATGTGGGGTTGTCTCACCTAGCTATCTTAAGATGAATGCAACTGTGCGTCACTCTGGTTAACAGCATCTGCTAAGTGACTTAAATGTCAAATGTAAATGTTTTACATACAGATTTCATAATTACTGTATTGATTCATAAAAACAATATATATATACTGTATATATTGATGTCACAAATGTATTATTTGTACAGTTCTTAGATCTATATTGTACTGTTATAGGAAATATTTGACGACTGTCTCTTTGACATCAACCATTTACTGCAACCAGTAAATCTGATGATTCATAGCAGTAAGAGAGGTCAGTATAGACTGTAGCTTCAGGCCTCTTCCTATTCTCTTGTCCCAGTAGATGAAGTAGTGCACTATATATGAACTATGTTACTAAAGTAGTGCACTATATAGGAACTAGGTTACTAAAGAAGTGCACTATATAATAACTAGGTTACTATATAGGAACTAGGTTACTAAAGTAGTGCACTAAATAGGAACCAGGTTACTATATAGGAACTAGGTTACTAAAGTAGTGCACTATATAATAACTAGGTTACTAAATAGGAACTAGGTTACTAAAGTAGTGCACTATATAGGAACTAGGTTACTAAAGTAGTGCACTATATAGGAACTAGGTTACTATATAGGAACTAGGTTACTAAAGTAGTGCACTATATAATAACTAGGTTACTATATAGGAACTAGGTTACTAAAGTAGTGCACTATATAGGAGCTAGGTTACTAAAGTAGTGCACTATATAGGAACTAGGTTACTAAAGTAGTGCACTATATAGGAGCTAGGTTACTAAAGTAGTGCACTATATAATAACTAGGTTACTAAAGTAGTGCACTATATAGGAACTAGGTTACTAAAGTAGTGCACTATATAGGAACTAGGTTACTAAAGTAGTGCACTATATAGGAGCTAGGTTACTAAAGTAGTGCACTATATAATAACTAGGTTACTAAAGTAGTGCACTATATAGGAACTAGGTTACTAAAGTAGTGCACTATATAGGAACTAGGTTACTAAAGTAGTGCACTAAATAGGAACTAGGTTACTAAAGTGGTGCACTATATAATAACTAGGTTACTAAAGTAGTGCACTAAATAGGAACTAGGTTACTAAAGTGGTGCACTATATAATAACTAGGTGACTATATAGGAACTAGGTTACTAAAGTAGTGCACTATATAGGAACTAGGTTACTATATCGGAACTAGGTTACTAAAGTAGTGCACTATATAATAACTAGGTTACTAAATAGGAACTAGGTTACTAAAGTAGTGCACTATATAGGAACTAGGTTACTATATAGGAACTAGGTTACTAAAGTAGTGCACTATATAATAACTAGGTTACTAAATAGGAACTAGGATTCTAAAGTAGTGCACTATATAGGAACTAGGTTACTAAAGTAGTGCACTATATAATAACTAGGTTACTAAATAGGAACTAGGTTACTAAAGTAGTGCACTATGTAGGAACTAGGTTACTATATAGGAACTAGGTTACTAAAGTAGTGCACTATATAGGAACTAGGTTACTAAAGTAGTGCACTATATAGGAACTAGGTTACTAAATAGGAACTAGGATTCTAAAGTAGTGCACTATGTAGGAACTAGGTTACTATATAGGAACTAGGTTACTAAAGTAGTGCACTATATAGGAACTAGGTTACTAAAGTAGTGCACTATATAGGAACTAGGTTACTAAAGTAGTGCACTATATAATAACTGGGTTACTAAAGTAGTGCACTATATAGGAACTAGGTTACTAAAGTAGTGCACTATATAGGAACTAGGTTACTAAAGTAGTGCACTATATAATAACTAGGTTACTAAATAGGAACTAGGATTCTAAAGTAGTGCACTATATAGGAACTAGGTTACTAAAGTAGTGCACTATATAATAACTAGGTTACTAAAGTAGTGCACTAAATAGGAACTAGGTTACTAAAGTAGTGCACTATATAGGAACTAGGTTACTAAAGTGGTGCACTAAATAGGAACTAGGTTACTAAAGTAGTGCACTATATAATAACTAGGTTACTAAAGTAGTGCACTATATAATAACTAGGTTACTAAATAGGAACTAGGATTCTAAAGTAGTGCACTATATAATAACTAGGTTACTAAATAGGAACTAGGATTCTAAAGTAGTGCACTATATAGGAACTAGGTTACTAAAGTAGTGCACTATATAATAACTAGGTTACTAAAGTAGTGCACTAAATAGGAACTAGGTTACTAAAGTAGTGCACTATATAGGAACTAGGTTACTAAAGTGGTGCACTAAATAGGAACTAGGTTACTAAAGTAGTGCACTATATAGGAACTAGGTTACTAAAGTAGTGCACTAAATAGGAACTAGGTTACTAAAGTAGTGCACTATATAATAACTGGGTTACTAAAGTAGTGCACTATATAGGAACTAGGTTACTAAAGTAGTGCACTATATAGGAACTAGGTTACTAAAGTAGTGCACTATATAATAACTAGGTGACTATATAGGAACTAGGTTACTAAAATAGTGCACTATATAGGAACTAGGTTACTATATAGGAACTAGGTTACTAAAGTAGTGCACTATACAATAACTAGGTTACTATATAGGAACTAGGTTACTAAAGTAGTGCACTATATAATAACTAGGTTACTAAAGTAGTGCACTAAAAAGTAACTGGTTACTAAAGTAGTGCACTATATAGGAACTAGGTTACTAAATAGGAACTAGGATTCTAAAGTAGTGCACTATATAATAACTAGGTTACTAAAGTAGTGCACTAAACAGGAACTAGGATTCTAAAGTAGTGCACTATATAGGAACTAGGTTACTAAAGTAGTGCACTATATAATAACTAGGTTACTAAAGTGGTGCACTATATAATAACTAGGTTATGAAAGTAGTGCACTATATAGGAACTAGGTTACTAAAGTAGTGCACTATGTAAGAACTAGGTTACTAAATAGGAACTAGGTTACTAAAGTAGTGCACTATATAATAACTAGGTTACTAAATAGGAACTAGGATTCTAAAGTAGTGCACTATATAGGAACTAGGTTACTAAAGTAGTGCACTATATAGGAACTAGGTTACTAAATAGGAACTAGGTTACTAAAGTAGTGCACTATATAATAACTGGGTTACTAAAGTAGTGCACTATATAGGAACTAGGTTACTAAAGTAGTGCACTATATAATAACTAGGTTACTAAAGTAGTGCACTAAATAGGAACTAGGTTACTAAAGTAGTGCACTATATAGGAACTTGGTTACTAAATAGGAACTAGGTTACTAAAGTAGTGCACTATATAAAAACTAGGTTACTAAAGTAGTGCACTAAATAGGAACTAGGTTACTAAAGTAGTGCACTATATAGGAACTAGGTTACTAAAGTAGTGCACTATATAGGAACTAGGTTACTAAAGTAGTGCACTATATAATAACTAGGTTACTAAAGTAGTGCACTAAATAGGAACTAGGTTACTAAAGTAGTGCACTATGTAGGAACTTGGTTACTAAATAGGAACTAGGTTACTAAAGTAGTGCACTATATAAAAACTAGGTTACTAAAGTAGTGCACTAAATAGGAACTAGGTTACTAAAGTAGTGCACTATATAGGAACTAGGTTACTAAATAGGAACTAGGTTACTAAAGTAGTGCACTATATAGGAACTAGGTTACTAAATAGGAACTAGGTTACTAAAGTAGTGCACTATATAGGAACTAGGTTACTAAAGTAGTGCACTATATAGGAACTAGGTTACTAAAGTAGTGCACTATATAATAACGAGGTTACTAAAGTAGTGCACTAAATAGGAACTAGGTTACTAAAGTAGTGCACTATATAGGAACTAGGTTACTAAATAGGAACTAGGATTCTAAAGTAGTGCACTATATAGGAACTAGGTTACTAAAGTAGTGCACTATATAGGAACTAGGTTACTATATAGGAACTAGGTTACTAAAGTAGTGCACTATACAATAACTAGGTTACTAAAGTAGTGCACTAAATAGGAACTAGGTTACTAAAGTAGTGCACTATATAGGAACTAGGTTACTAAAGTAGTGCACTATATAGGAACTAGGTTACTAAAGTAGTGCACTATATAATAACTAGGTTACTAAAGTAGTGCACTAAATAGGAACTAGGTTACTAAAGTAGTGCACTATATAGGAACTAGGTTACTATATAGGAACTAGGTTACTAAAGTAGTGCACTATATAATAACTAGGTTACTAAATAGGAACTAGGATTCTAAAGTAGTGCACTATATAGGAACTAGGTTACTAAAGTAGTGCACTATATAATAACTAGGTTACTAAAGTAGTGCACTAAATAGGAACTAGGTTACTAAAGTAGTGCACTAAATAGGAACTAGGTTACTAAAGTGGTGCACTATATAATAACTGGGTTACTAAAGTAGTGCACTATATAGGAACTAGGTTACTAAAGTAGTGCACTATATAATAACTAGGTTACTAAATAGGAACTAGGATTCTAAAGTAGTGCACTATATAGGAACTAGGTTACTAAAGTAGTGCACTATATAATAACTAGGTTACTAAAGTAGTGCACTATATAGGAACTAGGTTACTAAAGTAGTGCACTATATAGGAACTAGGTTACTATATAGGAACTAGGTTACTAAAGTGGTGCACTATATAGGAACTAGGTTACTAAAGTGGTGCACTATATAGGAACTAGGTTACTAAATAGGAACTAGGTTACTAAATAGGAAGTAGGTTACTAAATAGGAACTAGGTTACTAAAGTAGTGCACTTTTATTGTAACTAGTCTATAATATGTGGCTGGTTATTGAATAATAAATACATACAAGTGATTGCCATTTCCTTCATAACAATGAGATGCTACCATTAATGTCATTTTCTCTCTATGGGCCTTTGGTAGCTACTAGTGACTATGTGACAAGGAGGATTTTTCAGATCAACAGGCTTAATCCGTCTTTTTTATTCCCCTTTACCCAGTGACCTTAATTGTCCTGAGCCTTAATCTTTACTGTGTCTTGTGTAGCTGCCGGAAAGAGGGATGCTAGACAGGCTGCAGCACCCCTGATACATGTTAATAATTTTGCCCCCCCAAAAAATATCCCAAAATGATATTCATTCCTGTATGAACAGACATAAATAACAAAAAAATACTACACCAGGGAGCATCATTTAGCCACAGAGAATTAATAGTTTCAAAAACATTGCTTGGGATTACGTTTTATCACAAGCACTTACAGTCGGGAAGACTGCAATTTGGGTAGCAACTGTGCCAAATATAGAACAGTTTGTTGTGTTGTGGTTTGTGGCCATAGACATATAATCCACAGAAGGATTTTGGAACCTCTAACTCTGGCAATTTTGACTGTTTAAAGGGATACTTTGGGATTTTGGCAATGACAACCTTTATGTACTTCCACAGAGTCAGATGAATCCCTTTAAACTCACGTATCCCTTTAAACTCACGTATCCCTTTAAACTCACGTATCCCTTTAAACTCATGGGTACACTAGCAATGGCTGCCAGTCCTGTCAATGGCTGCCAGAACTGCCATCTATGGATTATATTTATATGGTTGGTTGCGGCTGTCAGTTTTCCTTCTGCAAATTTCTAAATACAATCACGAGAAAAAAATGTAGTTTGTAAAGCAAATCCCTATTGCTGAAAAAATAAATAATTGTCAACCCTTTTTTTTCTCAACAACTTTTGATTGATTCTGAATGAACAGCACTGTTTTGTGTATATACACATATATATATTGTGGCAGACCAGGGGGTTGGGTCAAAATGTTTACACAGATCAGACACGGAGAGAGTAGGATTAGCTCAGTTTCAAAGGTATTTATTAAAAATAATAGTTCAAAAAGAAAATAATAGGTGTCCCCCATGAGACCCTCTCCGGGATACCGTCTTCTGGGCTCCGGGTCTTGCTGTATCCTGCGGGAACAGAAACTGAACTCACTCCTGTTACCTCTGTAACCGTCCCCAACCATACGGGAGTCCTTTCTTCCCCCAGTCTTCTATTGTGTGCTGCCCTTCTGGCAGATTTATGGGACTTGTACAGCTGGTGAGCAATCAGCCCTTGATTACTCACCAACCCCCAATCAGCCCCAATTAGTCCTGGCCGGAGAGACCGCCGAGACCTGGCACGTTCAGCAGATGGAGCAATTGCCTCGTGATGAATACTCCGTCTGTCACCAGGCCTCGACGAGTCTCCCCCTGGTGGCTGACCAGCTGTACGCCACATACCCCTCCGCCTAGGCTCTGTCGGGGAGGGGACTGTCATTAGTGCAACGTATGTCTCCCTTCTCATTAAGAAGGAAAGAATTTACACAAATTAACTTTTAACAAGGTACACCTGTTAATTTGAAATGCATTCCAGGTGAGTACGTCATGAAGCTGGTTGAGAGAATGCCAAGAGTGTGCAAAGCTGTCATCAAGGCAAAGGGTGGCTACTTTTAAGAATCTCAAATATAAAATATATTTTGATTTGTTTAACACCTTATTGGTTACAATATTATTCCATATGTGGTATTTCACTGTTTTGATGTCTTCACTATTATTCTACAATGTAGCAAATAGTAAAAAGAAAGAAAAGCCCTTGAATGAGTAGGTGTGTACTATATCTATGTATAAACAGAAAAAAAGGAAACGTCTCTTTTTCAGGACCCTGTCTTTCAAAGTTAATTCGTAAAAATCCAAATAACTTCACAGATCTTCATTGTAAAGGGTTTAAACAATCGTTTCCTTTGCTTGTTCAATGAACCATAAACAATTAATGAACATGCACCTGAGGAATGTTCGTTAAGACACTAACAGCTTACAGATGGTAGGCAATTAAGGTCACAGTTATGAAAACTTAGGACACTAAAGAGGCCTTTCTACTGACTCTGAAAAACACCAAAAGAAAGATACCCAGGATCCCTGCTCATCTGCGTGAACGTACCTTAGGCATGCTGCAAGGAGGCATGAGGACTGCAGATGTGGCTAAATTGCAATGTCCGTACTGTGAGACGCCTAAGACAGCTCTACAGGGAGACAGGACGGACAACTGATCGTCCTCGCAGTGGCAGACCACGTGTAACAACACCTGCACAGGATCGGTACATCCGAACATCACACCTGCGGGACAGGTACAGGATGGAAACAACAACTGCCCGAGTTACACCAGGAACACACAATCCCTCCATCAGTGCTCAGACTGTCCGCAATAGGCTGAGAGAGGCTGGACTGAGGGCTTGTAGGCCTGTTGTAAGGCAGGTCATCACCAGACATCACCGGCAACAACGTTGCTTATGGGCACAAACCCACCGTCGAAAGACCAGACAGGACTGGCAAAAAGTGCTCTCCACTGACGAGTCGCGGTTTTGTCTCACCAGGGATGATGGTCGGATTCGCGTTTATCGTCGAAGGAATGAGTGTTACACCGAGGCCTATACTCTGGAGCGGGATTGATTTGGAGGTGGAGGGTCCGTCATGGTCTGGGGCGGTGTGTCACAGCATCATAGGACTGAGCTTGTTGTCATTGCAGGCAATCTCAATGCTGTGCGTTACAGGGAAGACATCCTCCTCCCTCATGTGGTACCCTTCCTGCAGGCTCATCCTGACATGACCCTCCAGCATGACAATGCCACCAGCC
This sequence comes from Brachymystax lenok tsinlingensis, assembly GCA_030435695.1. NCBI lineage: Eukaryota > Metazoa > Chordata > Actinopteri > Salmoniformes > Salmonidae > Brachymystax > Brachymystax lenok. The sequence continues at coordinate 8,091,735 of CM059797.1, read as the reverse complement.
ATACTGCTCGTTCTGTGCGTGATTTCCTGCAAGACAGGAATGTCAGTGTTCTGCCATGGCCAGCGAAGAGCCCGGATCTCAATCCCAATGAGCACGTCTGGGACCTGTTGGATTGGAGGGTGAGGGCTAGGGCCGTTCCCCCCAGAAATGTCCGGGAACTTGCAGGTGCCTTGGTGGAAGAGTGGGGTAACATCTCACAACAAGAACTGACAAATCTGGTGCAGTCCATGAGGAAGAGATGCACTGCAGTACCTAATGCAGCTGGTGGCCACACCAGATACTGACTGTTACTTTTGATTTTGACCCCCCCTTTGTTCAGGGACACATTATTCCATTTCAGTTTATGTCTCAGTTGTTGAATCTTATGTATATATTTATTAATATATATATTAATATTGTACAATCTGTGTGTCTCTTCACTGGCCTTGGGAATTGATGACCATGTCATTTTTATTACTCTCAGTTGGTCACTGTCAGAGTAGCCACTCATTTCGGTCATTTGTGTGGTATAAAAAATGACATAGAATTGGATGAAATGCATTTCTAAAAGGCAATTTTTTTTCAGAGCCTGCTGTGTGAAAATCTCCAAAACGCCTTTGCTCAACTGTATGCCACATCGCAAATGCAACCGCTGGCTCCAGGTCATCTATAAGTCTTTGCTAGGTAAAGCTCCGCCATATCTCAGCTCACTGGTCACCATAGCAACACCCACCCGTAGCACGCACTCCAGCAGGTAAATTTTACTGTTCATCCCCAAAGCCAACACTTCCTTTGGCCGCCTTTCCTTCCAGTTCTCTGCTGCCAATGACTGGAACGAATTGCAAAAATCACTGCAGTTGGAGACTTATATCGCCCTCACTAACTTTAAGCATCAGCTGTCAGAGCAGCTTACCGATCGCTGCAGCTGTACATAATCCATCTGTAAATAGCCCATCCAACCAACTTCCTACCTCATCCCATATTTGTTTTTGTTTTTCTGCTCTTTTGCACACCAGTATTTCTACTTGCACATCCTCATCTGCACATCTATCACTCCAGTGTTAATTTGCTAAATTGTAATTACTTCGCCACTATGGCCTTTTTATTGCCTTACCTCCTTACTTCATTTGCACACACTGTATACAGATTTTTCTATTGTGATATTGACTGTACATTTGTTTATCCCATGTGTAACACTGTGTTGTTGTTTTTATCGCACTGCTTTGCTTTATCTTGGCCAGGTCGCAGTTGTAAATGAGAACTTGTTCTCAACTGGCCTACCTGGTTAAATAAAGGTGAAATAAAAAAAAATATATATAAATTATTGGCATTGGAAACATATGTTTACATTGCCAGAGCAAGTGAAATAGATAATAAACAAAAGTGAAATAAACAATAAAAAATTGACAGTAAACATTACACTCATAAAGCTTCCAAAATAATAAAGACATTTCAAATGTCATTATGTCTATATACATCTCTCTCTCTCTCTCTCTCTCTCTCTCTCTCTCTCTCTCTCTCTCTCTCTCTCTCTCTCTCTCTCTCCTCATCACGTAAGGTTTGAATCATTGCCATAACAAAACAATTTTCCCTGGTGAACATTTACTGAACGTATCCAGCTCCTGTCTCAAAGCCAGAGGAGTTGTTTTCTGTGTGTTCTTTAGTGGATTTGCAGTGTTCTTTTTCTTCTCCACCAATCAAAGTTCCTTCCGTGTGTTCTTTTTCTTGTCCACCAATCAAAGTTCCTTCCGTGTGTTCTTTTTCTTCTCCACCAATCAAAGTTCCTTCCGTGTGTTCTTTTTCTTCTCCACCAATCAAAGTTCCTTCCGTGTGTTCTTTCACTCCAACATCTGTGGATGTGGGTGTACTGTATGTACTTTCCCCTCACCTCCTGTGGATGTTCTGTGTGTTCTATAGCCTCTTCTCATGCTGTTTTATTTTTTCTTCCACCAGGCTCAGCTGGCCCTGGCATCTCCCTCTGGACCTGGGGTGTGTCGGGGGCTATGGTGAAGACATGTGCCTCAGCGGGAGGACTGGATGTCATGGAGGAGATGGATTGGGGCTGCGGAGAGGATTGGGTAAAGTGTTGGAGAGAGGAGGGCTGGACACAGAGCTTGGGAAAGAGAGAAGACTGGAGAGAGGGATGGCGAGAGAGAGAGGGCAGGGAACCGGGACAGGGCTGGGGCAGGAGACAAGGCTTGGGAGAGACCTGGGAGGCTGGTCATTCACCCTGCTGGTCCTGCTCATCCTACTCCCTCCGGTGTTCCCCCAGTGCCCTGACAGCTGCCACTGTGTGTGGGAGAGCAGCATGGTGCTGTGTACAGACGCTGGGCTCCGTGAGTTCCCCCAGGGCCTTCCTCCGGACACCGTCACCCTCCACCTGGAGAGAAACTACATCCGCTCGCTCCCCGAGGGCGCCTTCAGGCAAGGAAGATAACAGTTGTGATTCTTTATTCACCCTGCTTCATTATTGTCATTAGCTCATTTAATTAATTAATTAAATTATGTTTCTTTCATTAGAATTCATATCTGGCTCCCAGTTTGGTTTTAGTTCCTGGTGTAATTATGATGTTTCTGACACTTCTTCTTGTTATATACCTTCCCTTCAGGGAGCTGACCCACCTGAGGGAGCTTTACCTCTCCCACAACCGCATTGACACCCTCTCCTCCGGGGCCCTGCGCCACCTGAGCTCAGAGCTCCGTCTCCTGGACCTTTCACACAACCAGTTACGCCAGGCCAGCCGAGACGAGTTCAGTTCCACGCGGGCCAAGACGCGCCTCTACCACAACCCGTGGCATTGTGACTGTACCCTGCAGGAGCTGATGGAGACATTAAATCTAGAGCCGGAGACGGTCAACGGGATTGTGTGTGAGAGCTCGGTGAGGAGCGCCGGGGAGGTGAGTCGCTGGGAGGATCCAGGGGGTGCAGGGGAGCACGCCGGTCAACCACTGGTTAAGTTGCTCGACTCGGGTGTGAACTTCTGTAATCTCCAGCGGAAGACCACGGATGTGGCTATGCTGGTGACCATGTTTGTGTGGTTCTTCATGGTCATTGTTTATGTGGTCTACTACGTGAGACAGAACCAGGCTGAGACCAGAAGACATCTGGAGTATCTGAAGAGTTTGCCCAGTCCGAGGAAAACACCCACAGAGACAGACACGATAAGCACTGGTCTCTGAACTATTTATTTATTGTCTTTATTTAATCAAGGGAGGTTATTGAGAACACATTCTCTTTTACAAAAACAACCAAGAGAAGGCCTATCGAAAAGGCCGTAGAGACAATTCATGTCTCTGTATTGGGACGGAGCTTGTTAATGGAAAATGGACTCTCTATAACAACTTTGACTTTAATTAAATTATTACAGCATTTTATTTTTGTAACTACTGGGTCTTTCCATAATTATTTATATATATTTTTTGCCCTAACTACATTTATACAAAAAAATATGTTTTGTATTCACTGGCACGTGCACAGCTTTAAAGCTGTCCAAATGGAGAGAGAAAGACCAGAAGAAGAAAGAAACACCTTTTATCATCAATACTGGTGGCTTTCAACATCAATACTGGTGGCTTTCATCTTCAATACTGGTGGCTTTCATCATCAATACTGGTGGCCTTCATCATCAATACTGGTGGCTTTCATCTTCAATACTGGTGGCTTTCATCATCAATACTGGTGGCCTTCATCATCAATACCGGTGGCTTTCATCATCAATACTGGCGGCTTTCATGTTCAATACTGGTGGCTTTCATCATCAATACTGGTGGCTTTCATCTTCAATACAGATGGCTTTCATCATCAATACCGGTGGCTTTCATCATCAATACTGGTGACTTTCATCATCAATACTGGTGACTTTCATCATCAATACTGGTGGCTTTCATCATCAATACTGGTGGCTTTCATCATCAATACTGGTGGCTTTCATCATCAATACTGGTGGCTTTCATCTTCAATACTGGTGGCTTTCATCATCAATACTGGTGGCTTTCATCATCAATACTGGTGGCTTTCATCTTCAATACTGGTGACTTTCATCATCAATACTGGTGGATTTCATCTTCAATACTGGTGGCTTTCATCATCAATACTGGTGGCTTTCATCATCAATACTGGTGGCTTTCATCTTCAATACTGGTGACTTTCATCATCGATACTGGTGGCTTTCATCATCAATACTGGTGGCTTTCATCATCAATACTGGTGGCTTTAATCATCAATACTGGTGGCTTTCATCATCAATACTGGTGGCTTTCATCTTCAATACTGGTGGCTTTCATCATCAATACTGGTGGCTTTCATCATCAATACTGGTGGCTTTCATCATCAATACTGGTGGCTTTCATTTTCAATACTGGTGGCTTTTATCATCAATACTGGTGGCTTTTATCATCAATACTGGTGGCCTTCATCATCAATACCGGTGGCTTTCACCATCAATACTGGCGGCTTTCATCTTCAATACTTGTGGCTTTCATCAACTATACTGGTGGCTTTCATCATCAATACTGGTGGCTTTCATCAACAATACTGGTGGCTTTCATCATCAATACTGGTGGCTTTCATCATCAATACCGGTGGCTTTCATCATCAATACTGGCGGCTTTCATCTTCAATACTTGTGGCTTTCATCAACAATACTGGTGGCTTTCATCAACAATACTGGTGGCTTTCATCATCAATACTGGTGGCTTTCATCATCAATACTGGTGGCTTTCATCAACAATACTGGTGGCCTTCATCTTCAATACTGGTGGCTTTCATCAACAATACTGGTGGCTTTCATCATCAATACTGGTGGCTTTCATCTTCAATACTGGTGGCTTTCATCATCAATACTGGTGGATTTCATCTTCAATACTGGTGGCTTTCATCATCAATACTGGTGGATTTCATCTTCAATACTGGTGGCTTTCATCTTCAATACTGGTGGCTTTCATCTTCAATACTGGTGGCTTTCATCATCAATACTGGTGGCTTTCACCTTTAATACTGGTGGCTTTCATCTTCAATACAGGTGGATTTCATCTTCAATACAGGTGGCTTTCGTCTTTAATACAGGTGGCTTTCATCTTCAATACTGGTGGCTTTCATCTTTAATACTGGTGGCTTTCATCATCAATACTGGTGGCTTTCATCTTTAATACTGGTGGCTTTCATCATCAATACTGGTGGCTTTCATCATCAATACTGGTAGCTTTCATCTTCCATTGTACTCTTAACAGGGAATACTCACCTTGACCAAATTAGTTTTATCACCCTTACGAGCCAGAACACAGCCTGAGATCCTCTGGCAGGGCACTGTTGACCAATTCAAAGTCTAGGTTGAAAACTAAAGGAGATTGGGCATTTTCCATTAAGGCCCAGAGACTTTGGAATGGTCTACCAGAGGACATCAGCCTTGTAGATGCAGTGCCTCTTTTTAAATCCCTTCTGAAGACACACTTTTATAAAGATTCTTAGTACTTTTATTTTATGATGTGAAGCATGTTACTTGTATTGAAAAGCGCTATACAAATAAAGTTATTATTATATTAAACCCCACTAATCCCTCAATCCCCACTACATCCATTCCTTCCTGCTGTTCTAATTTTACCCTGGCCCTAAGAAGTGGGTGGTGAATCCGTTTTTTAGTCATCAAGTACGTAGCAAGCCATCATTTCTAAATTGGCCAAGTGGGAGAGACTAGTGTATGACGGCAGTGTATCAACTGTCTCATAAGCAGAGCAATTAAATGAAGACCTGATTTAGAATTGGTTTAATAGTTAACATTATCTTTGCTAAAAATTATCAGACGAATGTAACAAACTTGTTTTTTAAGAAATGCTTGTTTCTGTGGATCCTAATGTATCTTCTTAGTGCTGTTATAAGGCCTGGTTTTCTGTCTGTGTGGTTAAAATGATGGTCCTATATTTTCCTCCTGGACTTTCTTATTGTTAGTGAAGTGAGTTTAAAGAGACAGTTGACTTTGGGATATTTCCAATTGAGCCAAAATATGCAGCTATTACCTTGAATGCAGTCTTCTCGAACAGTCTTCACGCCATGGATTGAAACTAGGGGCTCTATTCAATCGTGGAAGTTCAGCATTACAGCCTGATTGAAATTTAAAGGCGATGTTCCCGCATGAGCAGAGACTGCATTCACGGTAAACGCTGCGTATGCCAGCTCAATCGGAAATGATCTTAAAACGTATATTGCGGAATCTGTAACGCTTCAGCGATCCAGACTGAATAGGTTAATGTCGTGAACTAAATGAAAGCATGCAGGTGATTGTGTTACGAACGTGTAATACGTTGAATGACTTTTTTCTGACATTATTGAAATCCAAAATTTAAATGGATTGGGAATGACTCCTGTACCATATTGTTGTTATATAAATTAGAATAGGATGTTATGTGTTTCATGAAAAAAACTGTTTGTACCGTAGCCTATAAGTGGTAAGTTTCTGTGGAGATATTCCTATTTCATTTGTCTCAGACAAAGAGGTTTTGTATTGTGTGTGTGTAATGTTGTGGCATTCAGAGTTCCATTCTATCACAGGTTGTGGTATAGCACTGTCAATTTAAATGATAGCACTGTCAATTTAAATGATAGCACTGCCAATTTAAATGATATCACTGTCAATTTAAATGATAGCACTGTCAATTTAAATTATATCACTGTACCTTTAAATTATATCACTGTTCATTTATATGATGGCACTGCCCCTTTAAATGATAGCACTGTCCCTTTAAACGATAGCACTGTCCCTTTAAATGATAGCACTGCCCCTTTAAATGATAACCAAACTCCTTTAATTCATAGCACTGTCCTGTCATTAACTGCAGTGTAACTGTTTTGTGTCAAAGGCTACAATGAATATAGACCGCAACCTGAGTGACGAAACCGGTTCTGTGGAGATGCCAATAACCCAGACAACAAGAACCAAGCATGCCTCCTTCTGTGTCATTTTTACAACGTTTTTTATTTGTGATGTATTTTTGTCCTGCTGATTAGTTTTTTTTTTCTCCTGTTGTTTTAAATGTCAATAATTATTCTAACAAAGATGACATCGTAGAACCGGGAAACCAATACATCAAATAATAAGTGAACTTTAAAACCAAATATCGGAAAAAAATATATATATATATATATATATATATATATATATATAAAAATAACGTGTCTCTGTGTTGTTTAGAGAAATGCTTCTGCCTTTTATTGCTACAGTGAAAGGTGAAAAGTCAGGAAAGAAAAGGAAACAAATGCAAAGACAGGATGACAATCAATTCATACAGTTACTGGTGATTGCGGTTGGAAATGTTTCCCATTCCTTCTCTCATCTAGCATGCTTAAAAACAATCTGAAAATATTGAGAAAAAAAAAAGGTTTTACATTTACAAAATAGTACATGATATGAACTTTGCACCTCCTCACAAAATGTTGCATACTATCTCCAATGAAGAAAACAGAAAATAAAATGGGGTGCCACCCACTTGTGATCCATGGTCTCTCCTTGTGTGTTCTGACTGCATCCCACCGCTCGATATGCACTTAGCTCAAACACACAGACCAACGGAAAGGCCCATACAGGACACAGAATCAAAATTTGGTACGGCTTCTATCTCGGGGAATATAATACCGTCAGAAAAAAAAAAGGTTCAATCATACTTTCAGGTTACAGAAACAAATGATCCCCCCCAGATATGTTACGCTACACACTCTTCTCTGGAGCATTATGGGGGCGAATAACAACCAGAAAAAACTAAACATAAAAATAAATAAAATAAAAAGCGACTTCAGCCTGTAACTTGTTATTTCTTTTATTTCTAATTTACATGAATCAAAACAAAATCAGATCATCATATTTAATAATAATAATAATAATAGTAATGCTATTATTATTAACAATATGACCATTATTATTAATATAAAAAATATATATACACACCCTCACAACTGAATGCACCCTCTGCACTGGTCATGGTGATTTCCCTCTGTGTGTAAATGAGGGCTGGATTGTCCAGTAGTGATATCAAGTCTAAAAGCCCTATCCCGTTCCTGATCCTAGGGGGGTGTGTCCTGTTCCTAGAGGGCCATGGCCAGGGCCGAGGTACTTCCTGCCAGGGCAGAAGGTACTTCCTGTGTGAGGGGACAGCGGGGGTTTATGGGAGGACGTGGAGTGGGATAGGTCAACGGTCAAAGTCAACTTCTGGTGTGCTTCTCACAGCATGGGGTCTAATGCACCAAAGAGAAGATCGCCCAGGCTGGATTTATAAACTTTGATTCAGGGTTTAACTTTGATTTGTTGTTTCTTTCTTTTGTGTGTGTGTGTGAGGTAGCTTAAAATATTATAATTAAAACAAAATAAAACAAACCAAAAAAGTTTAGAGCTGGGATTGATTCCGAATTGAACATGTCTCTTACAAAATATATTCTGGACATGGTTTATGTGTCATTGGGCTACCATGGAGGAAGGTCAGGGTTGGGGGCAACAACATTTACCACTCTGAAAAATGATCTCAGCGTGAAATGTACTCTCTGAAAAATGTATATATATGTATACACACATATACATATATGTACACACATTATAAACATGTCACTAATACATTAGTATCTGGTTGTTAAAGAATACAGACTTGTTTTACAACAATAGCACCATTTGACTTTATTATAATACACAGTAACTTCCTGATACACACTGGGGCGGCGGTTGGAAGTAGGAACACCTGCACTTATCACACTGCTAGATTTTTTGGTTTTGGATTTGATATAATGTTTAGGGTGTGGAGGTATGGAAGAGGAACAAGAAAGGGGGAGGGGGGGTACTGATAGAACATGTATGTTGTTGTGCGTGGGGCCTTTTTACAGGGTAACACACTCAGTCCTAACACACCTGGGACCCACACCTGAACAATAAATAAATAACACCAACTCATGGTCTGTGCCGCTGCCTCTTTCTCCTCTTCCCCTCGGTCCTTCCTGTTAGCGGGGAGCTGCTCCCAGGCTAGGGGGTGGAGGGGATGGAGGGAGGGCCGAGGCGCCATGGGAGGAGGGTCTGATGGAGGGAGACTGGAAGACCATGAAATCCAAGATGAATATTGCCGGTGCCGTTCAGTGCAGGACTTAGTTGGAAAAAAGCACTTTTTACTTAAAAAAAATAAAAATAATAGTGTCTTGATCTTTCTCTATTCTTTCATTCTTCCTTGTTTGATAGAAGTGTAGTGTTCCTCTCTCATATTGTATGTGTTTTTCCCCTCTACTTCTCCTTCATCCCTCTTTCTTTACAAGAAGCAGACCGCGCCGACGTCAACACCAAACTCCTGGTCCGCTCCTCCAATATCCACAGGAGCGATGTCCACGATGGGCAGCCGGCTGGTCTTCTGTGATCTGTACTCAATCACTGTCTTTCCCCACGTTCCTTTATGTTTCTGGGGACCGAGAGACAGACATGTTATAGATATAGATAGGGGACAGACATGTTATAGATATAGATAGGGGACAGACATGTTATAGATATTGATAGGGGACAGACATAGATAGGGGACAGACATGTTATAGATAGGGGACAGACATGTTATAGATATAGATAGGGGACAGACATGTTATAGATATAGATAGGGGACAGACATGTTATAGATAGGGGACAGACATGTTATAGATAGGGGACAGACATGTTATAGATATAGATAGGGGACAGACATGTTATAGATATTGATAGGGGACAGACATAGATAGGGGACAGACATGTTATAGATAGGGGACAGACATGTTATAGATATAGATAGGGGACAGACATGTTATAGATAGGGGACAGACATGTTATAGATAGGGGACAGACATGTTATAGATATAGATAGGGGACAGACATGTTATAGACATTGATAGGGGACAGACATGTTATAGATATTGATAGGGGACAGACATGTTATAGATATAGATAGGGGACAGACATGTTATAGACATTGATAGGGGACAGACATGTTATAGACATTGATAGGGGACAGACATGTTATAGATATAGATAGGGGACAGACATGTTATAGATATAGATAGGGGACAGACATGTTATAGACATTGATAGGGGACAGACATGTTATAGACATTGATAGGGGACAGACATGTTATAGACATTGATAGGGGACAGACATGTTATAGATATAGATAGGGGACAGACATGTTATAGATATAGATAGGGGACAGACATGTTATAGATATAGATAGGGGACAGACATGTTATAGACATTGATAGGGGACAGACATGTTATAGACATTGATAGGGGACAGACATGTTATAGATATAGATAGGGGACAGACATGTTATAGACATTGATAGGGGACAGACATGTTATAGACATTGATAGGGGACAGACATGTTATAGACATTGATAGGGGACAGACATGTTATAGATATAGATAGGGGACAGACATGTTATAGATATAGATAGGGGACAGACATGTTATAGACATTGATAGGGGACAGACATGTTATAGACATTGATAGGGGACAGACATGTTATAGACATTGATAGGGGACAGACATGTTATAGATATTGATAGGGGACAGACATGTTATAGACATTGATAGGGGACAGTGAATGAGTGTATTTGTGGGTTAGGGTTAAATAGGCTCAAGACTGTTCTGTGTTTTCATCACCGTGCAGCCGTCCTCCATCACATTGCATGTAAAGTGGCTGTTGCCTGTGTGTGGGTGTGTATGTATGAGAGAGAGTGTGTGTTTTGATCCTCTCACCGTGCAGCCGTCCTCCATAACGGTGTATGTAAAGCGGCTGTTGCCCTCAGCTCTAATCTCCACATCATTGGAGCCCTGGAGCAGCACGGCCTTCTTCAGGTTGCCCGTGGCCCCGTCCATGTAGGCCACGCTGTTCTTGCAGTGGTAGGTGAGGTTCTGACTAGCCTCGGTGGACAGCAGCCGCAGGAAGGTCATCTGAATGCTGGCCGTGTTGGCTGCCAGACTGTCATCGCCATAGCTGAACTGAGAGAGAGAGAGAGAGAGAGAGAGAGAGAGAGAGAGAGAGAGAGAGAGAGAGAGAGAGAGAGAGAGAGAGAGAGAGAGAGAGAGAGAGAGAGAAGGGCGGTTAGGACCAGTACAACGATGGATATAATTTTACAATGTCAATGGTTAAAACTAGTGAGAGAGGCCTGGGAGACAGGGATGTAAGAATCAATGACATCATTATATCAGAACTATATCAGAATTTTAACTGACTTAGTGGCATTGAGATAATGTACGTAAAAAGTAATTGTGTCGTATTTCAGTCAAAAGACAGGAATCCCCTAAAGGACTGAAACAGACTAATCACAGAGAGGCTTGAGAAAATCAGTGCACTTTGCACACTAAACCGATGTCACCTGAGATTGAAGAGGAAGAATCGTGATTGTATGATCGTAATCATTTTTATATCTGGGGCAGCAGGTAGCCTAGTGGTTAGAGTGTTGGACTGGTAAACGGAAGGTTGCAAGGTTGCATCCCCGAGCTGACAAGGTAAAAATCTGTTGTTCTGCCCCTGAACAAGGCAGTTAAGGCCGTCATTAAAAATAAGAATTTGTTCTTAACTGACTTGCCTAGTTAAATAAAACTAAAATAAATAAATAGAAGAGACTGAAAAGAGATTGAATCGTGACTCACGTGGAATCCTCCGTTCATAGTCTCTCCGAACCAGATGTGTTTGGCCGCTATGCTCTTGCTGGACCACCAGTTCTTCTTGGGGATGCTGGCGGGCTTGGGGTAGACGCAGGACTCTCCAGTCTCCATGTTACAGTAGACCTTGATGGCGTCTATGGTGCAGCCCTGGTTAGGGTCGATCCAGTACTCTCCTGCAGACAGACAGAGGAGAAGAAGACGGCTCAGATTGAATCAGCTGTTATTCCTCTGTACTATAATACACATGTTCATATTTACTTTCTCTTTTGAACAATACAGAACCTTCCAGACTTCCTAAATATTATGGAAGTATTGCCCAATCAGTGGATGCAGGAGAAATGTCACCTGACCAGGAGAACCTTTAGGACCCTGAGTTTTTCCTGGTAAAGTCACGTTGCTCGGCTAAAATTCTTCACCCCTAAACAAAGAGACAATCTTGGCTCCTAATCCCGTCACATACCACTCTTCCAGTCAGGGTGGCACAGCTTCAGGTCTCTGCAAGTACGTGCAGGGTTCTTCTTGGAGCCCTCGGGGGAGCGGATGTTCTCGATCTGGTTGTTGAGGGACTTGAGCGTGGCGTCCACCTCGGCGTCGTGCGTCCTCAGGTTTCCGGAGGCCTGGTCGGCCCTCATGTACCTCAGGGGATCGGGGGACTTCTCAGGCTGAGACAGGCCAGCGAAGGCAGACATGTCGATGCCAGGGCCGGGAGGACCAGGAGGACCAGGGGGCCCAGAGTTTCCAGGTGGACCCTGCGATACACAGACAGAAAGATAGAATGAATTGATTGAAGAAATTGGAAAACCAAGACGCTAGACTACGAGCTACAGGTACTGCTACCAGGGCCATAGGTATTACAGAGGAGGAAAAACACAGAGCAGAGGGATACTTAAAGCACAGGTAGCATCACGTGTTCATATGGCTGCCATCTCAGGTGACACCCTGCTCCCTACACAGGGCGTTACTTTGACCAGAGCAAAGGTAGCACACTATACGGGGAATAGGGGGTGATTTCAGATTTGTACCATGTCACACAGTGTCCTCTCCTCTCCTCTCCTCTCCTCTCCCCTCCCCTCTAATACTAAGATAAGTTGAGAGATAGATGGGAGATGAGAGCGTTACTCACAGAGGGACCAGTCTCTCCAGAGCGACCACGGGGCCCGGGGGGTCCGATGGGGCCGGGCATACCGTTGGAACCATCCTTTCCAGAGGGACCAACAGGTCCGGGGGGTCCCTACACAAAACACACACAAGGATTTAGCTGTACTGTACTGTAGACTAGAGCTCTGCCTGCCGTGCTCTTCGGCTGACAGTAAGGAAGGCTACAGCTCAAACCTCTGTGTAAGAGTTGTTAACCATTCTGTCTATACTCACTCTTGATCCACTTGGTCCGGCAGGTCCAGAGGCACCCTGGTCTCCAGATTGACCCTATGGGGAGAGACAATGTGAGACAATGTATATAGGACAGATTGACCCTATGAGGAGAGACAAGGTGAGACAATGTATACAGGACAGATTGACCCTATGAGGAGAGACAAGGTGAGACAATGTATACAGGACAGATTGACCCTACAGGTAAAGGCTAAAGGGACATTTATATGGTATAGAGAGATTTGTGGTATAGAGAGATTTGTGATATAGAGAGATTTGTGATATAGAGAGATTTGTGGTATAGAGAGATTTGTGGTATAGAGAGATTTGTGGTATAGAGAGATTTGTGGTATAGAGAGATTTGTGGTATAGAGAGATTTGTGATATAGAGAGATTTTGAGGTAAAGAGAAATAAAGGGTACAGGGAGATTAGGGGTACAGGGAAATTAGGGGTACAGGAAGATCAGGGGGTACAGGAAGATTAGGGGTACAGGAAGATTAGGGGTACAGGAAGATTAGGGGTACAGGAAGATTAGGGGTACAGGAAGATTAGGGGTACAGGAAGACTAGGGGTACAGGGAGAGATTTGTGATATAGAGAGATTTTGAGGTAAAGAGAAATAAAGGGTACAGGGAGATTAGGGGTACAGGGAAATTAGGGGTACAGGGAGATAAGGGGTACAGGAAGATTAGGGGGTACAGGGAGATCAGGGGGTACAGGAAGATTAGGGGTACAGGAAGATTAGGGGTACATGAAGATTAGGGGTACAGGAAGATTAGGGGTACAGGAAGATTAGGGGTACAGGGTGATTAGGGGTACAGGGTGATTAGGGGTACAGGGAAATTAGGGGGCACAGAAAGATTAGGGGGTACAGGGAAATTAGGGGGCACTGAAAGATTAGGGGTGCAGGGAAATTAGGGGTACAGGGAGATTAGGGGTACAGGAAGATTAGGGGGTACAGGGAGATCAGGGGTACAGGAAGATTAGGGGGTACAGGAAGATTAGTGGTACAGGAAGATTAGGGGTACAGAAAGATTAGGAGTACATGAAGATTATGGGTACAGGAAGATTAGGGGTACAGGAAGATTAGGGGTACAGGAAGATTAGGGGTACAGGGTGATTAGGGGTACAGGGAGATTAGGGGTACAGGAAGATTAGGGGCACAGGGTGATTAGGGGTACAGGGAGATCAGGGGGTACAGGAAGATTAGGGGGTACAGGGAGATCAGGGGGTACAGGAAGATTAGGGGTACAGGAAGATTAGGGGGTACAGGGAGATCAGGGGTACAGGAAGATTAGGGGTACAGGGAGATCAGGGGGTACAGGAAGATTAGGGGTACAGGAAGATTAGGGGGTACAGGAAGATTAGGGGGTACAAAAGATGAGGGGTACAGGAAGATTAGGGGTACAGGAAGATTAGGGGTACAGGAAGATTAGGGGTACAGGATGATTAGGGGGTACAGGAAGATTAGGGGTACAGGAAGATTAGGGGGTACAGGAAGATTAGGGGGTAAAGGAAGATTAGGGGGTACAGGAAGTTTAGGGGGTGCAGAAATATTAGGGGCTACAGGAAGATTAGAGGGCACAGAAATATTAGGGGGTACAGGAAGATTGGGTACAGGGAGATTAGGGGATATAGAAAGATTAGGGGGTACAGGGAGATTAGGGGTACAGGGAGATTAGGGGTACAGGGAGATTAGGGGCACAGGGAGATTAGGGGGGTACTTACGGGAGGTCCGGGCAGACCCTGCAGACCTGTGAATCCTCTGTGTCCCTTCTGTCCTCTCTCGCCACCCTCTCCAGCCTCACCCTTGTCTCCACGGGGTCCTTGGGGTCCAGCCATTCCCCTGGCTCCAGCAGGCCCGGCGGGCCCAGCGGGTCCTTGAGCTCCCTATAGCACAGCCAAGAAACATACACAGGGTTAGGAAGGGCTGCAATACAATGGTATTTGAGTAAACCGTTAAATCCAAGAACTTTATGGATGAATTAAAACATTAATATCCGACTGAACTCTATCACATATCCAGTTTATCCTGGCAAGAGAAAATAGACAGAAAACATAAACATGGCCTGGGTTGTTCACCCCTGACGTCCTCTCAAGAGAGGGGGTTTAGGGGTGTTATAAGGCTTCACCCCTGACGTCCTCTCAAGAGAGGGGGTTTAGGGGTGTTATAAGGCTTCACCCCTGACGTCCTCTCAAGAGAGGGGGTTTTAGGGGTGTTATAAGGCTTCACCCCTGACGTCCTCTCAAGAGGGGGGGGGGGGTTTAGGGGTGTTATAAGGCTTCACCCCTGACGTCCTCTCAAGAGGGGTTTAGGGGTGTTATAAGGCTTCAGAGGTGCCATTGGGGATGTTATGGGGAGTGATTTAAGGTGTATACTCACAGCCTCTCCCCTGTCTCCTTGCTTGCCTGTGGGGCCGACAGGGCCGGGGGAACCATTGGCACCTGGGGAGCCAGGAGCACCAGCAGGACCAGTGTTACCACGGTCACCCTTGATTCCAGTGGATCCATCTCTACCAGGTGGTCCATCAGAACCAGCGTTGCCCTGAGAGACAATTACACATTGTTTAATATCAGAAACATCAAACGTATAGTTACTGGTCCAGTTAATCATGACAGTGAGTTAACGTATTGTACTGCTGGTATAGAGTTGACCATGAGAGGCCATAACTGTGACACTGTGCTGCATTAAATGGCACACTATTCCCTATATAGTGCACTACATTTGGCCAGAGCACTATGCGGACCCTGTTTAAAAAATAATGCGCTATATAAGAACTAGATGCCATTTCAGACACAACACGTTATGGGACAGACACTGACCTCTCTACCGGGCTCTCCAGCGGGTCCAGTCAGTCCAGGGGGTCCCACTGGGCCAGGGGGTCCACGGTCTCCGCTTCCACCAGGAGCTCCTTGTTTACCAGGCTCTCCCTGGGGAGATGGACACAGTTTAGTTGGTGGACCACCAATAGGGGGCGACAGGTTAGTTGGTGGACCACCAATAGGGGGCGACATTTTAATCAATAGTCTAATCAATAGTCATTGATTCACCTATCTTTTTCTTTGAATATCCATCCATCCATTCTTACTTGAAATGGGTGGGGTGAGTACAAGTCAATTGACAGTACAATATTATTCTGTCATCTATAATAGGCTAATGAATCATAATGAATGAATTAATGAATAGTCTAATGAATTAATGAATTAATGAATGAATGAATAGTCTAATGAATATGCTAATGAATGAATGAATAGTCTAATGAATTAATGAGATGTGTAATGTGGTGTATGTGACTTACAGAGGGTCCTGGCAGGCCAGGGAAACCTCTCTCTCCACGCTGTCCTGGAAGACCAACAATACCACGCTGTCCAGCCAGACCTGAAGGACCCGAAGGGCCATCGGGACCCTGGGAGGAGGAAGAGAGGAAGAAGAGGAGGAAGAGAGGAGAGGAAGAGAGGAGAGGAGGAGAAGAGAGAAGGAAGAGAGAAGGAAGAGAGGAGAGGAGGAGAGGAGAGAAGGAAGAGAGAAGGAAGAGAGGAGGAAGTGAAGGACAGTGTGTTATTTTCAAGGATCTCTGGTGAGTGTTTTCAACAACAACTAAAAATCTATCAACAGAATAACCATAAAAATCAATAAACATAACATAATTTTGTGTGCACTGCATCCAACTCCACTTCTGTGATTTAGGCCAGAGAGGAACAGCGTGTCTTATCATGTCAGGGGTGAACTGTACTGCAGGGAGTGGACGTACAAAGTAAAACACTTGTCCTCTCTGCCATCATATCTCTGTCCAGGTGATATTAACGCCCTGGCAGACAGCAGTGTGTTTGAGCTGGTTATTGGGTCAGTGACGAACACATACTGACGGCCCTGTGTTGTGATAGGGACGAGGGAATAGTGTTTGTCCATTATAATGGACCTTTCTTTCATTCCCTGGACTGATGTCCATGCCGGGTTGGGTTGGAAGTAAACCCAAGAAAAACTTCTAATAAATAAAGCCAATATTGCTTCATAGCTGCAAAACCCCCAAATGAATGTATTTCAGTGTTAACTTGGGTGGTGGGATGTGTGTTGTCAGTGACATCACAATCTGGGGATCATCACAGATTCAGGACACGGTGGGCTCAATATGGTCTCAAAGCCCGCAGGACCTGTATATGAGGAGGGTTGTGATAAAGGGTGAATTCAGCATGTATTACCACCTTTTGGTTTAGTAGGGTGCTGGGCTGAATGAGAGTTATCAAGCCCGTCCACTATGCCCCGGGGTTGGAGCTTGGAAACAGGTGAACTTACAGAGGGACCGTCCTCTCCGGCATCTCCCTTCTCTCCAGGGGCTCCAGCGGCTCCACGCAGCCCAGCGTCTCCCTGCCTGCCTGGGGGTCCACCGTCGCCACGCACACCCTTAGGACCATCTTTACCAGCAGGGCCAGCAGGACCAGCAGCACCAGGGTTACCCTGCAGAGACACATCAATCAATCAACTAATCAATCAGTAAATCAAGCAACCAATCAAGCAATCAGTCAATCAACCAATCAGCATGGTTAAAACCAGAAATGTAGCATACAGAACAATACAGACAGACAGACAGGAGCAGGTCAATACTCTCTGGGACAATGGGGGCTCCTCAGAGGAGGAAACATTAAAAAAAGTTATTTTTAGATAAAAATATACTAAAGCAGTGTGTTTGGACTGGTTATTGGGTCAGTGATGAACACATACTGACGGCCCTGTGTTGTGATGGGATGTCCATTATTTATTCAAAAATGAAGGAGAAGCGAGAGAGAGAGAGAGAGAGAGAGAGAGAGAGAGAGAGAGAGAGAGAGAGAGAGAGAGAGAGAGAGTTTAACCTACTCAAATCCCTGGCTCAAACAGAGAGGGATGGTATGCTAGCTGGCTATGGCTATCCAACACTGTAACTCTTCCAAGTCAAGAGAAGCTTTTGGTTGTATAAATGTATTGCCACCGGAGCCCGCCGATGTAACTGCTAGACTGCTTTGACTGTACACTGTACTGCATGATTGTAGCGGGTTTACTAACGCATTAGTTCTAGTAGGAGCAGGTCAGTACTCTCTGTAATAACAACCATTCAGACTGATAGGAGCAGGTCAGTACTCTCTGTAATAACAACCATTCAGACTGATAGGAGCAGGTCAGTACTCTCTGTAATAACAACCATTCAGACTGATAGGAGCAGGTCAGTACTCTCTGTAATAACAACCATTCAGACTGATAGGAGCAGGTCAGTACTCTCTGTAATAACAACCATTCAGACTGATAGGAGCAGGTCAGTACTCTCTGTAATAACAACCATTCAGACAGATAGGAGCAGGTCAGTACTCTCTGTAATAACAACCATTCAGACTGATAGGAGCAGGTCAGTACTCTCTGTAATAACAACCATCCAGAAGAGCAGAATGAAACCAGGTTGATATGCTCTACATCCAGCGTTATTCACTACTGATTCCAGTGGGAGAAACTGCTACAGTAAATACTATACTAAATATTATACTAAATACTATAGTATATACTATACTAAATACTATAGTAAATACTATAGTAGATACTATACTAAATACTATACTTGATACTATACTTAATACTATACTAAATACAATACTAAATACTATAGTAAATACTACAGTATATACTATACTAAATATTATACTAAATACTATAGTATATACTATACTAAATACTATAGTAAATACTATAGTAGATACTATACTAAATACTATACTTGATACTATACTTAATACTATACTAAATACAATACTAAATACTATAGTAAATACTATAGTATATACTATACTAAATACTATAGTAAATAATATAGCAAATACTAAACCAAATACTATACTAAATAATATAGTGATGCTGAATGACTCTGTGTTGGTCTGTTTATTGGTTTCAAACCCAGAAGGATGCATGGGATTCCGAACGCAAGGTTCCGTTCGAAATGGGAATCTATTTTTGTTGTTGTGTCTAAGTCTGTATATATAGCTGGACATTATGTTGTATCACGTTAACAAAGTGATGATTGATTTCACCCACTGAATGACCATAATTGTCTGTATGTTTTTTATTTTACCAGGCCAGTCAGCTAAGAACAAATTCTTGTTTTCAATGACGGTCTAGGAACAGTGGGTTAACTGCCTTGTTCAGGGGGCAGAACGACAGATTTTTATCTTGTCAGCTCGGGGATTCGGTCTTGCAACCTTTAGGTTACCAGTCCAACGCTCTAACCACTAGGCTACCTGCCGCGGTATATTCTGAAATGTATCAGGAAACTATTGGAAAAACTTGGAGAGATCCTTCATTTTGGAAAATGTTTACCAACACTGTTACGCCCACATGAAAACAATGCCTTTTCTATTCCAGTCAAATCCAACACTTCAGATTACAGTGAACAATCCCAGTTTGCGAGTATAACAATCAGTGTCATTTAGTCTTCAGTACCAATTTCCTAGGTAGGGTGCTTGAGTTGTGTGTGTTTGAGTTGTGTGTGTTTGAGTTGTGTGTGTTTGAGTTGTGTGTGTTTGAGTTGTGTATCGCTGATAGGTGGTTGTACTTACGTTGGGACCAGGGGGTCCGACTCTGCCGGCAGCTCCAGGGAAACCAGTGGCACCCTGTTAGTGAGAGAGGTTGTTGATAAAAATGGAAACAGTACAAAAAATAATAAACAACAATGCAGAAATGAAATATACAACATGAGATCGTTACTTACAGGGGGTCCTTGAGCACCGCGAGCACCTTTAGGTCCAGAAACGCCAGTAGGTCCCTGAAATGAAGGAAATTGTCTGATTTCGTCCGTTTTATGAAGAAATGTGAAGCAAGTAACTCCATCAGAATATTTGGTAAACAATAACTACTCGATATTTTTACATTTCAGGAAAAAGTTAAACTTACGGAAGGTCCAGGAGCTCCAGAGGGTCCCTGTGGTCCAGGAGCACCAGCATCTCCCTTCTGGCCGCCCTCTCCCTGCTCTCCCTTGGCTCCGGGCTGACCATCAGATCCCTGGGGTGGGACACGGGGAGAAAGACAACTCAGACAGCTGCTTGCTTCAACATACACCAAGCAGCTTGCGTCATCATCCATTTTATCATCCATTTGAATGGATGAGATGGTCCTGTAAATGTTGCAGTCCGGGATGTTGACGGTAGGACTGACAGTGACAGAACGCGCACCAACAGTACTGTGTCCTTGGTGAGATACTTACAGGAGGCCCAGCGAAGCCAGCAGGCCCAGGAGGTCCGGTCTCACCCCTGTCTCCCTGTTAGGAGAGGAGAGGAGAGGGGACAAGTTGAGCAGCATCCACTTCCCCATAACATGTCCTTCTTCTAATGATGTATCATGTACTGTATCAAGTTCTGTGTTAATTAAATTGTTTTATTGAGAAGAATGTAAGAATGTAACGAATGTAATTCTCTACTCTGGATCAATACAGTAGCCTAGAGATGGCAGTAGACCCTAATCAGACAGCTGAGGCAAAGAGAAAAACATATCTCTGATGTAAAACATGCCATTTAGCTGACACTTTTGTCCAAAGCGTTTTGCAGTCAGAAGTGCAAACATTATACACATTGGTGGCCCCGGTAATCAAACCCACAATCCTGGCGTTGCAAGCATCATGCTAAACCAACTGATCTATACAAGTCATTTTTACTTTATCCTAATTTGTGTGTGTGTGTGTATATGTGTGTGTGTGTGTGTGTGTGTGTGGTACCTACAGGAGCACCACGGGCACCGGCAGCACCAGAAGGTCCAGATGGACCAGATTCACCCTATAGGAGGAAACAGGGAGGTCAGAGGTCAGTCACAGAGGTCAATAATACAGATATTAGTCCATATATCAAATCAAATAAAAACAACAATACAAAAAGACAGGCTATATACAGTAGAGGGCTATATACAGTAGAGGGGCTATATACAGTAGTGAGGCTATATACAGTAGAGAGGCTATATACAGTAGAGAGGCTATATACAGTAGAGGGGCTATATACAGTAGTGAGGCTATATACAGTAGAGGGGCTATATACAGTAGAGAGGCTATATACAGTAGAGGGGCTATATACAGTAGCGGGGCTATATACAGTAGAGAGACTATATACAGTAGAGAGGCTATATACAGTAGCGAGGCTATATACAGTAGCGGGGCTATATACAGTAGAGAGGCTATATACAGTAGAGGGGCTATATACAGTAGCGAGGCTATATACAGTAGCGAGACTATATACAGTAGACAGGCTATATACAGTAGCGAGGCTATATACAGTAGCGGGGCTATATACAGTAGAGAGGCTGTATACAGTAGCGAGGCTATATACAGTAGCGAGGCTATATACAGTAGAGAGGCTATATACAGTAGCGGGGCTATATACAGTAGAGAGGCTATATACAGTAGAGGGGCTATATACAGTAGAGAGGCTATATACAGTAGAGAGGCTATATACAGTAGAGAGGCTATATACAGTAGCGGGGCTATATACAGTAGAGAGGCTATATACAGTAGAGAGGCTATATACAGTAACGGGGCTATATACAGTAGCGAGACTATATACAGTAGACAGGCTATATACAGTAGAGGCTATATACAGTAAGGGGCTATATACAGTAGAGAGGCTATATACAGTAGCGAGGCTATATACAGTAGCGAGGCTATATACAGTAGCGGGGCTATATACTGTAACGGGGCTATATACAGTAGAGAGGCTATATACAGTAGCGAGGCTATATACAGTAGATGGGGCTATATACAGCAGCGAGACTATATACAGTAGACAGGCTATATACAGTAGCGAGGCTATATACAGTAGCGGGGCTATATACAGTAGCGGGGCTATATACAGTAGAGAGGCTATATACAGTAGAGGGGCTATATACAGTAGTGAGGCTATATACAGTAGAGGGGCTATATACAGTAGAGGGGCTATATACAGTAGCGAGACTATATACAGTAGACAGGCTATATACAGTAGAGGAGCTATATACAGTAGCGAGGGGCTATATACAGTAAGGGCTATATACAGTAGCTTTAGGAGCTATATACAGTAGCGAGGCTATATACAGTAGAGAGGCTATATACAGTAGAGGGCTATATACAGTAGAGGGCTATATACAGTAGAGAGGCTATATACAGTAGAGAGGCTATATACAGTAGAGGGCTATATACAGTAGAGGGCTATATGCAGTAGAGAGGCTATATACAGTAGAGGGCTATATACAGTAAGGGCTATATACAGTAGAGAGGCTATATACAGTAGAGAGGCTATATACAGTAGCGAGGCTATATACAGTAGCGGGGCTATATACAGTAGAGAGGCTATATACAGTAGAGGGGCTATATACAGTAGCGAGGCTATATACAGTAGAGGGGCTATATACAGTAGCGAGACTATATACAGTAGACAGGCTATATACAGTAGCGGGGCTATATACAGTAGAGAGGCTATATACAGTAGCGAGGCTATATACAGTAGCGAGGCTATATACAGTAGCGGGGCTATATACAGTAGAGAGGCTATATACAGTAGCGAGGCTATATACAGTAGAGGGGCTATATACAGTAGCGAGACTATATACAGTAGACAGGCTATATACAGTAGCGAGGCTATATACAGTAGCGGGGCTATATACAGTAGCGGGGCTATATACAGTAGCGAGGCTATATACAGTAGCGAGGCTATATACAGTAGCGAGGCTATATACAGTAGAGAGGCTATATACAGTAGAGGCTATATACAGTAGAGAGGCTATATACAGTAAGGGCAATATACAGTATGGGACTATATACAGTAGAGAGGCTATATACAGTAGAGGGGCTATATACAGTAGAGAGGCTATATACAGTAGAGAGGCTATATACAGTAGAGAGGCTATATACAGTAGCGGGGCTATATACAGTAGCGGGACTATATACAGTAGAGAGGCTATATACAGTAGAGGGGCTATATACAGTAGAGAGGCTATATACAGTAGCGAGGCTATATACAGTAGCGAGGCTATATACAGTAGAGAGGCTATATACAGTAGAGGGGCTATATACATTAGAGAGGCTATATACAGTGGAGAGGCTATATACAGTAGCGAGGCTATATACAGTAGAGAGGCTATATACAGTAGCGAGGCTATATACAGTAACGGGGCTATATACAGTAGAGAGGCTATATACAGTAGCGAGGCTATATACAGTAGAGAGGCTATATACATTAGAGAGGCTATATACAGTAGCGAGGCTATATACAGTAGAGGGGCTATATACAGTAGAGAGGTTATATACAGTAGCGAGGCTATATACAGTAGAGAGGCTATATACAGTAGAGAGGCTATATACAGTAGAGAGGATATATACAGTAGCGAGGCTATATACAGTAGAGAGGCTATATACAGTAGAGAGGCTATATACAGTAGAGAGGATATATACAGTAGCGAGGCTATATACAGTAGAGAGGATATATACAGTAGAGGCTATATACAGTAGAGAGGATATATACAGTAGCGAGGATATATACAGTAGAGGATATATACAGTAGAGGCTATATACAGTAGAGAGGATATATACAGTAGCGAGGATATATACAGTAGAGGATATATACAGTAGAGACTATATACAGTAGAGAGGATATATACAGTAGAGGCTATATACAGTAGAGAGGATATATACAGACACCGGTTAGTCGGGCTGATTGAGGTAGTATGTACATGAATGTATAGTTAAAGTGACTATGCAGATATAATAAACAGAGAGTAGCAGCAGCGTAAAACACCTTATATGGACTCCTTATATGGACTGTCTTTACCATACAGATATCAGTCCATATACCATACCTTATATGGACTGTCTTTACCATACAGATATCAGTCCATATACCACACCTCATATGGACTGTCTTTACCATACAGATATCAGTCCATATACCACACCTCATATGGACTGTCTTTATCATACAGATATCAGTCCATATACCACACCTCATATAGACTGTCTTTACCATACAGATATCAGTCCATATACCACACCTCATATGGACTGTCTTTACCATACAGATATCAGTCCATATATCACACCTTATATGGACTGTCTTTACCATACAGATATCAGTCCATATACCACACCTCATATGGACTGTCTTTATCATACAGATATCAGTCCATATACCACACCTCATATGGACTGTCTTTACCATACAGTTTGTGAGAGGTAACCTCCCAACAGATGATATGGCTGTATGTAGTTTTTTTCTGACTGATCTAATACAATAATAAAATAAGTTTATAGACAAATTGGTCACCTTCTCTCCGTTGGGACCAGCTGGGCCTGGAGGACCAATGGGACCAGTCAAACCCTAGAAGAGTTAGACAGGGAAAAAGACGAATACGAGAAATGTTTCAGTAGAATATTTATATATCTGTCCTTCTGCTGTTGTCTCACTGTACACAAATGAACAATTTAAGTGTAGTGTGTATACATGGAGGGAATATTTCAATGTATTGATTATTAAATGGTTGAGTGAGTGAGGTCATCAATGTGTTGAATATTAAATGGTTGAGTGAGTGAGGTCATCAATGTGTTGAATATTAAATGGTTAAGTGAGTGAGGTCATCAATGTGTTGAATATTAAATGGTTGAGTGAGTGAGGTCATCAATGTGTTGAATATTAAATGGTTGAGTGAGTGAGGTCATCAAAGTGTTGAATATTAAATAGTAGAGTGAGTGAGGTCATCAATTTGTTTTAACATTAAATGGTAGAGTGAGAGAGGTCATAGGGTTGGGTGATACGGTGGATGATGATGATGATGACGATGGTCACTCACTCTTGAGCCGTCTTTGCCAGAAGCACCCTCCGGTCCCTTCTCTCCGTTGTCACCCTGTGGGACACAAACACAATTACATTATAATTGTATTACTAACTGCATATAATTCATTATGAAATCACATCAATTGTTGCCAAACATACATCTGTTAGTATTGTCTCAAGCAGATACTGTTGCTAGGTATGCGTCCCTTTCACAGCTAATTATTATTATGAATCATATTTGCATTTCATTGCATTAGCTACTTTACATTTCTATGACTGTTCCTCTGCTGCTCTCAAGCAGGCACCACTCACTCTGTCTCCCTTTGGTCCGGGGATGCCTGAGGCTCCTCTCTCTCCGGGCATACCCTGCAGACCGGGGGGTCCCTGGGCACCCGATGCACCACCTGGTCCGATCGCTCCCTGGAAAACAGAACAGAATGTACAATAAACACTGTCAACAGCTGCAGGGACACCGTAGGAAAGCAGAAGGGTATGTTGTTTTTTACTTGTCTCATTATATGCCCAACTATAATTGTCCCTCAGGTGTGAACCAAATTTATGAAATTGAATTGAATAGATGGAACATAACAGAACAGTATTTTCCCCACAATGAGAACATAGACCTGTTCACAGGGACATGATTCATCATGAGGAAATAGACCTGTTCACAGTGACATGATTCATCATGAGGAAATAGACCTGTTCACAGGGACATGATTCATCAAAACAAACAACATCAAATACAAGGAGAATTGTACCCAGTGGGCAAAAATGGTTGAAAGAATCATAATATTGTAATTTCAAAAGATACCTTCAGGGGTATCCACATCTTCATCATTAAACTGTAATTAAAAATGTAATTTCCTTTCTGATATTGGATGGTTTCAGAGTATAGTATATTTGAGAACAATTCTAAGGTTGTTTGGGACTTAATTGAGTTTTCCATTGCAATATGCATGCTCAATCAGCACAGCTAAAGTGACGTATAGGAAATGATGTCAAACAGTATTTGATGTTAGGTCTGAGCTGTTTATAGAGTCGACATTGTTGCTGATGTTCTTCTTCTTCTACTACGCTGAGTATACCAAACATTAAGAACACCTTCCTGATATTCAGTTACACGCCCTTACTAGTGTTATTCTGGCCAGCTAGTAGACCGCAAACTCTACTAGACGTCAATTATTCTAAGCTGGGTGACATTCTACTAGCCTGGGTGACATTCTACTAGCCTGGGTGACATTCTACTAGCCTGGGTGACATTCTACTAGCCTGGGTGACATTCTACTAGACGTAAATTATTCTAAGCTGGGTGACATTTTACTAGCCTGGGTGACATTCTACTAGCCTCTGTGACATTCTACTAGCCTGGGTGACATTCTACTAGCCTCTGTGACATTCTACTAGCCTGGGTGACATTCTACTAGCCTGGGTGACATTCTACTAGCCTGGGTGACATTCTACTAGCCTGGGTGACATTCTACTAGACGTAAATTATTCTAAGCTGGATGACATTTTACTAGCCTGGGTGACATTCTACTAGCCTCTGTGACATTCTACTAGCCTGGGTGACATTCTACTAGCCTCTGTGACATTCTATTAGCCTGGGTGACATTCTACTAGCCTGGGTGACATTCTACTAGCCTCTGTGACATTCTATTAGCCTGGGTGACATTCTACTAGCCTGGGTGACATTCTACTAGCCTGGGTGACATTTTACTAGCCTCTGTGACATTCTACTAGCCTGGGTGACATTCTACTAGCCTGGGTGACATTCTACTAGACGTACATTTTTCTAAGCTGGGTGACATTCTACTAGCCTCTGTGACATTCTACTAGCCTGGGTGACATTCTACTAGCCTGGGTGACATTCTACTAGCCTGGATGACATTCTACTAGCCTGGGTGACATTCTACTAGCCTGGATGACATTCTACTAGCCTGGGTGACATTCTACTAGACGTAAATTATTCTAAGCTGGGTGACATTCTACTAGCCTCTGTGACATTCTATTAGCCTGGGTGACATTCTACTAGCCTGGGCGACATTCTACTAGCCTGGGTGACATTCTACTAGCCTGGGTGACATTCTACTAGCCTGGGTGACATTCTACTAGCCTGGGTGACATTCTACTAGCCTGGATGACATTCTACTAGCCTGGGTGACATTCTACTAGACGTAAATTATTCTAAGCTGGGTGACATTCTACTAGCCTCTGTGACATTCTATTAGCCTGGGTGACATTCTACTAGCCTGGGTGACATTCTACTAGCCTGGGTGACATTCTACTAGCCTGGGTGACATTCTACTAGCCTGGATGACATCTCTACTAGCCTGGGTGACATCTCTACTAGACGTAAATTATTCTAAGCTGGGTGACATTCTACTAGCCTCTGTGACATTCTATTAGCCTGGGTGACATTCTACTAGCCTGGGCGACATTCTACTAGCCTGGGTGACATTCTACTAGCCTGGGTGACATTATACTAGCCTGGGTGACATTCTACCACCCTGGGTGACATTCTACAAGCCAAGGGTTCAACATCTGGAATATTAGATATGTGAGAAGACAGGTCTCCACAGTCTGTTTCTCTCACCTTGGGTCCGTCAGTTCCAGGAGTTCCAGGCAGACCACGAGGTCCCTGCAGCCCCTGAGGCCCAGCACCTCCTCTCTCTCCTGGGAAGCCACGCTCACCCTACAGGGTGACAGACAGAGACAGGGATGGATGGTTGATATTATTGCTCAGCATTACTCCATATGAGTTCCTCCATAACTCCATAATGGGAGTTAGCTATATGAACATTGTAGGAGTGGAGATGAGAGGTGGAGGAGATTAAACTCACTCTGGGTCCAGTGGCACCAGCAGCTCCACCCTCTCCTGGAACACCCATGTCACCGGGCTTGCCTCCCTCACCAGGTGGGCCGGGAGGTCCGGGCAGACCCTGTATACAGGAAGCAAATCAATTAATCAATCAGTGAATCAATCAATCAACTAACCAAGTGGCTATTGTTATCTCTTGCGAAGTGTAGTTGAGTGTCAATGTGATTGCACACATGTAGTCTATATGTCAATGTAATTGGACACATGTAGTCCATATGATACTGTATATGATGGGAGCATGTCAACGCAGAGTGACAGACAGACAGACAGGTACACAGCGAACGCAGAGTGACAGACAGACAGGCACACACACAGTGAATGCTGAGTGACAGACAGACAGACAGTAAATGCTGAGTGACAGACAGACATGTACACAGTGAATGCAGAGACACAGACAGACAGACAGGTACACAGTGGATGCAGAGTGACAGACAGACAGACAGACAGGTACACAGTGAACGCAGAGTGACAGACAGACAGACAGACAGACAGGTACACAGTGAATGCAGAGTGATAGACAGACAGACAGACAGGTATACAGTGGATGCAGAGAGACAGACAGACAGACAGGTACACAGTGAACGCAGAGTGACAGACAGACAGGTACACAGTGAATGCAGAGAGACAGACAGACAGACAGACAGGTACACAGTGGATGCAGAGTGACAGACAGACAGACAGGTACACAGTGAACGCAGAGTGACAGACAGACAGACAGACAGACAGGTACACAGTGAATGCAGAGTGATAGACAGACAGACAGACAGGTACACAGTGAACGCAGAGTGACAGACAGACAGACAGACAGGTATACAGTGGATGCAGAGAGACAGACAGACAGACAGGTACACAGTGAACGCAGAGTGACAGACAGACAGGTACACAGTGAATGCAGAGAGACAGACAGACAGACAGACAGACAGACAGGTACACAGTGGATGCAGAGTGACAGACAGACAGGTACACAGTGAACGCAGAGTGACAGACAGACAGACAGACAGGTACACAGTGAATGCAGAGTGACAGACAGACAGGTACACAGTGAATGCAGAGTGATAGACAGACAGACAGACAGGTATACAGGTGCTAACCTGGAAACCAGAAGGTCCAGGCTGTCCTTGCTCTCCTCTTTCTCCAGCAGGGCCCTGTGGTAAACGAAGGGTTAACACTGAGCATTATAGCTGTGGCTGGGCTGCCGTGAAAAACTCATTAAGAATTGTGTCTTTAAACTCAATTGACACATCTAACCAAGTCATTGTGAACAAGTTGGTCTTATCTTGTCGATTCATTCTTACAATAATCATACAATCTTACATCCACAAAGAAACTTAAATCAGAAAGGTTAGCGAGCTGTGAATTGACAACGACACCTGTTGAACACTGAGAATTTAATCCAGCCAGGGCTATGGGGAGGCTTGAGTTATCAGGTCGTTTTTAGAGTGTGATTGGACAGGTAGAGATACTCACAGCAGGGCCAGGCGGGCCAGCAGCTCCGGTCTCACCATCCTTTCCAGGAAGACCCTATAGGGAGAGAGAGAGAGAGAGAGAGAGGATGTGAGAGAGAGAGAGAGAGAGAGAGAGAGAGAGGGATGTGAGAGAAGGAGAGAAAGCGAGAGAGATAGATATCACCAGTGTGGAGGCCATGCACAGGGCCATGGGAGCCAGATGACTGACGGATGTAATTATGTAACTACCGCTACTGGTTGGGGTTACACTGAGTACGTGGAATGGTTTCCTAACAATACCAGTGTTTTCTTTTACATTATATAAATAATATCATAAAAAATAAGGTAGCAGGCTTTTTATGATATGCAGCAGTATTTGGTTGAATCAGAATTCATTCCTGAAAGTATTTCATATTTCTAATCCTTTCTAGGAGGGCATAGGTTTGTTAACACTGACACATTTCTACCGATAAGGCAGTCTGTGTCTGTCTGGGTGATCAACAGAGAAATCACTTACCCTCAGACCTGGGGCACCAAGAAGTCCCTTTTCTCCTCCCTTCCCAGGCTCGCCCTAGTCACAGGAGAAACACACCCACCAGTCAGTCACAAAGGACGTCCAGCTGTATGCAGAGTAGACAAACACTGTCCATGGCAGCTAGTGTCCAAGCTCTGAGCTCTCCCTACTCAGGAGATATGTCATCTCCATATTTGAAAATCAATCAATCGACCAATCAAACACCCAATAAATCAATCAACCAATCAACCAAACAAACACCCAATAAATCAATCAACCAATCAAACACCCAATAAATCAATCAATCAATCAACCAATCAAACACCCAATCAATCAATTAATCAATCAATCAATCAATCAATCAATCAAACACCCAATAAATCAATCAATCAATCAACCAATCAAACACCCAATAAATCAATCAATCAATCTAACAGTGACACTCACGTTGGCTCCCTTGGGTCCGGGGAATCCCATCACACCAGGCTGACCGCGGGCTCCCATAGGGCCAGGGGGTCCAGGGCGACCATCCTCACCAGCAGCACCCTACACGGTGAACACAGGAGGGTCAGTCCATCAATCGAGGATCAATCAATCAATTCATCACATTTATTTGTGAAGCCCATTTTTCTTCAGCAGATGACACATCCTAATAACATAAAGTTATGTCTGACTGGGAAGTCTGGATGGATATTTGATAGAGTTGTACATGAATTCAATGTAAAAGTAAATCGTCAAGTCATGCACCTGAGGGATTTTCTACACTGTCAGAGTCAATGATGTATATAAGCCCTGTCAGTCATCTAGTGTCTATATAAATCATTGGTCAGATTCATGTGAACATACTGATTCATCTAGTGTCTATATAAATCATTGGTCAGATTCCTGTGAACATACTGATTCATCTAGTATCTATATAAATCATTGGTCAGATTCATGTGAACATACTGATTCATCTAGTATCTATATAAATCATTGGTCAGATTCATGTGAACATACTGATTCATCTAGTATCTATATAAATCATTGGTTAGATTCATGTAAACATACTGATTCATCTAGTGTCTATATAAATCATTGGTCAGATTCAATGTGAACATACTGATTCATCTAGTGATCAAGTTCAAACAAACAACAAGCATAGCATACTTACACCGGGTCCAACTTTGCCTTGAGGACCAGAATCACCAGGACGACCAGTAAGACCCTGCAAGACAAGTATAGAGACACACATAGATCAAACTACCTAAAAGGCCTGAGAAATCGAACTCGGACTCATCAAAAATCTAAAGTATACTGTATGTGAGTTACATCTCCAGGGATAATGTCTTGGTAGTGCAGTCAATGCACTATGTGAGCCTATACAATTAATGATGTTAGAGATTTGAGACCAAACTACAGTAACGTATTATCACAGAAGACCTGGGGTAGCGCTGGTACAATATGATGATGTCAAAACTACAGAGATAATGTACTGGCTCTGTTATTCGGCCATAGTTTGGAGAACTATTCTATCTTACCAGAGCATTGCTACATACTGCTGTTACGGATGGTAGAGAGATATTGGAGTGGAACTTACTCTTGCGCCAGGAAGACCGGGCTCGCCAGGGCGACCAGGGTCACCGCCGGCTCCCTTAGGGCCAGACACACCGCCGACTCCGCGCTCGCCAGGGGCGCCCTGGATTAAGAGGACAAATGTGCTACTCAATGGAGAATCTCAATCAATCAATCAATCAATCAATTAAGACCAACGCCGGTTGTCTGTATTAGGAGGTCAAATGATACAGTCACTCAGTGGAGATCAATCAATCAATCAATTAATCCATCGATTAATCAACAAATCACTCAATTAACCAATCAAGACACATCTACCTCCACAGCCACTGTATATGAGGCTACATTGGCCCCTGCATTAGGAGGCCAAATTAACTGAATAAGGCTCTGAGGGAAGTATCTGACCGTGTGACACACTGAAACGTAAAGCCTGTCTGTTTGTCCCTTAATAAACCTCAACAGACCATTACAGACATCTGTGTGTTCCACTATCTTGTTCTGGGATAGTCATCTTGTGAGATGTCGGGGGGGGCTGGATTCTTTTTAAGAAGGACAGTGAGTCAGTCACTCCGGGGCGAATCCTGACTTCCACTTAAAGTCGAATTGACATCAAGTCCCATTGGCATCAATGCACGACATAGTGAAAATTTGACTTGAGTGGAAGTTAGAATTCACCTCTATATGGATAACGTCGTCTCCATCTATCTCCGCAGTCACTTCGCACGGAGGCTACGCTAGGCAACCTGGCCTCTGAGGACGTGGAAGTGACATGTCAAAAAGACGGGGGTCAATTGACTTGACATGATGAACTAAGAAAATGTTTATTCTGACTCATTCACCATATTTAATGAATAGGAATAAAAAGTGAATAATATTACATTTATAATGAAATGAAATGCTTCCAGTCTGAGTGTTTGGTGGTGTGGATGAGGTTGATGCTGACCTCTGGTGGTTAATAGTGGAATTACAGGTTGACTCCACTGACACCAATAGCAGCTCTGTCTTTCTTTGTGACTCATAATTTTCTGTCATTCATAGCTGTGACTAAATATTGTCACAGAACATTTAGTCAGATTGGGTTTCAATTGCCTAACGATTCCAATATATCAGCGATTTGAGTTGGCGAGGAAGAATCGTCACTATTATTCAGGCACAGGATGTTTAACTGTGGATTAAATGCTCAGCTAACTGTGTATATGACTCTGCAGTGCTGTGGACGAGTCTATCTGCCATGATTATCATGGTTTCAGATGTACAACCATGTCATTGCCGACTCGTGTATTACATTGTGTATTTCCCTAGCCTAGTTTTACAGTAACCTATTCAGTTGCTGTGAATGTATCCTGTTCATTTTCTGTACCACAGCAGTTAGTTTCCCCTCCCTTAACGATACGCCCATCCTCTGGGACCTCGTTGTCATGGTGACACTCACCTTGGGACCAGCCAGACCATCCTGACCTGGGAAACCACGGTTACCGGGGGCGCCCTAAACAAAAACAACAACAGGGTTCAGGGTTAGGCCAGGAAGAAGAAGAAGAAAAAACGATTCAATATTTAACGCTGGGAGTGAGACCATCGTGTGTGATGAATATAAAATGGAATGGACAGCCCTATCTGTGACCGCACACAGGTCTAGTCGCTGTTCATGTCATTTCCTCCGTTTTACGGCATGGGTGTCGTGGGTGGTACTCACTCTCTCTCCGGGTGGTCCGAGAGGTCCAGCAGCACCGGGCTCTCCTCTGGGTCCCCTCTTCCCCTCCTCTCCTGCAGGGCCAAGGGCTCCTTGGGGACCGGCTGGTCCCTAAACAAAACACAACTGGATGTCAGTAATCACATTTAATATCCATCATCTCTAAAATCAATCAATTCAATTGAAAGATTGTACTGCAAGATGACTTGAGGTTGAGGGCATTATAGCCAAGATACTAAGAAGGGAGAGAAACTGTTCAAAGGTATGCTGATGTTAGGTGAAGTTGGGTGGGAAGACAAAAAAAAAAGAGAAAGTGGTTCTCTCTTATCATTAAGTAAGATCTCTGCAGCTTGGTAAATTCTTTCTGGAAGCCAAGTTGGCTCTCAATCTTTTTTTTTGGGGGGTTCCTAATTTTTATGAATTCTCATGATATTTTCTTTTAGAAACTATCATAAAATGCTTTTCTGTTGCTTGCCTGGGCCTTTAGTAGGCCTAATGCTGGATTGTTGAGAGGTATTAAATAAATAGGGCCCCCTTGTGGCCAGTTACAAACTCTGTTACCGTCTGGAAGCAATCTGGGATGCTCTCCATACTGGGTGTTATAAACTCTTGGACCTTGTCCAGTATGTTGAGGGATTACTTAGCTGGAGACATAAGAGAGAGAGACAGCGAGAGAGACAGACAGACAGAGAGAGAGAGAGAGAGAGAGAGAGAGAGAGAGAGAGAGAGAGAGAGAGAGAGAGAGAGAGAGAGAGAGAGAGAGAGAGAGAGAGAGAGAGAGAGAGAGAGAGAGAGAGAGAGAGAGAGAGAGAGAGAGAGAGAGAGAGAGAGAGAGAGAGACACACAGAGACAGAGACAGCAACATAGACAGAGTAAAATAATAACACTCACAAGCTCTCCCTTGGGTCCAGCCTCACCCTTGAAACCTGGGATACCGGGGTCACCCTAAAGAGGGAGACAAAAAAACACATTGGTTATCATTACAGACTAATGAAGTACGATTACAACCATTGAAGTTGTATATTACTAGCCTTGAAATGCAAACTGAATCACACTACATTACAATATTTTATTCAACTACATATACCTCGTACCATCCCCTGACATTCATTACATATTATAACAAGTTTGGAGAAACAGATTTGAGGAGACAGTTTGGACGTACAGATGTTCCCTTTGGTCCGAGAGGCCCAGTGGCTCCCTGGGGTCCTGGAGGGCCACGTGGTCCGGGGAAGCCAGGCGCGCCAGCGATACCAGGAGCACCCTGTAGTAGACAGATATCAATCACGTATCAATCAATCATTCATCACGCTGAAAGGATCACGGTGTGATAGTGGAAGGGAACACTAAACAGAGTAACACCATGATAGTGAGATCTGAAAATTAAAGTTGTGATGTGTAGCTTGTAGATCAATGAGGAAAACAATCTATAGCTATTTATCCAGGCTTTTAGATGTATGGCTCATATCAAATGTTATTGGTCACATACACATGGTTAGCAGATGTTATTGCGAGTGTAGCAAAATGCTTGTGCTTCCGACAGTGCAGTAGTATCTAACATGTAATCTAACAATTCCACAACAACTACCTTATATACACACAAATCTAAGTAAAGGAATGGAGTAAGAATATATACCTAAAAATATATGGCTTCAGTGCTATATGAGTTAGTGGGTGGAACAGGTGGGAGAGGTCCTGAAGCTACAGACATGCCTGGACCTTGCCTTGATCTCACTCCTTCACTCCAGCACCAAGTACCAGCTGCAGTCTGCTTGACTATTATGTAAGTGACAGATGTGTGTGTGTGTGTGTGTGTGTGTCTGGCCCATGTCTGGTCTAAGCCATAACTAACTCAAAGCACCATAACACACCGGACTGATTCTGATCTAAAGGATTATAATGGCTTCTTGTTCTAAGGGAAGATAGGACCAAGAGCTTTTCCTAACCACGTCACCTGACCAGGTAAATGGAATAACTCCTGTTCAAAGTTTCTCCTGGTCAGGTAAGGACACATGGTTAGGAGAAACTCCTGGCCCTATAACAGAGATGAGATTGCATCCACAATACATACAAATTCAAGGGTGGGCTTCATAATGTGGGAACTGTTGTCTATCTTAGGTTTTCAGACTGGACTAGTGGACCAGTCACAACAAGCATTTACATTAAGTTTGGAAATAGTTTCTGTAACACATTACTTTTAGCTTGCAAGTACAATGCTTTATATGCTTTGTGAATAGAGTACACAATAAGGCTTCTAATATGTGGATTTCATATACTGTGTGAACCTCAGGGCCAATAGAGACAGACTGGTTATCTCTGCAGATATCCTAGTGGTTTAGATATGACTGTCATGCCTGCTCCCTTCCCCCTCTCTGGCGCTAGGCTGCCCATCATTACGCACATCTGTCACCATCATTACGCGCATCAGCGCAATATTGGACTCACCTGGACTCCTTCACTTTGTTGATTGCCCCTTCTATATCTGTCTGTTCCTCAGTTTGTTCCCTGTGTCAGCATTATTGTCATTATGGTTTCCCTGTCCAGAAGCTGTCCTTGTTTGTTTCATGTCGGTTATTTATTAAACGTTCACTCCCTGTACTTGCTTCTCATCTCCCAGCGTCTGTCCTTACAATGACCTCTATTCATAAACCATATTCTAGTACTAGCAGATCCCACACATTATTCAATTCTAATAAAAAGGAAGTTGATGTATAAAACGGAAGGTCATTGGAGATGACCCTCAGACCCTGCCTTTACTGTGGACATGGACTATCTTTAGTTATACTGCTGTAAAACAAATGTTATACATGTTTATTCTATTTTACTGAGCCATTTTGATCTTGTATTATTTCTTATTGTTGTTGCATTGTCCAGAAGGAACCTGCAGGTAAGCATTTTGTTAGACAGTGTCTACCATGTGTATCCTGGACATACGGCTACTAAAACTTGAAACCTTGAAACCTGACAGCAGTCACAGTGTGAGAATAGTAGTAGGGCTATAAGATACAGAGACAGGGGAGAGGAGAGAGGGAGGGAGACAGAGGAGAGAGGGAGGGAGA
Organism: Brachymystax lenok tsinlingensis; assembly: GCA_030435695.1. Taxonomy (NCBI): domain Eukaryota; kingdom Metazoa; phylum Chordata; class Actinopteri; order Salmoniformes; family Salmonidae; genus Brachymystax; species Brachymystax lenok. The sequence continues at coordinate 8,055,801 of CM059797.1, read as the reverse complement.
CAGAGGAGAGAGAGAGGGAGACAGGAGAAGAGGAGAGAGAGAGGGAGACAGGAGAAGAGGAGAGAGAGAGGGAGACAGGAGAAGAGGAGAGAGGGAGGGAGACAGAGAGGAGAGAGAGAGGGAGACAGGAGAAGAGGAGAGAGGGAGGGAGACAGGAGAAGAGGAGAGAGGGAGGGAGACAGAGAGAGAGAGAGGTTGGGAGACAGGAGAAGAAGAGAGAGGGAGGGAGGGAGACAGGAGAAGAGGAGAGAGAGAGGGAGACAGGAGAAGAGGAGAGAGGGAGGGAGACAGAGAGGAGAGAGGGAGGGAGACAGGAGAAGAGAGGTTGGGAGACAGGAGAAGAAGAGAGAGGGAGGGAGGGAGACAGGAGAAGAAGAAAGAGGGAGGGAGACAGAAGAAGAGGAGAGAGGGAGGGAGACAGGAGAAGAGGAGAGAGAGAGGGAGACAGGAGAAGAGGAGAGAGAGAGGGAGACAGGAGAAGAGGAGAGAGGGAGGGAGACAGAGAGGAGAGAGGGAGGGAGACAGGAGAAGAGGAGAGAGGGAGGGAGACAGAGAGGAGAGAGGGAGGGAGACAGGAGAAGATGAGAGAGGGAGGGAGACAGAAGAAGAGGAGAGAGGGAGGGAGACAGAGAGGAGAGAGGGAGGGAGACAGGAGAAGAGGAGAGAGGGAGGGAGACAGAAGAAGAGGAGAGAGAGAGGGAGACAGGAGAAGAGGAGAGAGAGAGGGAGACAGGAGAAGAGGAGAGAGGGAGGGAGACAGAGAGAGGAGAGAGGGAGGGAGACAGGAGAAGAGGAGAGAGGGAGGGAGACAGAGAGGAGAGAGGGAGGGAGACAGGAGAAGATGAGAGAGGGAGGGAGACAGAAGAAGAGGAGAGAGGGAGGGAGACAGAGAGGAGAGGAAAGAGGGAGACAGACAGAGGAGAGAGAGAGAGGAAGACAGGAGAAGAGGAGAGAGGGAGGGAGACAGGAGAAGAGGGAGGGAGGGAGACAGGAGAAGAGGGAGGGAGGGAGACAGGAGAAGAGGAGAGAGGGAGGGAGACAGGAGAAGAGGAGAGAGGGAGGGAGGGAGGGAGACAGAGACATAGGAGACAGGGAGGGTGGAGACAGAGGAGAGGAGAGAGGGAGGGAGGGAGACAGGAGAAAAGGAGAGAGGGAGGGAGGGAGACAGGAGAAGAGGAGAGAGGGAGGGAGACAGGAGAAGAGGAGAGAGGGAGGGAGACAGGAGAAGAGGGAGACAGAGACAGGGGACAGAGGAGGGAGACAGACAGAGGAGAGAGGAGGGAGACAGACAGACAGAGGAGAGGTTGTCTGGTAGACTCACAGCTGATCCTTTAGATCCTCCAATACCATCAGTACCAGGGTTCCCCTGTAGGGAAGGACAGAGGAAGAACATACTAGTTAGAATGAGAGACATCCTTTCATATGGCAATATCTTATAGTACAATACTTAAGGTCATAGTTCAATCAGGAAAAGCCCTAGTCATGTGACTTGGAACACTGACACACAGGTTTATGGGGACACTCATGGGGACTGTTTAGGGACACTTATGTGGGGATGGCAGGTAGCCTAGTGGTTAGAGCGTTGGACTTGTAACCGGAGGGCTGCAAGTTCAAATCCCCGAACTGACAAGGTAAAAAAAAAAAAATCTGTCGTTCTGCCCCTGAACAAGGCAGTTAACCCACTGTTCCCCGGGCGCCGAAGACGTGGATGTCGATTAAAGGCAGCCCCCCGCACCTCTCTGATTCAGAGGGGTTGGGTTAAATGCGGAAGACACATTTCGGTTGAAGGCATTCGGTTGTACAACTGACTAATAATGGTGACTTTGACTTTTTTTGTTTTATGCGGACACTCACAGATGCGCCGGAAGGTCCGGGAGATCCGGGGGTTCCTGACTCTCCACGGGGTCCCTGAGCGCCCTCAGGTCCACGAGCACCGGTGGGACCAGCTTCTCCCTGGAGAGAGACAATCAATCAATAATCCAATAAATTATTCAATCAAGCAATCAAACACACAACCAATCGATCAATTAATCTATAAATCAATCAATAATCCAATCAATCAGTCAGTCAACGCATTAGAGTGCATCATTTCAATAAAGAGTCTCTACGAGCAAATTGACGATTCTGTTTGATGGTTATGGATTTGCACGATGTCAAATAAACAAAGTTTATTAAAGTTTTCAAATCTTGTCAAAATGAAGTCAGAAGTTTTAAATCTTAATTGAAAAACTAAGTAGGTAATTTCCATATAAAGACTTTATAAAGTCTAGGTACTTTTATGGCAGACAAATGAAGTGAAGAGTAAAAGCGTTGCACCAACATTGGCTGCATTTGAATAAAGAGAAGAAGCCCTACTTTTGGCTAAATTAAATGAACCTTAGCTTTCATATAAAAGTTATTTTTACGAGGGACTGTGTGAAAAGTGCAGTAGCCAGAGCCAAGTGTATAGTGGTTTCCAGGCCTACTGGTCTAATAAAAGAGTTATCCTGACTAAATACTGTCAGTCAAGGCTCCGATCCCTTAACATCAACCAATCACAGCGCTGCGTAGTGAGGTCATAGCCTTTGGGAAACTGGGTGAATTTTTAAATGAATGAAATTCCTGTAACTGTTGTTACCATGGTGTTTTGACTTAGTAGGATGACATAACATAAGTTGCATGTGTACAAGCGGTGGTAGAGAGATTGGTCTTTTTGGCATGGGTAGTAGTCCATAATGGCTTGGGTAGTAGTTTTTGGCATGGGTAGTAGTCCATAATGGCTTGGGTAGTAGTTTTTGGCATGGGTAGTATTCCATAATGGCATGGGTAGCAGTAGTTTTTGGCATGGGTAGTAGTCCATAATGGCATGGGTAGTAGTTTTTGGCATGGGTAGTAGTCCATAATGGCATGGGTAGTAGTTTTTGGCATGGGTAGTAGTCCATAATGGCATGGGTAGTAGTTTTTGGCATGGGTAGTAGTCCATAATGGCATGGGTAGTAGTTTTTGGCATGGGTAGTAGTCCATAATGGCATGGGTAGTAGTAGTTTTTTGGCATGGGTAGTAGTCCATAATGGCATGGGTAGTAGTAGTTTTTTGGCATGGGTAGTAGTCCATAATGGCATGGGCAGTAGTCCATAATGGCATGGGTAGTAGTCCATAATGGCATGGGTAGTAGTCCATAATGGCATGGGTAGTAGTTTTTGGCATGGGTAGTAGTCCATAATGGCATGGGTAGTCGTTTTTGGCATGGGTAGTAGTCCATAATGGCATGGGTAGTAGTCCATAATGGCATGGGTAGTAGTCCATAATGGCATGGGTAGTAGTCCATAATGTTTTGTTTTTAGGGAGTGGTTCAGCTTTAATATTGCAGATAGATTGTGGTTCTATCAATGTAACTGTCTGCATCATTTCCAATCCCCAAAATATATTTTATATACACTGCTCAAAAAAATAAAGGGAACACTTAAACAACACAATGTAACTCCAAGTCAATCACACCTCTGTCAAATCAAACTGCCCACTTAGGAAGCAACACTGATTGACAATAAATTTCACATGCTGTTGTGCAAATGGAATAGACAACAGGTGGAAATTATAGGCAATTAGCAAGACACCCCCAATAAAGGAGTGGTTCTGAAGGTGGTGACCACAGACCACTTCTCAGTTCCTATGCTTCCTGGCTGATGTTTTGGTCACTTTTGAATGCTGGTGGTGCTTTTACTCTAGTGGTAGCATGAGACGGAGTCTACAACCCACACAAGTGGCTCAGGTAGTGCAGCTCATCCAGGATGGCACATCAATGCGAGCTGTGGCAAGAAGATTTGCTGTGTCTGTCAGCGTAGTGTCCAGAGCATGGAGGCGCTACCAGGAGACAGGCCAGTACATCAGGAGACGTGGAGGAGGCCGTAGGAGGGCAACAACCCAGCAGCAGGACCACTACCTCCGCCTTTGTGCAAGGAGGAGCACTGTCAGAGCCCTGCAAAATGACCTCCAGCAGGCCACAAATGTGCATGTGTCTGCTCAAACGGTCAGAAACAGACTCCATGAGGGTGGTATGAGGGCCCAACGTCCACAGGCGGGGTTGTGCTTACAGCCCAACACCGTGCAGGGCGTTTGGCATTTGCCAGAGAACACCAAGATTGGCAAATTCGCCACTGGCGCCCTGTGCTCTTCACAGATGAAAGCAGGTTCACACTGAGCACGTGACAGACGTGACAGAGTCTGGAGACGCCCGTGGAGAACGTTCTGCTGCCTGCAACATCCTCCAGCATGACCGGTTTGGCGGTGGGTCAGTCATGGTGTGGGGTGGCATTTCTTTGGGGGCTGCACAGCCCTCCATGTGCTCGCCAGAGGTAGCCTGACTGCCATTAGGTACCGAGATGAGATCCTCAGACCCCTTGTGAGACCATATGCTGGTGCGGTTGGCCCTGGGTTCCTCCTAATGTAAGACAATGCTAGACCTCATGTGGCTGGAGTGTGTCAGCAGTTCCTGCAAGAGGAAGGCATTGATGCTAAGGACTGGCCCGCCCGTTCCCCAGACCTGAATCAATTGAGCACATCTGGGACATTATGTCTCGCTCCATCCACCAACGCCACGTTGCACCACAGACTGTCCAGGAGTTGGCGGATGCTTTAGTCCAGGTCTGGGAGGAGATCCCTCAGGAGACCATCCGCCACCTCATCAGGAGCATGCCCAGGCATTGTAGGGAGGTCATTCAGGCACGTGGAGGCCACACACACTACTGAGCCTCATTTTGACTTGTTTTAAGGACATTACATCAAAGTTGGATCAGCCTGTAGTGTGGTTTTCCACTTTAATTTTGAGTGTGACTCCAAATCCAGACCTCCATGGGTTGATAAATTTGATTTCCATTGATAATAATTTTTGTGTGATTTTGTTGTCAGCACATTCAACTATGTAAAGAAAAAAGTATTTAATAAGATTATTTCATTCATTCAGATCTATGATGTGTTATTTTAGTGTTCCCTTTATTTTTTTGAGCAGTGTATATATATGTATATATACATTTTTTTAAAATATATTTTCCTTTATTATGTTCCCCTAACCCTGCCACCCCTCCCCTAACTGGAGTGAACTAACGGACAACAACACTTAGGCTTCTACTTCCTGCTTATACATTTGACACATTTTACAGACAGTATATTTTACATTAGTTATCTGTTGTTTGTCTTTAGTCCCATCCTTCAGCTACCCTCAAACCCTTCCATCTATCTCTGAAGACCATCCAGTCCCATCCTTCAGCTACCCTCAACCCCTTCCATCTATCTCTGAAGACCATCCAGTCCCATCCTTCAGCTACCCTCAACCCCTTCCATCAATCTCTGAACACCATCCAGTTTGATTTTAACTTGCCATATATGTTTAACTGTGCTGTTTAACAAAGGTTCTGAACATATATATATATATATATATATTACGGACACAGTGTGTTTTACATGAGTTATCATGTTGTTATTAGTCCCACCCTTCAGTAGTCCATAATGTTACTGTCCCTGCCTGATAGTCTAGGGCAGGGAGAGCCATGGGCTGTACATGGGCACACAGGGAACAATTAAATATGCCTTTCCTTTATAGAAAACTTCTACTCATATTCAAACCAATAGATGATACACACACACACACACACACACACACACACACACACACACACACACACACACACACACACACACACACACACACACACACACACACTACATGTTAATGCTTTTAAATGTATGTAAATTGTTAAGTCTTTTGTCTGTAATGTCTTCTTCGTTATGTGTCGGAACCAGTAAGACTAGCTGTCTTCTAATGGGGATCCTAATAAATCACATCAAATCAAACCAATGTAGTGTTTATGAATACATGTCTTTGGGTCTCCTGACTGGTGAATTTACATTTTAGGCAAGCTGAGGATAAATCATCTTATTCAGCCTTTAATTTATCCAGGAAAGACCCTGGAGGTTAGGAAACTCTTTTGCGAGGACGACCCGAGTTTTACCAGCAGAGCGCAGCAGGAATTAACAGGCAAACTTGACCCTGACTGTTTATAGGCTTCTAGAAGGTTCAAGAGGTCCCCCACCTGCTCAACGAACATCTCATTCCAAAATCATGGGCATCGATATGGAGAGTAACCACCTCCACTCTTCTAGGAAGGCTTTCCACTAGATGTTGGTTGGAACATTGCTTTGGGGACTTGCTTCCATTCAGCCACAAGAGCATTAGTGAGGTCGGGCACTTATGTTGGGCGATTAGGCCTGGCTCGCAGTCGACGTTCCAAATCATCCCAAAGGTGTTCGATTGGGTTGAGGTCAGGGCTCTGTGCAGTCCAGTCAAGTTCTTCCACACCGATCTCGACAAACCATTTATGTATGGACCTCGCTTTGTGCACGGGGGCATTGTCATGCTGAAACAAGAAAGGGCTTTCCCCAAACTGTTGCTGCAAAGTTGGAAGCACAGAATCGTCTGGACTGTCATTGTATTCTGTAGAGTTAAGATTTCCCTCCACTGGAACTAATGGGCCTAGGCCGAACCATGAAAAACAGCCCCAGACCATTATTCCTCCAACTGTACAGTTGGCTCTATGCATTGGGGCAGGTAGCGTTCTCCTGGCATCCGCCAAACACAGATTTGTCCTGCGAGCTTTACAACACTCCAGCCGACGCTTGGCATGGTGATCTTAGGTTTGTGTGCGGCTGCTCGGCCATGGAAACCCATTTCATGAAGCTCCCGACAAACAGTTATTGTGCTGATGTTGCTTCCAGAGGCAATTTGGAACTCGGTAGTGAGTGTTGCAACCGAGGACAGACGATTTTTACGGACTATGCGCTTCAGCACTTTACGGCTGAGCCGTTGTTGCTCCTAGATGTTTCCACTTCACAATAACAGTACTTACAGTTGACCGATTTGTGCTTGATTTTATACACCTGTCAGCAACAGGTATGGCTGAAATAGCTGAATCAACTAATTTGAAGGGGTGTCCACATACTTTTGTATATATAGTGTAACACACTGTCGTTCACACATCTGGGTCAAGATACTGTCTCACTGTGAGTTTTTTTTAACATCAGTCACGCACACGCACACACACACACACACACACACACACACACACACACACACACACACACACACACACACACACAGCCCCCAGCCCCCAGCCCCAGCCCCCAGATCCTTTGGCATCTATGTCTAGTCATGAAGCAGTTAGTTCAAGCTCTTCTCTTCTCACAGGGGTTTTGGTTGTAAACATGCTCAGGACAGGGTGTCCTATATAGAGATGCAAAGTAAGGGTATATCACTGGACACTTTCAAGGTTTACTAGTAAACTGCCAGAATGTTGGTATCTTTCAAGGATTTTATGTAATTTATCACAAGACATCTAGTGGCCCTTTGGGGTACTTCAGATTATAACTAGTTTCCCTCTTTGTGGCCTTACCAAACATATAATATATAAGATTATGAAATAAGATTACAAATAAATACATTTTTAAAGCTGTAAAACATTTTTCAAAATATAAACCATCAACTTAGTCAATAAATGGTGTTTCATATTTTATCACTTCTTTAAAAAAAATATATATTTTTAGTCAACATGTATTTGTTGTCAATGTTTCGGTGTCAAACTGGTGGCAGTTGTGAAAAAAAGTCTATCATTGTAAGAGTTGCAGAGTTAATTTAAAATATAAAACGTTTATTTTTTATTAATTAGTAAAAAAAATCTTGAACCATATGGTCTATTTACTAGAAACCCATGGACAATATGGACACAGATATATATATAAAAAACCAATGTATGAATACATGTTTTTAAAGTTATTCAAGTACAAATTACCAAAGAAAAATAACAGAAAATGTATGTCAATCTATTGTAAATAGATTGACATACATTTTCTGTTATTTACCAAAATTACTGAAGTTTCTGGTAACTTTGGTAAGCTACCGGTAGCTCTGCAACCCTAGTCCTATAGCTGAATCCTTAAATGATTTCCCTGACTGGGAGAGACTGAGACGGACGACAGATGGAAGTGAAACCAACAGTACAGCATGGGATCTATAGAATTCAGGCAGCACACAGACACACACACACACACTCACTCACAAACACACTATTTATCGTTCAGAAGGAATGAATCAGTCCCAAGCGGAGAGAGAGAGAGAGAGAGAGAGAGAGAGAGAGAGAGAGAGAGAGAGAGAGAGAGAAAACATCCCACCTCCCGAACCACAACCCCCTCCCTCAAATATTCCACCCAGACGGAGGAAAATAGATTTTAGTTTTAGAGCACTTTTCAGTGCTGTCTTCTCCGGTTTCACCTCTTTCACTCTTTTCTCACCTTTTTCTTTCAAATACTCTCTTTCTGAGCTGAGCGGCACCATTTTTCTACCGCTTTTTAAAAGTTTGAAAAAATATATTTTTTTAATTTTACAGTTGTGGAAGTATCAGACAAACAATGATATACTGTATTGACAGAATGTACCATCTTTGTTTGTCCCCCTATTCAGATAATAAGATACAAATATTTTGTTTGTGCAAAATAATTCTTCCTTGCCGTACCCCTGGATTGTCATAAAATATGAATCTTTCCAGACAAGACAAAGCAAACAGACAGAGAGAAAGAGACACAGAGAGAAAGAGACACAGAGAGAGAGAGAGAGACAGAGACAGAGACAGAGACAGAGACAGAGGCAGAGAGAGGGTGGGGGAAGGGTGGAAATCAGTGACATACCTTAGAACCTGGAGAGCCGGGGAAGCCTGGAGCACCAGCAGGACCAACTGGGCCCTATAGAGAGAGAAGTGTGGAGAGAGGGGAGGGGAGAGGTGAGGAGCGTGGGCAGGGAGGGGAGGGAAAGGGGGGGAGAGGGAAAAGAAGGGAGAGAGAGGGGAAAGAGGGGGGTGAGACAACAGACACTGCTGCCACCGCAAGGGTGTCCAGGTGTATTGCAGTCACATTTCTGATGAAACATTTAGGGCCGGGTTTCCTGGACACAGATTAAGCCCAGTGATAGATTAATAAGCACTTTTAATAAATACTTGAATTGAGTATGCTTTTTAGTCCAGCACTACACTTCATCTGTGCCTGGGAAACTGGCCCATAGTATACCTACACAGAATATACACAACATTAGGAACACCTTACTAACAAAGTTCATGTGGTTTGGTCAGAAGAATGCCCCTCTCCCCACAGGTGTGATTACTACCTCTGAGGGTTTATAGCTTGAGGTAGTCACCTCATACAAGTACTTGGGAGTATGGCTAGACGGTACACTGTCCTTCTCTCAGCACATATCAAAGCTGCAGGCTAAAGTTAAATCTAGACTTGGTTTCCTCTATTGTAGTCACTCCTCTTTCACCCCAGCTGCCAAACTAACCCTGATTCAGATGACCATCCTACCCATGCTAGATTACGGAGATGTAATTTATAGATCGGCAGGTAAGGGTGCTCTCGAGCCGCTAGATGTTCTTTACCATTCGGCCATCAGATTTGCCACAAATGCACCTTATAGGACACATCACTGCACTCTATACTCCTCTGTAAACTGGTCATCTCTGTATACCTGTCGCAAGACCCACTGGTTGATGCTTATTTATAAAACCCTCTTAGGCCTCACTCCCCCCTATCTGAGATATCTACTGCAGCCCTCATCCTCCACATACAGCACCCGTTCTGCCAGTCGCATTCTGTTAAAGGTCCCCAAAGCACACATATCCCTTTTCAGTTCGCTGCAGCTAGCGACTGGAACGAGCTGCAACAAACACTCAAACTGGACAGTTTTATCTCCATGTCTTTATTCAAAGACTCAATCATGGACACACTTACTGACAGTTGTGGCTGCTTTGTGTGATGTATTGTTGTCTCTACCTTCTTGACCTTTGTGCTGTTGTCTGTGCCCAATAATGTTTGTACCATGTTTTGTGCTGCTACCATCTTGTGTTGCTACCATGTTGTCATCTTGTGTTGCTAATATGCTGTGTTGTCATGTGTTGCTGCCATGCTATGTTGTTATCTTAGGTCTCTCTTTATGTAGTGTTGTGTTGTCTCTCTTGTCGTGATGTGTGTTTTGCCCTATATTTTTATTTATATATATATATATTTCTTCTTCTCCCAGGCCCCTGTCCCCACAGGAGGCCTTTTTCCTTCTGGTAGGCCGTCATTGTAAATAAGAATTTGTTCTTAACTGACTTGCCTAGTTAAATAAAGGTTAAATATTTTTTTTTTAATGTATTGAAATACACCCCGTTTTGCCCTCAGGACAGGCTCAATTAGTCAGGGTATGGACTCTACAAGGTGTCGAAAGCGTTCTACATGGATGCTGGCCCATGTTGACTCCAATGCTTCCCACTGTTGTGTCAAGTTGGCTGGATGTCCTTTGGATGGTGGACCATTCTTGATACACACAGGAAACTGTTGAGTGTGAAAAACCCAGCAGTGTTGCAGTTCTTGACACAACCCCGTACGCCTGGCAGCTACTACCATACCTTACCCATTTACCCTCTGAATGGCACACATATCTATGCCTCAATTGTCTCAAGGCTTAAAAATCCTTCTTTAACCTGTCTCCTCCCCTTCATCTACACTGATTGAAGTGGATTTAACAAGTGACATCAATAAGGGATCATATCTTTCACCTGGATTCACCTGGTCAGTCTACCTCATGGAAAGAGCAGGTGTTCCTAATGTTTTGTATACTCAGTGTATATATATATATATATATACTGTATAGTGAAATGAAACAATGAATAAAGCTATAACACTTACGGGAGGACCAGCAGGACCAGACAGACCATCATTACCACGAGCACCCTAGACAGAAGAAACACAAGATACTGTCACCACACAGCAGAGGACCAGCTCAATAACGTATATATCGAGACGTAATGATCGATGAAATGACATTCAATTATCATTCAATAATAATTGTATTCAACAGATAGCTAGCTATAAGGCAGCTAAAGTTCTCTCTCTGTCTATGTTTGGACTTTGAGGTTCAGGTCCTTGACTTTCCTAACTGTGAGATCACCACAGCCTGTTGAGGTGAGACGTGACATCTGTGATCAACGGGTGTGGGTATGGATCTGGGACTGGTATGAGTAGAGAACATGGTAGAGTTTCACGGTTCTGGGAGCTCTATTTGAGTTCTAGAGTGAGTTCTAAGCAGGAGGTTACAGGCTGAGTTCTGGGGGGGGGTTCTAGAATGAGTTCTAAGCAGGAGGTTACAGGCTGAGTTCTAGGGGAGTTCTAGAATGAGTTCTAAGCAAAAGGTCACAGACTGAGTTCTAGGGGGAAGTTCTAGAATGAGTTCTAAGCAAGAGGTCACAGGCTGAGTTCTAGGGGGAAGTTCTAGAATGAGTTCTAAGCAGGAAGTTACAGGCTGAGTTCTAGGGGGAGTTCTAGAATGAGTTCTAAGCAGGAAGTTACAGGCTGAGTTCTAGGGGGAGTTCTAGAATGAGTTCTAAGCAGGAGGTTATAGACTGAGTTCTAGGGGGAAGTTCTAGAATGAGTTCTAAGCAGGAAGTTACAGGCTGAGTTCTAGGGGGAGTTCTAGAATGAGTTCTAGGGGGAGTTCTAGAATGAGTTCTAAGCAGGAGGTTACAGGCTGAGTTCTAGGGGGAGTTCTAGAATGAGTTCTAAGCAAGAGGTTACAGGCTGAGTTCTAGGGGAAGTTCTAGAATGAGTTCTAAGCAGGAGGTTACAGGCTGAGTTCTAGGGGAAGTTCTAGAATGAGTTCTAAGCAAGAGGTTATAGACTGAGTTCTAGGGGGAGTTCTAGAATGAGTTCTAAGCAGGAGGTTACAGGCTGAGTCCTAGGCCAGGAAAAGGTACTTACAGCAGAACCAGAGGGTCCGGGACGACCTCTCTCACCGGGCAGACCACGTGGTCCCTTTAGAGAGGGAGAGAGAGAGAGGAGCACAGGTTACAATCAGTAAACAGTAAACAGGATTATCTGTACGGCTGATCAATAACATATCAGATAATGCATATCGTATGCGTGGCAGATCTATTGAGAGTAGTTCTCAGTCTACAGGAGCTAATCAATGTGACAGATACAGAACGCTGCGTCTGTACTCACCATTGGTCCAGGAGCGCCATTCTCACCTGGAGCACCAGACTCACCCTACAGAGAACAGAGCAGAGAGAGAGAGAGAGAGAGAGAGAGAGAGAGAGAGAGAGAGAGAGAGAGAGAGAGAGAGAGAGAGAGTTCAGACGGGTTTCCCAACATGACAAACAGACAAGAAAGTCAACCAGGATATGTGTGAGATTAAAATAACTTGAGAGAGATAGAGGATCCTGTTGTAGAGTGCTTCCCACCTTAGAACCAGCAGCTCCACCCTCTCCCTTCAGTCCATCAAGACCTGGATAACCCTGGAAAGAGGAGATAAACACAATATCATGAGAGCAGGACTTGGTGACATCTGCTGATATACAAATGGCTTTAGAAAATACATTTGATTTGACTGAGAGCCAAGAGTCAGAAGCAGTGAAGGATTATTCATAGCATCTTTACTGGCTCATTGACTGGGGCAGTGTGGCAGCAGCATAACAATGGGAATACACACAATGACACTAAAATCAGCTAGACAGGAAAGAACACATTTGGGGACATGCCATATTACATATTAGTGCCAGCAGCATACAGTACCACCCAGCATCCCACTGCTGGCTTGCCTCTGAGGCTAAGCAGGGTTGGTCCCTGGATGGGAGATCGATGCTGCTGGAAGTGGTGCTGGAAAGCAGATAGGAGGCACTCTTTCCTCTGCCCCGGGGCAGTGATTGGGGACATTGCCCTGTGTAGGGTGCCGTCTTTCGGGTTGGGATGTTAAACGGGTGTCCTGACTCTCTGTGGTCACTAAAGATCCCATGGCACTTATCGTAAGAGTAAGAGTAGGGGTGTTAACCCCCGGTGTCTTGGCTAAATTCCGAATCTGGCCTCCTAATCATCCCCAGATCTCATCCCCCCTCCTCTCCCCTGTAACTATTCCCCAGATCGTTGCTGTAAATGAGAATGTGTTCTCAGTCAACTTACCTGGTAAAATAAGGGTTAAATAGTATATATTTTGTATTATCATTCCTATGGCATCACTCACTCTGTGCCCCTTGATTCCAGGCAGACCGGGAGTTCCTGGGAATCCACGAGCTCCCTGATGTAGAGAAGAAAAGAGAATAACATATAAAAGAAGAGAGAGAGAGAGAGAGAGAGAGAGAGAGAGAGAGAGAGAGAGAGAGAGAGAGAGAGAGAGAGAGAGAGAGAGAGAGAGAGAGAGAGAGAGAGAGAGAGAGAGAGAGAGAGAGAGAGAGATTTAGTTATTCTCAGGATCTGCTTTCCTGCTCTGGTTTAGAGCCTCTTTGACCGAATCTGACTGAATCATCTTGGAGAGCCTTCTAACCGGACTGTATCTGACTGAATCATCTTGGAGAGTCTTCTAACTGGACTGAATCTGACTGAATCATCTTGGAGAGCCTTCTAACTGGACTGTATCTGACTGAATCATCTTGGAGAGTCTTCTAACTGGACTGAATCTGACTGAATCATCTTGGAGAGTCTTCTAACTGGACTGTATCTGACTGAATCATCTTGGAGAGCCTTCTAACTGGACTGTATCTGACTGAATCATCTTGGAGAGTCTTCTAACTGGACTGAATCTGACTGAATCACCTTGGGATAGTGTGTGTACAAATGTAATAACTGAGGCAGCGTGAATAAGTAGTGAGATAAAGTGTGAGAAGATAAATGAACAGATAAATGAACGAATAAATGAAGAGATATATTAACAGATGATTAACCAACAACAGATAATGAAGAGACAAATGAAACCGTACCTGAGGACCAGATGGTCCACGCTCACCACCTTTGCCAGGTTTTCCAGCCTCACCCTGCAGCGGAGACAGGAGGGAAGGGAGAAGAGAGACAGTAGGCCACTTAGTTACAATATTGAATGAAAGAAAAAAGAATAAATACAATACATAAATAGTAATGAATCAATAAATAATTTACGTATTTAGGTTTTAATGCTAATTAAATTAAATTAGCAAACAGTGTATCATGGTGGCTAGATGGATAAATTACTGCTGGTTAAGTCTGATACCACCTAGTGGCTAAATGGAGGAATTGCATTTTCAATATTAATTTTCAATTGTTTTACCCTCCCTAAGTTGCATATCTATTTACAACAATTATAAAGGAGGATTTACACACAGTAGCCATAAGACAACGCATTGAACAAGACATAGAAAGGGACAGTACACAGTAAATCAAGAATAGTTGAAATCACAGTGTTAAAAACATTTTTTGGGGTTAGATTGTCTCTGGTTAAGAGTCCTATTAGTGTTGATAACTGGAGTTTGATTGAGACGGTGTTCTTTTAACTTCTTGAAGAGAAACCAGAGACAGGGAGTTAAATCTATGGCGTTATCCACAGATGTGGGGCAGGGCCTCAATGTCAATATTTCCCAGCATGCAATGTTGCAGGTTGCTTTTTCTAAATTGTTTGTTTCAATATCTGTTTTTGGCATGTACATTGATTGTTTTTTGATCTTATGCTACACAATGATGAGGAATATTTTTCCTAAACTAATCCAATCTGTAAGGGGTTGGATTTATTACAACCGTTAGTGAGATAGTTATTGCAGTTTACATAATCTAGATAGTCTCCTCTAAGGGAAATTTCTTCAATATTCTAACAGGCTAAATGCCAGTTGTGGGGGGTTGTAAAGGTCCTGGATTTTAACTGTTTTGGGGTTTATATGGTCCCACACCCATTTTGTGGGACCATATAAATCCCTGTTAGATCCAACTTGCAGGAAGATCTAACAGGGATTGGAGATCGCATAGCAAAGCACCATAATGTGACACATTAAGACACATTCAAATAAGACTTTACATCCTTATAGCTCAAACGGAATTGATTGTTCATTCAAAACAACACATAGAAGTGTAAAATGGCAAGGGAGCGAAAATAGTCAAAAAGGGCAGTTGAAGTTGAATTTAAGCAACTCTTTGTGAGTTGGATATTTACTCCATTTAGTGTCATTTTAATATTGACACCATGGCCAGAGCAGTTATAACACAAAATGGGTGTGGGACCATATAAACCCCAAAACAGTGTTACATTTGACTCCACAGTGAAGACGGGATATGGTGGTGGGTTGGTAGGGACGATGTTTTCGTGCAGATACAGTACCACTGTGGGGGGGGGACTGTTTATCATCACGATCACATGACCAGTCACCGAGCCAATGGGGAAAACATGTCGTTGTGACTGCGGACGGGGAGAAGTTTGGACGGGGAGTGTTATGGATACGGGACTGGCTCACACATGGACTTTACAAGATGGAGCGTAGAATGTAACATTACCTCAGCAGGAAAACCTCCTGGCCCTAGTTAGCATCACGTTTCTATGTGCGGGGACGAATTGTTCAGGACAGTGTAGCAACACTTTCTAGTGTTTTTTTTTACTTTATTGGTGAGTAGTCGACCAACAGACAACACTCACCGTGTACGGATTGACAGTGTTAGTTTCATGCATCAGACACGTATAGCCCGTGGGAGAGTCTCCAGTTGTGTGTTTAACAGTGAACGTGTCAGCAGTGTTACTTACATCATCTCCAGGTTTGCCAGAGGGTCCAGGTGGACCACGGGGACCCAAGGGGCCCTGTCAGGAGAGAAGAGAACAGAGACAGTTAGTCAGAACAGACAGACCCATGGGGCCCTGTCAGGAGAGAACAGAGACAGTAGTCAGAACAGACAGACAGTTAGTCAGACAGACAGTTACCACACAGAACAGAGTCAGTCAGTTAGTCAGACAGACAGTTACCACACAGAACAGAGACAGACAGACAGTTACCACACAGAACAGAGACAGACAGTTACCACACAGAACAGAGACAGACAGACAGACAGACAGTTACCACACAGAACAGAGACAGACAGACAGTTACCACACAGAACAGAGACAGACAGTTACCACACAGAACAGAGACAGACAGACAGTTACCACACAGAACAGAGACAGTCAGTCAGTCAGACAGACAATTACCACACAGTACAGAGACAGACAGACAGACAGTTACCACACAGAACAGAGACAGTCAGACAGACAGACAGACAGACAGTTACCACACAGAACAGAGACAGACAGACAGTTACCACACAGAACAGAGACAGTCAGTCAGTCAGACAGACAGTTACCACACACATCCACTGGAGGGCACTGCTGTAGAGGGAATACACCACAGCGACAGGAGAGACGGTGTGTGCGTGTTGTGTGTATGTGTGTGTTGTAAAGGCATTTCCCTCTCATATTAACTGGATCCCCTGGCTGAGAACGTTTTAAAGAGACGCCAAAAGAGATATGTAAAAAAACATGGCCACAGACAATGTTAATTATGATTTGGATTATAGAAGAGGAGATGTTCCAATCCAGACAGACAAGGGTAACGAGCATCCCGATGTCAATCATTATGGGACGTGTCTTGAAGTGGTTTATATTATTGGGATTTTCTTATCTTGCCAAGTTATACCGGGACAGTGCATAACAGTGGAGGAAAGATAATTGACAATGTATAGCTAAAAACAAAACAATACGAATTTTACAAGTAAAATGTTATGTTTTTTTTCTCCAATTGTTTCAGTTTCTGGGGACCTTATGGCCTCCTTCTATAGGGACGTTCTATGGGAAGAATCAATGGACTTTACGGTAGATTCGTTTTTTAAGCTACTTTAACAGTGTTCTGGCCTGCTGTTTCCTGGCTACAGCTTCAGTAATGGGGTTCTTTTTTAGGGGTAACGTGTGTGTGTGCGTGCGCGCGTGTGTGTGTTTTTGGGAACTGATGTGATTCATCCTGCCCTGCCAACAATAGACCCAGCAGGTTTGATTCTAATTGCCGGTAATGATGTATGAACTATGGACTGGAGGTTGGAGTTGGAGGCACCTCTGTCTGTCTGCCTGTCTGCCTGTCTGTCTGTCTGTCTGTCTGCCTGTATGTCTGCCTTTGTGTCTGTCTGTCTGCCTGTCTGCCTGTCTGTCTGTCTGTCCAGGCGTCAGCAGCAGGAGGAGATTATAACACAGTGACTCTCATTATGCCCTCACTGTGTATGTGCGTGTGTGTTCTTTAGTGTGTGTGTGTGTCTGTCTGTGTGTGAGAGAGAGAGAAAGAGAGAGAGAGGGGGAGAGGGAGAACGTGTATGTTCTTTAGTGTGTGTGTGTGTGTGTGTTCTTTAGTGTGTGTGTGTGTGTGTGTGTGTGTGTTCTTTAGTGTGTGTGTGTGTGTATGAGGACTTATAATGCACTTTGTGACAACTGCTCATGTAAAAAGGGCTTTATAAAAATACATTTGACTGATTGAAGAGGGGAGGTGAAGAGGCCCTCACACTGTGAGTAACTATTATGGGATACTTACAGCTGACCCAGGCTCTCCAGCCTCTCCGGGGTTGCCTTGGAAACCTTGTGGGCCCTGGGATGGAAGAGAAGGGAGAGGAGAGGTTAGAGATGTCTGTGAAGGTAGCCAGATTATCTTAGATGGTCATCGGTCTTTTGATAATGTCTTTTAACATTACAGAAAGGAAATACTAGAGGTAGAAAATATACAATATTGTTTTTGTAATACCTAAGTACAGACTTCAGCTAGAACTGATCTAAGACGGGGGGGTCACTAGTTTAGAATTCCTAAAGTAAGTCTGAGTAGAAGACTCACACAATACAGGACAGTTACCCACGCAGAACAGAGAGAGTCTGTCAGACAGACATATTTGGGGTGGCAGGTTAGCCTAGTGGTTAGAGCGTTGGACTAGTAACCGAAAGGTTGCAAGATTGAATCCCTGAGCTGACAAGGTAAACATCTGTCGTTCTGCCCCTGAACAGGGCAGTTAACTCACTGTTCCTAGGGCGCCATTGTAAATAAGAATTTGTTCTTAAATGACTTGCCTAGTTAAATAAAGAATAAATAAAAAAAAAACATATCAAATCCCCCCCATGTCCTATTCTTATGAGTCTGATCCCACTCCCTTTGGGGCTAGTACAGCTAGTACAGTTAGTGCAGCAAGTTAAGTTAGTACAGCTAGTACAGCTAGTACAGATACTACAGTTAGTACAGCTAGTACAGCTAGTAAAGCCAGTACAGTTAATACAGCTACTACAGTTAGTACAGCTAGTACAGCTAGTACAGCTACTACAGCCAGTACAGCTAGTACAGCCACTACAGTTAGTACAGCTACTACAGCTACTACAGCCAGTACAGCTAGTACAGCTACTACAGCTACTACAGCCAGAAAAGCTACTACAGCTAGTACAGCTACAACAGTTAGTACAGCTAGTACAGCTACTACAACTAGTATAGTTAATACAGTTAGTAAAGCTAGTACAGCTAGTACAGCCACTACAGTTAGTACAGCTAGTACAGCTAGTACAGCTACTACAACTAGTATAGTTAATACAGTTAGTACAGCTAGTACAGTTAGTACAGCTAGTACAGTTAGTACAGCTAGTACAGCTAGTACATCTAATATAGTTAGTACAGCTACTACAACCAGTATAGTTAATACAGTTAGTAGAGCTATAAAAGCTAGTACAGTTAGTACAGCTAGTACAGCTAGTACAGCTGGTACAGCTACTACAGTTACTACAGCTACTACAGCTAGTACAGCTACTACAGCTACTACAGCTAGTACAGCTACTACAACTAGTATAGTTAATACAGCTAGTACAGCTAGTACAGCTAGTACAGATACTACAGTTAGTACAGCTAGTACAGCTAGTACAGTTACTACAGCTAATACAGCTAGTACAGCTAGTACAGATCCTACAGCTACTACAGTTAGTACAGCTAGTACAGCTAGTACAGCTACTACAGCTAGTACAGTTACTACAGCTGGTACAGCTAGTACAGTTAATACAGTTACTACAGCTAGTACAGCTAGTACAGTTATTACAGCTAATACAGTTAGTACAGCTACTACAGTTAGTACAGCTACTACAGTTAGTACAGCTACTACAGTTAGTACAGCTAATACAGCTAGTACAGCTACTACAGCCAGTGCAGCTAGTACAGCCACTACAGTTAGTACAGCTACTACAGCTACTACAGCCAGTACAGCTACTACAGCTACTACAGCCAGTACAGCTACTACACCAGAAAAGCTACTACAGCTAGTACAGCTACTACAGTTAGTACAGCTACTACAGCTACTACAGCTAGTACAGCTACTACAACTAGTATAGTTAATACAGTTAGTACAGCTAGTACAGCTAGTACAGCCACTACAGTTAGTACAGCTAGTACAGCTACTACAGTTAGTACAGCTACTACAGTTAATACAGCTACTACAACTAGTATAGTTAATACAGTTAGTACAGCTAGTACAGTTAGTACAGCTAGTACAGCTAGTACATCTAATATAGTTAGTACAGCTACTACAACCAGTATAGTTAATACAGTTAGTACAGCTATAAAAGCTAGTACAGTTAGTACAGCTAGTACAGCTAGTACAGCTAGTACAGCTGGTACAGCAACTACAGCTACTACAGCTAGTACAGCTAGTACAGCTACTACAGCTACTACAACTATTATAGTTAATACAGCTAGTACAGCTAGTACAGCTAGTACAGTTAGTACAGCTACTACAGCTACTACAGCTACTACAGCTACTACAGCTAGTACATCTAGTACAGTTAGTACAGCTACTACAACTAGTATAGTAGATACAGCTAGTACAGCTAGTACAGTTAGTACAGCTACTACAGCTACTACAACTAGTATAGTTAATACAGCTAGTACAGCTAGTACAGCCAGTACAGCTACTACAGCTACTACAGCTAGTACATCTAGTACAGCTACTACAGCTACTACAGCTACTACAGTTAGTACAGCTAGTACAGCTACTACAGCTAGTACAGCTAGTACAGTTAGTACAGCTACTACAGCTGGAAAAGCCAGTACAGCTAATACAGCTACTACAGTTAGTATAGCTAGTATAGCTAGTACAGCTAGTACAGCTAATACAGTTAGTACAGCTACTACAGCTAGTACAGCCAGTACAGCGAGTACAGCTACTACTGCCAGTACAGCTACTACAACTAGTACAGCTACTACAGTTAGTACAGCTAGTACAGCTACTACTGCCAGTACAGCTACTACAGCTACTACAGTTAGTACAGCTAGTACACCTAGTACAGCTACTACAGTTAGTACAGCTAGTACAGCTACTACTGCCAGGACAGTTATTACAGCCACTACAGCTAGTACAGCTAGTACAGCTAGTACAGCCAGTACAGCTAATACAGTTAGTACAGCTAGTACAGCCAGTACAGCTAATACAGTTAGTACAGCTAGTACAGCTAATACAGTTAGTACAGCTACTACAGTTAATACAGCTAGTACAGCTAATACAGTTAGAACAGCTAGTACAGTTAGTACAGCTACTACAGCTAGTACAGCTACTACAGCTAGTACAGCTACTACAGATGGTACAGCTAGTACAGCTACTACAGCCAGTACAGCTAGTACAGCTACTACAGCCAGTACAGCTAGTACAGCTACTAAAGTTAGTACAGCTACTACAGCCAGTACAGCTACTACAGCTACTACAGCCAGTACAGCTACTACAGCCAGAACAGCTACTACAGCTACTACAGCTAGTACAGCTACTACAGTTAGTACAGCTAGTACAGCTACTACAGCTAGTACAGCTACTACAACTAGTATAGTTAATACAGTTAGTACAGCTAGTACAGCTACTACAGCTAGTACAGCCAGTACAGCTACTACAGTTAGTACAGCTACTACAGTTAGTACAGGTACTACAACTAGTATAGTTAATACAGTTAGTACAGCTAGTACAGCTACTACAGTTAGTACAGCTACTACAGTTAGTACAGCTAGTACATCTAATATAGTTAGTACAGCTACTACAACCAGTATAGTTAATACAGTTAGTACAGCTAGAACAGCTAGTACAGCTAGTACATCTAGTACAGTTAGTACAACTAGTACAGTTAGTACAGCTACTACAGCTAGTACAGCTACTACAGTTAGTACAGCTACTACAGCTACTACAGCTAGTGCAGTTAGTACAGCTACTACAGCTAGTACAGCTACTACAGCTAGTACAGCCAGTACAGCTACTACAGCTACTACAGCCACTACAGCTACTACAGCTAGTACAGCTACTACAGTCAGTACAGCTAGTACAGCTACTACAGTTAGTACAGCTAATACTGCCAGTACAGCTACTACAGCTAGTACAGCTACTACAGTTAGTACAGCTAGTACAGCTACTACTGCCAGTACAGCTACTACAGTTAGTACAGCTAGTACAGCTAATACAGCTACTACAGTTAGTACAGCTAATACAGCCAGTACAGCTAGTACAGCTACTACTGCCAGTACAGCTACTACAGTTAGTACAGCTACTACTGCCAGTACAGCTACTACAGCTAGTACAGCTACTACAGTTAATACAGCCACTACAGCTACTACTGCTAGTACAGCTAGTACAGCTAGTACAGCTAGTACTGCCAGTACAGCTACTACAGCTAGTACAGCTACTACTGCCAGTACAGGTACAACAGCTACTACTACCAGTACAGCTGCTACAGCTACCACAGCTAGTACAGCTAGTACAGCTACAGTGGGGAAAAAAGTATTTAGTCAGCCACCAATTGTGCAAGTTCTCTCACTTAAAAAGATGAGAGAGGCCTGTAATTTTCATCATAGGTACACTTCAACTATGACAGACAAAATGAGGAATAAAAATCCAGAAAATCACATTGTAGGATTTTTAATGAATTTATTTGCAAATTATGGTGGAAAATAAGTATTTGGTCAATAACAAAAGTTTATCTCAATACTTTGTTATATAGCCTTTGTTGGCAATGACAGAGGTCAAACGTTTTCTGTAAGTCTTCACAAGGTTTTCACACACTGTTGCTGGTATTTTGGCCCATTCCTCCATGCAGATCTCCTCTAGAGCAGTGATGTTTTGGGGCTGTCGCTGGGCAACACGGACTTTCAACTCCCTCCAAAGATTTTCAATGGGGTTGAGATCTGGAGACTGGCTAGGCCACTCCAGGACCTTGAAATGCTTCTTACGAAGCCACTCCTTCGTTGCCGAGGCGGTGTGTTTGGGATCATTGTCATGCTGAAAGACCCAGCCACGTTTCATCTTCAATGCCCTTGCTGATGGAAGGAGGTTTTCACTCAAAATCTCACGATACATGGCCCCATTCATTCTTTCCTTTACACGGATCAGTCGTCCTGGTCCCTTTGCAGAAAAACAGCCCCAAAGCATGATGTTTCCACCCCCATGCTTCACAGTAGGTATGGTGTTCTTTGGATGCAACTCAGCATTCTTTGTCCACCAAACACGACGAGTTGAGTTTTTACCAAAAAGTTCTATTTTGGTTTCATCTGACATTCTCCCAATCCTCATCTGGATCATCCAAATGCTCTCTAGCAAACTTTAGACTTGCCTGAACATGTACTGGCTTAAGCAGGGGGACACGTCTGGCACTGCAGGATTTGAGTCCCTGGCGGCGTAGTGTGTTACTGATGGTAGGCTTTGTTACTTTGGTCCCAGCTCTCTGCAGGTCATTCACTAGGTCCCCGTGTGGTTCTGGGATTTTTGCTCACCGTTCTTGTGATCATTTTGACCCCATGGGGTGAGATCTTGCGTGGAGCCCCAGATCAAGGAAGATTATCAGTGGTCTTGTATGTCTTCCATTTCCTAATAATTGCTCCCACAGTTGATTTCTTCAAACCAAGCTGCTTACCTATTGCAGATTCAGTCTTCCCAACCTGGTGCAGGTCTACAATGTTGTTTCTGGTGTCCTTTGACAGCTCTTTGGTCTTGGCCATAGTGGAGTTTGGAGTGTGACTGTTTGAGGTTGTGGACAGGTGTCTTTTATACTGATAACAAGTTCAAACAGGTGCCATTAATACAGGTAATGAGTGGAGGACAGAGGAACCTCTTAAAGAAGAAGTTACAGGTCTGTGAGAGCCAGAAATCTTGCTTGTTTGTATGTGACCAAATACTTATTTTCCACCATAATTTGCAAATAAATTCATAAAAAATCCTACAATGTGATTTTCTGGATTTTCTTTCCTCATTTTGTCTGTCATAGTTGAAGTGTACCTATGATGAAAATTACAGGCCTCTCTCATCTTTTTAAGTGAGAGAACTTGCACAATTGGTGGCTGACTAAATACTTTTTTCCCCCACTGTACTACAGTTAGTACAGCTAGTACAGCTAGTACATATAATACAGCTAGTACAGCTACTACAGTTACTACTGCCAGTACAGCTACTTCAGCTACTACTGCCAGTACAGTTACTACTGCCAGTACAGCTACTACAGCTACTACAGCCAGTACAGCTACTACAGCTAGTACAGCTAGTACAGCCAGTACAGCTACTACAGCTATTACAGCTAGTACAGCTAGTACAGTTATTACAGCTAGTACATCTAATACAGCTACTACAGTTAGTACAGCTAGTACAGCTACTACAGTTAGTACAGCTAATACTGTTAGTACAGCTAGTACAGTTAGTACAGCTACTACAGCTAGTACAGCTACTACAGCTACTACAGCCAGTACAGCTACTACAGCTAGTACAGCTAGTACAGCTACTACAGCTACTACAGATAGTACAGTTAGTACAGCTACTACAGCCAGTACAGCTAGTACAGCTACTACAGTTAGTACAGCTACTACAGCTACTACAGCCAGTACAGCTACTACAGCTAGTACAGCTACTACAGATAGTACAGTTAGTACAGCTACTACAGCTAGTACAGCTAGTACAGTTAGTACAGCTACTACAGCCTGTACAGCTAGTACAGCTACTACAGTTAGTACAGCTAGTACAGCTAATACAGCTACTACTGCCAGTACAGCTAGTACAGCTACTACAGTTAGTACATCTAGTACAGCTAATACAGCTACTACTGCCAGTACAGCTACTACAGCTACTACAGTTAGTACAGCTAGTACAGCTACTACAGATAGTACAGTTAGTACAGCTACTACAGCTACTACAGCTACTACAGATAGCACAGTTAGTACAGCTACTACAGCTGGTACAGCTAGTACAGTTAGTACAGCTACTACAGCCAGTACAGCTAGTACAGCTACTACAGTTAGGACAGCTAGTACAGCTAATACAGCTACTACTGCCAGTACAGCTATTACAGATACTACAGTTAGTACAGCTAGTACAGCTAATACAGCTACTACTGCCAGTACAGCTACTACAGCTACTACAGTTAGTACAGCTAGTACAGCTACTACAGTTAGTACAGCTAGTACAGCTAATACAGCTACTACTGCCAGTACAGCTACTACAGTTAGTACAGCTAGTACAGCTAATACAGCCACTACAGCTAATACAGCTACTACAGCTAGTACAGCTACTACTGCTAGTACAGCTACTACAGCTAGTACAGCTAGTACAGCCAGTACAGCTAGTACAGTTAGTACAGCTAGTACAGCTACTACTGCCAGTACAGCTTCTACAGCTACTACAGCTAGTACAGCTAGTACAGCCTGTACAGCTACTACAGCTACTACTGCCAGTACAGGTACTACAGCTACTACTGCCAATACAGCTGCTACAGCTACCACAGCTAGTACAGCTAGTGCAGCCAGTACAGCTACTACAGCTACTACAGCTAGTACAGCTAGTACAGCTAGTACAGCCAGTACAGCTACTACAGCTACTACTGCTAGTACAGCTACTACAGCTAGTACAGCTAGTACAGCCAGTACAGCTAGTACAGTTAGTACAGTTAGTACAGCTACTACAGCTAGTTCAGCTACTACTGCTAGTACACCTACTACAGCTAGTACAGCTAGTACAGCCAGTACAGCTAGTACAGTTAGTACAGCTAGTACAGCTACTACTGCCAGTACAGCTACTACAGCTACTACAGCTAGTACAGCTAGTACAGCTAGTACAGCTAGTACAGCCAGTACAGCTCCTACAGCCAGTACATATAATACAGCCAATACAGCCAGTACAGCTAGTACAGCTAGTACAGCTAATACAGCTAGTACAGCTAGTACAGCTAGTACAGCTACTACAGCTAGTACAGCTAGTACAGCTAATACAGCTAGTACAGCTAGTACAGCTAGTACAGCTACTACAGCTAGTACAGCTACTACATCTAATACAGCCAATACAGCCAGTACAGCTAGTACAGCTAGTACAGCTAATACAGCTAGTACAGTTATTACAGCTAGTACAGCTACTACAGCTAGTACAGCTAGTACAGCTAGTACAGCCAGTACAGCTACTACAGCTACTACTGCTAGTACAGCTAGTACAGCTAGTACAGCTAGTACAGCCAGTACAGCTACTACAGCTACTACTGCTAGTACAGCTAGTACAGCTAGTACAGCTACTACAGCTAGTACAGCTAGTACAGCCAGTACAGCTACTACAGCTACTACTGCTAGTACAGCTAGTACAGCTAGTACAGCTACTACAGCTACTACTGCTAGTAAAGCTAGTACATCTAATACAGCTAGTACAGCTAGTACAGCTATCACAGCTACTACAGCTACTACAGCTAGTACAGCTAGTACAGCTACTACTGCTAGTACAACTAGTACAGTTATTACAGCTAGTACAGCTAGTACAGCTAGTACAGCTAGTACATCTACTACAGCTAGTACAGCTAGTACAGCTACTACAGCTAGTACAGCTAGTACAGTTAGTACAGCTACTACAGCTACTACAGCTAGTACAGCTAGTACAGTTAGTACAGCTAGTACAGCCAGTACAGCCAGTACAGCCAGTACAGCCAGTACAGTTAGTACAGCTAGTACAGCCAGTACAGCTACTACAGCTAGTACAGCCAGTACAGCTAGTACAGCTAGTACAGCCAGTGCAGCCAGTACAGCTAGTACAGCTAGTACAGCTAGTACAGTTAGTACAGCCAGTACAGCTACTACAGCCAGTACAGCTACTACAGCTAGTACAGCCAGTACAGCTAGTACAGCTAGTACAGCCAGTACAGCCAGTACAGCCAGTACAGCTACTACAGCTAGTACAGCCAGTACAGCTAGTACAGCTAGTACAGCCAGTACAGCCAGTACAGCTACTACAGCTAGTACAGCCAGTACAGCCAATACAGCTAGTACAGCTAGTACAGCCAGTACAGCCAGTACAGCCAGTACAGCTACTACAGCTAGTACAGCTAGTACAGTTAGTACAGCTAGTACAGGGTATACAGGGCGTGGATCAAAATTCAGTGGCTCCCCAAAAATTCCTGCTCAGACATGTCCTCTGGCTAGCTGGCAATACCTTCCACCTTAATTACTTTAGAGGAAAGGTAGGAGAGGACAAGAGCCGAGGGGGCATTGGGTGGAGGGCTGAGGATCATACCTGGGTTCAAATGGTATTTGCAATATTTCTGATTCTTTAGCTGTGCTTGAGCTACCCTGCAGCAATGGAACCAATGGAGTAGTCCCAAAATGAGCAAATACCGCTCACCTGGCACTCCAGGAAGACTGCAAAAGATTTTTGAATACTATGTGAATCCATGTCTGGAGGGGGCTAAAAGGTAAATTGTCAGGTGTTGCGCTGCGTGTCTGTTTGTCTGTCTGTCTGCAGCAGGGTAATAAACATCCCTTCGGCTTGCGTTCGGGACATGAAAGTATTCAAGGCCATCCTGCTCCTCTGGAAGGGAAGGCAGCACAGACGAACAAATAAAGACACACAATAACCACGTTTCCATCCAGTTTCCATCCAGTTTTTAACTCGAGTAAAGTCATACCGTATAAAAAGAAATACAAGAAGTGTGATGGAAACAGGAAGTGTCGGCACAATTTTATAAACGGCGATAGACAATTTTGTTTGTTACAAAATGGTTCGATTTTTTTTTGTGTCTGTAAAATTGATTATGCGACCAATTGCGGTAGAAAACTATTTCTTGCACAATTGTTGATAGATGAACCATCATGTCGAGGTAAATGTTCAGCCGAGGTAAATGTTCAGCCAAGCGAGGATATGTTGTGGTGTCCTCCCGCTGCGACTTGGGGAAAGCACAGTTTAGGCTACAGGATGGTGAAAGTGGACGGTGATGAGCTTGATGCTCCTTGCCAATAAAATCTAGGGTCTTGTATGCTAGTGACATGATGGTCGGTGCTTACCTGCCAATTAACAAATTAAAATGATCTTGCTCTTATCCATCTCATCATATAACCTAACCTGTCCAGTGTCTACTTTATCAGGCAACTGTTGTCCACAGAGACCATGCACTAAAAACCAGATTGGGAAAGTTTGTCATTTATCACAACAGTTTGGGTAACAAAACTATCTGTACACTCTGAGAAAAAAAGTGTTCCAAAAGAGTTCTTCAGCTGTCCATATAGGAGAACCCTTTTTAGTTTCAGGGAGAACCCTTTTTTTGGTTCCACGTAGAACCTTTTTGGGTTCCATGTAGACCATGTAGAACCCTTTTGGGTTCCATGTGGAACCCCAAAAGATTATACATAAGGTTCCAGGGAGAACCAAAAAAGAAGAACCCCAAAAATATTATTCAAAAGGTTCTCCTATGGGGATAGGAGAAGACCCCTTTTAGGTTCTAGATAGCTCCTGTTTTCTAAGAGTGACTAGTGGCAAATGCAATGGAAACACATTAAACTCCTATTTTTTATTCGGTACATGTCACCACCCACAGCCTTTTATCCCCAACAAAAGGCAGTCGGATGGAAACACACCTCTGGTGGGGAAATTCAAAAAAACATTATGCAGATTTATTCATATTTACATGAAAATCTGTCGCAAAATAGGATGGAAACGTAGCTAGTGTATATGGGAACATGTATTCTGTGTTTATGGGGTATGCCTCTGTTGTAGTGCTGTCATGACATGTATTCATTCGCTGTTTGATGCAGGCCTTCATCTATACACATACAGTATGACGAGAACTAGACTACTGACTAATAATTCAACTCAATACAAAACTTTGTTCTTTGACTGAGTACTATGGGACAAACTAGTGTAAAGAACCACAGCCATATCATAATGTACCAGTAGACTGTATATCTTTGCATATGATATACATTTTTATACGTGGCTCTGGGCTGAACTGATATACATGTTTATACATGGCTCTGGGCTGAACTGATATACATGTTTATACATGGCTCTGGGCTGAACTGATATACATGTTTATACATGGCTCTGGGCTGAACTGATATACATGTTTATACATGGCTCTGGGCTGAACTGATATACATGTTTACACATGGCTCTGGGCTGAACTGATATACATGTTTATACATGGCTCTGGGCTAAACTGATATACATGTTTATACATGGCTCTGGGCTGAACTGATATACATGTTTATACATGGCTCTGGGCTGAACTGATATACATGTTTATACATGGCTCCGGGCTGAACTGATATACATGTTTATACATGGCTCTGGGCTGAACTAAAGGTGGTTTGGAATACTTTTTTCTAAGCGTGTACAGTACCAACTGTTATATAATGGGGCTTGCTGACGGGAGTCTGTGTGTGCGCATGTGTGTGTGTGTGTATGTGCAGGTACTCACAGGAGCTCCAGAAGGGCCAGGTGGTCCTCGAGGACCCATAGGGCCCTGGTTGGAGAAGAAGACACGTTAGATAATAACCACATGATCACAACTTTCACACTACCTTAAGCTCAACCAACATCCAAACAACCCATCGTAAAAAAACATGTTAGTTTCTAACGTATTGTTATAATTAAGTTGAACGTATTTCAGAATTGGGGGTGGGAAGAGAAAGAAGTGTGGACTTTCACTTCAACTTCTCTCTTCTCTCGTGTTATAAAACCTATTGTTGGCTTCTTCTTTTTATTTGACTTCTTCTTCTTTGGTTTCTTTCTTCTTTGCCCCTCAGCAACACAAACTCACTAGCCTGCTGCCTGCCTCCTGCCTGCCTGCCTGCCTGCCTGTCAGAACCATAAATCATTTTTTGAATTCCACAGTGGCACTCTGAATCTGGAGGAAAATCAATAGCTATGGGTGGTTTTGGAGCAAAAGAGAAACGTATAATATCTGCTAGAATGAGCATTGCTAGCTCCAACAAGTCTGTTTGACAGACATGCTGTAGAAACACTAACACCTCAAATAACTTTCATGAATAAACATTGAGAAAGGATTTATTAAGAAAGTGTAAAGGCATATTGATGAAAGTTATTATGAAATGTTACCAACTTTTTTTTGTATTAATCAGATCTTAAAAGCAGTGGGTCAAATCCTCCGGGTTAATAAAGACCTCTGACTGGCATCAGACATCTCGACAGGAAGGAGTAATACTCTTCTCGGCTCAACCTCGTCATGCATCATCACACAGTGCTCAGAGACAGAGACAGAGAGAGAGACGTTTCACTCTCTATTCAGGTGATGAGCCAAATCTGTCACGCAGAGAAAATATTTGGGCAAATAGGAGAAGATGACCTAACCTGGAGTTTAGTGAGAAGTCTAAAATCGCCATCTCTGCCACGGGGCCCGGGGCTGCCCTGAGAGAAGAATTATTCCCACTCCTCCAAGATTTCCACTCCTCCAAGATTTCCACTCCTCCACTCATGAAACGTGGACTACCCTCTATGTATCTATGGCCTTTAGTGGTCTTTATAACACACGGTTCATAGTGTTGGTGCGTAGACTGATTATGGTAGAGAAATGCAGGGCACCAGCCAAAGCAAACGTCCCTGAGGCAGCACAGAGCTCTTCTGATGGGAATTAAATGTATCCTTTCAGCGAGGCGCGCGACGGACAAACCCACGCCGCAACGGGCCAGGGGCTTGTCAATAGAGCTCTATGTCCGTTCGTAGGCGAAGTTTGTGTGTGTGTGTGTGTTTGGGGTCTGTGTGTGTGTGTTTAAGAGGTGTTGTGTGTTTGGGTCTTGTGGTCCACTGCCTCTCAGTGAAGGCACTGTGTTATAGGGACCAGGGGGTGTAGTTAGAGACGTAGGGGGTTGACTCTCAGTGAAGGCACTTTGTTAGGGACCAGGGGGTGTAGGTAGAGACATAGGGGGTTGACTCTCAGTGAAGGGACCAGGGGATGTAGGTAGAGACGTAGGGGGTTGACTCTCAGTGAAGGGACCAGGGGGTGTAGGTAGAGACATAGGGGGTTGACTCTCAGTGAAGGGACCAGGGGGTGTAGGTAGAGACGTAGGGGGTTGACTCTCAGTGAAGGCACTTTGTTAGGGACCAGGGGGTGTACGTAGAGACATAGGGGTTGACTCTCAGTGAAGGGACCAGGGCTGTAGGTAGAGACGTAGGGGTTGACTCTCAGTGAAGGTACTTTGTTAGGGACCAGGGGGTGTACGTAGAGACATAGGGGGTTGACTCTCAGTGAAGGGACCAGGGGATGTAGGTAGAGACGTAGGGGGTTGACTCTCAGTGAAGGTACTTTGTTAGGGACCAGGGGGTGTAGGTAGAGACATAGGGGGTTGACTCTCAGTGAAGGGACCAGGGGATGTAGGTAGAGACGTAGGGGGTTGACTCTCAGTGAAGGCACTTTGTTAGGGACCAGGGGGTGTACGTAGAGACATAGGGGGTTGACTCTCAGTGAAGGGACCAGGGGATGTAGGTAGAGACGTAGCGGGTTGACTCCTGGACTGTGCTTGGGACATCTTTTTTAGTCCTTTCCTTCTCTGGCCAGATGCTGCCAAGCTAAACCTGCTGGGCTTCAGTCAGAGACAGACAGGGCCAGGCTTATTGTGGGTAGGGGGAGGAATGAAAGAGACAGACAGGCTTCTGTTTGGGGTCTGGTACCAAAGCCACAGAGTCTGTCTCAGGCACATTGCTCTGCATTTCCCCTCTCCGCAGGTCTCGAATGGGGTACAATCCACTGTGGCGACCGCCAGCTGGGTCTCAGACTTCCGCTCCACCAGCCAGCCAGCCAAATGCTCGCTGTGGGAACACCAAGCAGAACGCTGCTCTGTGGGTTTCCAAACCAAAATAGCTCCCAGTGAGTGTGCTCTTCATTTCACTGTAGCAGGGGGCCAGGAGGATGTGAGGTGTCTCCTCCAGACCTCAGGGGGGCAGTGTTGAGTCACGCTGACACCCTATTCACTGAAGCTGGTCTCACGTAGCCACTAGTCAGATCAGACCAGACATTGCATTATTGCATTTGATTTATATCTGCGAAACGATACTAATCTGAAGCTGATAGGAGAGAACTGGTCTAATGGGTTAGGATCTGACCATGAATCTCAGGAGCTCTCTCACCATTGGTCCTTGCATCACGCCCATCTGTGCTCCGCCGGCCTTCTCGTCGAATCCTCCCGCCATCTGTGCAGCAAAGTTCTGTGGGATGACAAAATGGATATCCATAAGACACTGTTATATGATCACCACACTCATCTCAATAGTAGGCGTATTTCTGTCTTGGAAGTCTACTCTCAGACAGCACAGCACGTCTTAACAGGATCAGTGTGTGTCTCTGTCTGTGAGAGAACAGTAGATAGTGAAGGGGATGGAAATCAGATCAACAGCAGAGTACACAGGGAGGGGGGTAGGATAACTATTTTAATCTCTTTCTCTTTCACAATGGAGCCCCTTACCTATTCTCCCCTTCCTTCTCTCCCCTCCCCTCCCCTCTTCTCCCCTCCCCTCCCCTTCTCTCTTCTCCCCTCCCCTCTTTCTCCCCTCCCCCTTCTCTCCCTCCCTCCCCTCTTCTCCCCTCCCTCTTCTCCCCTCTTCTCCCCTCCCCTTCCCTTCTCTCCCCTCCTCCCCTCTTCTCCCCTCCCCTTTTCTCCCCTCCCCTTCTCTCCCTCCCCTCTTCTCCTCTCCCCTCTTCTCCCCTCCCCTTCTCTCCCCTCCCTCCTCTCCCCTCTTCTCCCCTCCCCTTCTCTCCCCTCCCTCCTCTCCCCTCTCTTCTCCTCTCCCCTCTTCTCCCCTCCTTCTCTCCCTCCTCTCCCCTCTTCTCTTCTCCCTCCCCTCTTCTCCCCTCCCCTTCTCTCCCTCCCTCCCCTCCTCTCCCCTCCCTCCTCTCCCCTCTCTCTCTCCCCTCTCCTCTCTCTCCCTCCCTCCTCTCCCTCTTCTCCCCTCCCTCTTCTCCCTCCCCTTCTCTCCCTCCCTCCCATCCCCTCTTCTCCCCTCCCTCCTCTCCCTCCCCTCTTCTCCCTCCCCTTCTCTCCCTCCACTCCCTCACCTCACAGTCATGTTCAACCCTTCAGTTTTTACCGTTAACGTATACAGCCTACTTACTGAAGCATGTACTTCCCCTTTTTACACAAACTCCACAAACAGCAATTTCAAAGATGATTATTATGACTTACTCCTCCAAGGCCGGGGGGGCCGTTAGGTCCTGGAGGGCCGGGGGGGCCGGGGTTACCAGGGGTACCAGGCTCGCCATCTCTGCCACGGGGCCCGGGGCTGCCCTGAGAGAAGAATAGAGCAGTTCATATCTTTTCTATATCACCAAAATCACAGCAGCGGAGAGTATCTGCATTAATTAAAAGCTTCCCTTTCAGGAAAGTAGGAGTTAAGACCAATAAGTCCTGAAGTCACAAAAACAGTAGAAATTAGCCTGAAACAACATATTATACAGTATCTTCCATCTAAACAGAAAACTCTTATTATATCCACATAATGTGCAGGAGGGCCTTTATTGTCCATTAAAGTAGGCATATTGTCCATTAAAGTAGAACTTTAAACTTTATCCCCTCAACTTTCTGATCAGCCACGTCCTACGGTAGGAGAAAGAGGAAGGCAGATCAAAATCTAAGGAAATTCAGCTGACTAATAACGGTCACATAATGTGCAGGAGGGCCTATACTTCAGCTGAAACCGCTGGGCTCATCAAACTGTCCATCAGCAACAAGGGGCGGTGAGAATATCTCCACTGACAGTTCTCTTTCTCTCTCATAGAGACAGGTGCCATTTTGTTCTTCAAAATGACTACGTTCCAGATATCCAGGTGCAATATTAATGCTACTTTTCAAGCGGCATTCACAGGCCATCCACTAAAGCTAAAATCACCAGAATAAATTGGACATGAACTCAATTCTTTCCAGCCTTTATAATATATATATATATATATTATGTAAAAAAATAAAGGTCCAGAGAAATGTTGATACAGTGGGTCAGATTCCCTTGACATCTGATTCTCAAAAATATCTGACTTGGCAAACAAAAAAAAGTGTCTTGTCATTCATAAAAAAAAATAAAACCTTTTTGACAGTAAAACATTTGTAGAAAGTTCAGAAATCCTTTCATCCAATCCAGCATCTATTTCCAGATGAATTGTGAACTCTAGTAATAATACCTATGATAAATCATTCTAACCTGGCCAGGCAGACATTGTTAACCTAAAACCAACTGAATCCTTTTCCAAACACTTCCTGACAACTACATGAAGGATTGGCAAATATTTCCCTTCAGTCTACGGATGATGACAACCCGCCATTTTCTGTGAGTCACTGATGTTTCACTTTGTGAATTACAGACAGTAGAAATATCAAAATGTGTGATTCTTATCTCATTGTACACACAGTTCTGATACACCTCAATAGTACAATATAAAACGGTATTTTACTTAAATCACTGCAATCCATACTCCCAATAATGGGTGCTATGGAGACGCAGCTCATTCAACAACCAGAAGAAGAAGTTGGTAGTGAGCACTTAAAGCACACGTCCGGGGAAACCAGCAAGCCACAGTCTATGCTCTGACAAATGATCCAGCAAGGAATGTGTTCACCGCTACACTCATTCCCTTTTAAGTTTTTTTGGTGCAAACAAAGATTTAATAGTTGCAAATGTTTCTGTACAAAATAATGAGCAATAAATGTATAAACTGGAAAAGCAAATTGTGGACTGAAAATGTGAATTAAACCAATAACTGATTTAAAACAAAAATAACAATCCTCAAAGTTGATCCCCAAACACATTCACTAGTATGGACTGGACCTAAGCACAATCTACTGCAATGTTTAACATGTTGCCATCACTAGCCAACTACGTGTCCCCTGAGAGCCTAGTCCATGACCTCTGTTGACCTCTGCTGACCTCTGCCGAGGTAAAGAATGGCGAGAATCCATCGTAAACACCAGGGTGTGGTAGAGGACGTATGCCCAACCATAAACACCTTCCTTCCCAGGCCAAAGACTCATAGGGGTGCCTCCCAAATGGCATCCTATTCCCTATATAGTGCACTACTGTTGATCTCTATGAGACCTGATCACAATGTAGTGCACTACTGTTGATCTCTATGGGACCTGGTCACAATGTAGTGCACTACTGTTGATCTCTATGAGACCTGATCACAATGTAGTGCACTACTGTTGATCTCTATGGGACCTGGTCACAATGTAGTGCACTACTGTTGATCTCTATGGGACCTGGTCACAATGTAGTGCACTACTGTTGATCTCTACGGGACCTGGTCACAATGTAGTGCACTACTGTTGATCTCTATGGGACCTGATCACAATGTAGTGCACTACTGTTGATCTCCATGGGACCTGGTCACAATGTAGTGCACTATATAGGGAATACGATACCATTTGGGAGTCACCTCCATACCCAACCACCTGCCCAGAGACTGAGGAGAAGGAACAGAGGAGGGCTGTACCGAGACATTTAGGGGGGGGGGCGCTCAAAGTCTACCAAGACCACAATATAATACATCTTATTTGGAGGGGTACTTTCACAGGAGGGATGGGGAAGGGGGCACATTTGGTACTTCGCAACCCTTATCTGTACACCTGTCTGGGACACAGCCTGTTGGCTAAACCTGACAGGTTCACAGATGGTACGCATCCCAATTGTCACCCTCTTCCCTATTTAGTGCACTACTTTTGACCAGGACCCATAGGGGTAGTGCACTACTTTTGACCAGGACCCATAGGGGTAGTGCACTAAATGGGAATAGGGTGTCATTTGGCAGACAGTCATTTGGGAGACAGCCATGGGGATCAATGTGTATTGTCCCTGTCAAGTAAATCTAATAGACTTATGTAAGTTAAAGCCTTACTGTCCTAAGGCAAAGACTCAGTATGGCCTCGCTCTCTCAATAAAGAACCCCATAACAATCCACGACCAAAGAAATCTGCTTCATGGAGTCATTTTAACAGACAGCAATCTATTCTGCCCCGAGTGGGGATCAAACTCAGAAGCCTCAGCACAGCAAGACGTGTCCCATAAAGCCAGCCGTCTCAGCCAACCGAGAAAGAGACTAGTCTGTCACCGTGTGAGTGACAGTTGGCCTTCACCATGGCGTGACATATTAGAGCTTAATAGGATCTCTGTGGCCGTCACCAAGGTGACGTGTTCAGTGTACTTCAGCCAACATACCACAGGTCAGTTACACATCCAGTCACAACAAAACTAAGAACCTCTAAGAGAACTCAAATGTCTCAATACAATTTGTGCAGGCAGACTGGAGAAACTACCTACCAACTAACTAACTAACTAACTAACTAACTAACTACCTACCTACCTACCTACCTACCTCTAAAACCATTACACATAAACAGAAGACTACACAGAACCAAAGAGAAGCCAGGGGCCAAAAAGGAACATGTCTCATTAAAACTATTATATTAAATGAGAACCTAAAGAAACAACCTCCAATGTGACAGACATGTATTTGTACATTTAGCATACACTCTTAAAACAGAGCAACTTACAGGAGCAATTACAGTTTAAGAGCCATGCTCAAGGGTACATTTTTACACATAGTCAGCTCAGGAATTTGAACTAGCAACCTTTTGGTTACTGGGCCCAACACACTTAACCACTAGGCTACCTACATACCCAAGGTCTTGCCAACCAATCAATCATTTAATTACCTAGGGATAAAATGTCAGTTAGTGGCTAGTCATTAGACAATAGGCTACAATACATTTTTCTTTTTTATTCTAATCATATTAAAGGACAGCATCTTCTTGAAGACAACCTCTAACAGCTCTGAGTGAAAAATATTCATGATCAGAACATCTCTCAGCAAAAAACCTATTCTTCCAGACAACCTCAAGAAAATTGATTCATAACCATCTCCCGCCAAAACATTATGCACAAACAGAGACTTAAACAGCACCGAAGCCTGGCCTGGAGCTGTGACTGCGGCTGAGGCTATGATGTTGACTGGTGTTTAACACAGATTACAGTCATCACAGCATCTCTCCAGGCTAACAACACTGATGTATTACACCGTGATTGGCTGTGGGTTGAACTGTCGGTTTCCTGACAGCCATAGGTTTACATTACGGCTTCACAGTTTCTCATACACACGCAAACACACACACACACACACCTCTTCTTCTTCTTCTCACACATCTGCTAAACAACCCTTGAATCACAGCCTAAGCCAGACCACATACACAGCATAATGGAAAGTACCCATGGCAGCATTGAGCTGCTCTCTGCTCTGCTCCCCAAATCAAGCAAATGAGACTAGCAGCTCCTCCAAACCAGAGAATTCTCTATATATCTATCCAGACCAAGAGGAAAAACTATGAGTGATGCATTTTTCACAGTCTTAGAGAGAGAGAGACAGAGAGAGAAAGAGAGAGAGAGAGAGAGAGAGAGAGAGAGAGAGAGAGAGAGAGAGAGAGAGAGAGACAGCGAGAGAGAGAGAGACAGCGAGAGAGAGAGAGAGAGAGAGAGAGAGAGAGACAGCGAGAGCGAGAGCGAGAGAGAGAGAGACAGAGAATGGAATGGAAAATGTGTTCTGCTATAAAACTCACCTTATCGCCTTTGTCTCCTCTGTCTCCACGTGGTCCCTGCTCTCCTGGGGGGCCCTGAGGAAGGAGGAAAGACTAGTGAGTATTCAGGTACATCTGAACACTAGATGTACAACCAAAATACCATCCTTTTCTCCATGTAGTGCACTACTTTTGACCAGGACCCATAGGGATCTGTTCAAAAGTAGTGAACTATGTAGAGGGAATATAATGCCATTTTGAAAGCACTGCACACACATAATACAGGACGCTATTAAAGATGGGAAAAATGGGGGGGAATTGTTCATGTGGTTTTCATACCAAAGGGCCTCCAGGTCCTCTTGGTCCTACGACCTGAGAAAGAGGAAACAGAGAAGAAGAACTAGTGACATTGTAGTCAGTCATGAGGTTTTTTTCTACGTTCAATCAAGGGTTGATTGAAGTTAGAAGGTGCACCTAGCACTTATAATGACTTTAAAGCCAGACACAGGAAGTCCCCCGCCAAAAGAATTAAAACATATTTTAATTTTCTCATATTCTTTTCAATTGGACAAGTGAAATATAAATCTGACCTTTCTATCCCCTCGGAAGTGCTGAAACAATATTTTTACTGATTAGAAGTATTTGTGTTATTATAGCTAACGAGTTCAAGGATAGCTGTCAAAAAGTTTATTTCCCCTAATAGTATACCGTTGCTAATCACATACATTTCAAGGGCAGGTGTAATAAAGGACAGCTATACAACAAACTATGTCCTGTGATTTCCTGGAAGAGAATGAAAGAGAGAAATAGATAAAGAAAGAGAGAGAGGAGGGTAGAGTAGATTAAAGTATCTACATGTGCGTAGCAGACAGTGGGGATCAACTCAGCTCCCTCCTTTCTCTCGCTCTTTCTCTCGCTCTCTCCCTCCGCTCTCTGTCTCTGTCTCTGTCTCTCTCTCTGTCTTCTTCTTCTTTCTGCAGCTTTATACAGTAGGGATCTGATACTACTGCTGAGAGGGAATGAAGGAATGAAGGTTTTGGCTGTCTGCCTTCTGAGTGGGCTAACCCTAACCCTTGCCAGCTCTAATAAAATGAAATGAAGCCAGGCCAAATACACTGAAATATGGGTTAAATGTGTAGTAATCCTAACCAGATTTGACCAGGAAATATGACTCAAATATAGGCAAACCCTAACCTGGCCCAATGGATTGAAAAGTGGGCTCGGTCTACCCACAACTAACAAACTGGGCTAGTCCTATCCAGGTCTGTTATACTCTTTTCACCCTTTTATGTGCTAATTATTTGTTAAACATTTTGAGCTGCGTGAAAGGTGCAGAACAAATCAATGTGTATTGTCGTTATTATAACGAACGGCCATAACAGCCTTCCACGACCCGGCCTGTGTTCCTGTGTCATTACCAGGACAATCCACGTCACAGCAGGAATGAATGATGCAACCACCAGTAGCTAATACTACACTGTCATAGCGCCTTAAGTTCAACGTTAGTCCCTTTACGAAACGATATATAACACAGCAATACATGTTCTGTTGCTCATTGTGCCTCTACAAAAAGAAAAACACACAAAAGCCTCAGTGTTTGATTCAAAATAGTAATAATCAAATGTAGGCCTAGTGTTTCCTCGATCATGTTGTAGGTGAGGCAAGCCCCTCTGCCTGGAAATGCAACGAGGGAAAAGACTGCTGTAGACCAGCCAGATTGTGGCAAAGATATGAAGACCGTTTTCAGATCAGGTGTAATGTGGACCGTTAGCGTTTACTCACATCTGTGATATCTCCCGGTTCCCCTTTCTGACCCTGTTGGGAAAGAAAGACAGGAAGCCACAACATGAGTGATTCTTTAGGAATAGAGAATAGAATAGAGAGATGACCCTGCATTCACTTGATTTGATTTGTGTCTACCCTGTCAATATAGAAACAGTGATGTGAACGGCAGCCAAGTCATTCCTACGGAAGACAACAGAGAAAAGACACCAACATCAAAGTGAGGTGTAACATTACAAAAATGATTCCTGGGCCTACTTGCTTCAATCCAAACTGAAGATCCTTTTGAACAATAATCACTTATCACTGAGCAGTGATGTAACTCTGGCAACAATAGTGAAAGAGCAATCTTTAGTGTAGATTCCAGGCGAAGACCTTCTCATTAGAGACATAGATCTGGTATGTGCTGTATGAGGCTGGGAGAACACATTGTTATTGACTGGCTGCTGCTCGCATCAAAGAATCACCTCAATCTGTCAAAACACACAGTTTAGCTTTGGGATCAGTCCAGGTTCACAGCTAATTGAAGCCCTCACACACAGACACACAGACACACAGACAGACAAACACAGACATACAGACACACAGGCACACAGACAAACACACAGACACACACAGACACACAGATACACATAGACACAAACACACAAATGCAGACACACAAACACACAGACACACAGACACAGACACACAGACACTCAAACACAGACACACAGACACAGACACACAGACACACAGAGACACACACAGACACACAGACACACAAACACACAGACACACAGACACACAAACAAAAACACACAGACACACAAACATACACAAAGACACATACACACCAAACCCAACATTGTCTCACCTTAGCTCCGGGGGCCCCTGTTGATACGAAGGTAGAGAGCGATAAAAGGAGAGAGAGAGAGAGAGAGAGAGAGAGAGAGACAGCGAGAGCGCGCGCGCGCGCGCGCTCGCGCGAGAGAGAGAGAGAGAGAGAGAGAGAGAGAGAGAGAGAGAGAGAGAGAGAGAGAGAGAGAGAGAGAGATGGATGGATGTTAAAATAATGGCGGTGAAATAACCCATTAGGTCTGTCCTCCCTCACTGCTAGCCAGACAGACTGCAGGAAACCAGAACAGTTGAATAACCTCAATTACTGTATTCTAAGTGTGTATCTCAAAATGGCACCCTATTCCCTATATAGTGCACTACTGGGAACTTAGGGCTCTGGTCAAAAGTAGTGCACTATATAGAGAAGAGGGTGTCATTTGGGACACAGCCCAAGGCACCAGAATGGAATAGCATTTGCAGATCACCACCCCAAATCATAGTGTAGATACCCCCAAAAAACCAAAGAACCCATGAGGATTTGGACAAAGTGTTGGTTGTAGCACCATCTCAAGAGGGACAGAAGTAAAGCAGGGGAGAGGGGTCATACAGAGCAGGGAAAATACATATGCCCATACGGGGTTTGTCTAAGCAAATATCTGTGGAAAATACAGTACTCAAATACAGTACTCAAAGTAAAGTACTCAAATACAGTACTCAAATACAGTACTCAAAGTAAAGTACTCAAATACAGTACTCAAAGTAAAGTACTCAAATGCAGTACTCAAATACAGTACTCAAAGTAAAGTACTCAAATACAGTACTCAAATACAGTACTCAAAGTAAAGTACTCAAATACAGTACTCAAAGTAAAGTACTCAAATACAGTACTCAAATACAGTACTGAAAATGCAGTACTCAAATACAGTACTCAAATGCAGTACTCAAATACAGTACTCAAATACAGTACTGTCGGAAAGGTAATAGCAAAAGATAAATTATTTGCCGTCTAGTTTGTTAATTAGTGTAATGACTTAAAGCACTTAATGTCATATTGTATCAAGTAAAAAGGAATCATAAAGCAGTATAGGTCATGTCCAGTATAAAACATGTGTATAAAATACAAACGACACTTCTGCTTTCAAAGATGCTCTTCGAACCTATTCGATGACAAACTTTTGATTGCTCTGTTCAGATCAAAAGAGCTGAGTTGACAAATCCCATATGGCTTTGGCAACATAAGAGTTCTATCTCACAACAGGCCCCTCATTGTTAGGATATTAACCCAGTCTCAGGACACAGCAGAATTAATGCTATTGTTTTAACAGTGTTATACTGTATCACTGCTCTAATACCTCTCCTCCTTCCATAGAGCCTCTCTCACTCACTCTATTCTCTCTCTCTATTCTCTCTATTCTCTCTCTCCCTCTCTATTCTCTCTCTCTATTCTCTCTATTCTCTCTCTCCCTCTCTATTCTCTCTCTCTCTCTCTATTCTCTCTATTCTCTCTCTCCCTCTCTATTCTCTCTCTCGCTCTCTATTCTCTCTATTCTCTCTCTCCCTCTCTATTCTCTCTCTCTATTCTCTCTATTCTCTCTCCCCCTCTCTATTCTCTCTCTCTATTCTCTCTCTCTCCCTCTCTCTATTCTCTCTCTCTCTTTCTCTCTATAATTCTCTCTCTCTCCATCTCTTTCTCTCTTTATCTCTCTCTCTCTCTATTCTTTCTCTCTCACCCTCTCTATTTCTCTCTCACTCCTTCGCTGTCTCTCCTCCCTCGCACTCACAACGTTTTCTCTCTCTCTCCCCCTCTCTATTTTTCTCTCTCTCCTTTGCTGTCTCTTCTCTTTCTCTATTCTCTTTCAAATCACATTTGCTGTATTCTGCAGAGCAAAAGAGAGAGGGAGTCTGCTGCGGTAGTCAGTATGCTAGGCCATGTCTGTTAAAGTGAGGCAATGACTCCCACATGTGCTCATCATACTGGTGCTGGCTGGCTGGCTGGCTGGATGGAAGGAAGGCTGGATTAATATCCAAGCAAGATGGGCCCAAGGTGAGCTGAACCAACTATGGAAAAATAACGTTGAAGTAGCATTTCTTTGAAATACATTATACAGAAGTGCCATTCTGTTGTTTGTTGTTATTTGTTCTTCATTATTTGTTTTTTGGGAAAAGAACAGCCTACACCAACATTATATAGGGTCAGCATTATATAGGGCCAGCATTATATAGGGCCAACATTATATAGGGCCAACATTATATAGGGCGTGCATTATATAGGGCCAACATTATATAGGGCCAGCATTATATAAGGCCAACATTATATAGGGCCAGCATTATATAGGGCCAACATTATATAGGGCCAGCATTATATAGGGCCAGCATTATATAGGGCCTGCATTATATAGGGCCAACATTATATAGGGCCAGCATTATATAGGGCCAGCACTACATAGGGCCAGCATTATATATGGCCAGCATTATATAGGGCCAGCATTATATAGGGCCAACATTATATAGGGCCAGCATTATAGAGGGCCAGCATTATAGAGGGCCAACATTAAATAGGGCCAGGATTATATAGGGCCAACATTATATAGGGCCAACATTATATAGGGCCAGCATTATATAGGGCCAGCATTATATAGGGCCAGCATTATATAGGGCCAACATTATATAGGGCCAGCATTATATAGGGCCAACATTATATAGGGCCAGCATTATATAGGGCCAGCATTATATAGGGCCAGTATTATATAGGGCCAAAGCCACAGGTATAGATAATGGTATAGGCCTAAGGCAATAGCCATCTTCTGATGATATGATTTATTCCTTATGCTGTTTTTCTCCCAAAAGTAACAATATGAATTCTACAGACAGACAGTAATTTATTTATGTGTGATAAATAAATAAATAAATTACGACCACTTGGGGGAGCTTCCCCGTCCCGCACGCAGATGGGGCAACACTCTCCGAATGGGATCTCGGGTTTGGGGCAGTCTTTAATCTCCTCGCAGATTATTTCGTCACACAGGACAGTTCCCGTGTCGCACACACAAATACGACACGGCTCTGGTTTCCATACGTCCTTGTCACTATAGCTCTGTCCGTCCTGCATACAGCTGCCTAGGTCCTCTGTGTGTGTGTGTGTGTGTGTGTGTGTGTGTGTATGTGGGTGTGTGTGTGTGTGACCAGACAGGTGTGCAGCACACCACAACCCAAGAGGCCAGAGCATGTGTGTGTGGTGGGGGGGAAGAGAGACAATAATGCATCACTAATCAATCAATCAATCAATCAATTACCTAGGGATAAAATGTAAGTTAGTGGCTAGTCATTAGACAATAGGCTACAATACATTTAGCTGTAAACAAGTCCACGAAAAAATATAACTTGGAAATAGACTGAGCCATACCCACCACAAAGACAACCCATTATCCAAAACTATTAAAACCTTTAGAGGCACACAGATACACTGTGAGACCAGCACCAATCACCTGCGGGTTCATAATCAACCACTAGGTGTCAGCGCCATCTCACAAAACAGACTGTTTGGATTTTTTTTCTTCTTCAAGAGCATCCTGAGAAATGATCCAGTGATCCTGTCTCCATCGTTTTGGATCAGTGGACCATGTCGCAAGCCTGAACTTCTCCCTTCAAAATTGAGAGGCCATTTAAGGCAAATATAACGAAGGGTAGCCTACACAGACTCAGATGGGCCAGACACAGGCCTACAGCACGTCTCATTCCCTTCCCTAAAAGCTGGGGGTTTGTTTTCTTCTGCCATTAGCAGAAATTACTTTCTCACCTGAAGCAACGAGTGACCCCATTTTCACATAGACTAGGCTACACGCAGTGTTTTGAGCATTTAACAAAAAAACACAACTAATCTGGCCATCCAAGGAATCAATATCTCATAGCAGAAGTTATCATTCTATAAACCTTCACCACTAACTCAACGCCATGACTGGAACCATCCAACCTCGCAGCTGAAAAACCCGGAAGTTAACGTTGGCAGCTCGAGGTCAATCAGGCCATTCCATTAGGCGTCAAGTGGAACTTGGAACGAGTGGAACGTGGAACGAGTGGAACGCGGAACGAGTGGAACGCGGAAAGAGTGGAACGCGGAACGAGTGGAACGGGGAACGAGTGGAACTTGGAAAGAGTGGAACGCGGAACGA
Organism: Brachymystax lenok tsinlingensis; assembly: GCA_030435695.1. Lineage (NCBI taxonomy): Eukaryota > Metazoa > Chordata > Actinopteri > Salmoniformes > Salmonidae > Brachymystax > Brachymystax lenok. Next base: position 8,012,402 of record CM059797.1, on the reverse strand, counting down.
GTGGAACGCGGAAGGAAGTCAGAGTAAGTACAGTAGCCAAATTTAGAGGCCTGGGGCCTGGGACCTGGGACCTGGGGCCTGGTCAGGTCTAGGTAACCAACAAACCTCTGTAGGCCATGAATGAGGTCCTTTCTTAAAGGGACAGAGCTACTGCCTTGTACAAACATAGGGCCCTTTTAACCCCCATCTGGAAGCCATGAAACGTCATAGAATGGAAAATGGACAGCTTTTATACAGATACCTTTGGGACTATACTTGGTGGGGTGAATTAACATATCTCCTCAGTCAGGTGGGGTGAATTAACATATCTCCTCAGTCAGGTGGGGTGAATTAACATATCTCCTCAGTCAGGTGGGGTACAATGTAAGACCTATTGAAGCACTGACTAAGCAACATCAGCTATTTCTGTTGAAAAATCTTTTCTGTTCGATTCTGTAAGATTCTGTTTCTGTTCTATTCTATCTTATCTGATGAATAGGACAAATGGTGGTCAGAAAGTGGGATTCTGGTTCTTTTATTGCAAACACAAGGATAGGCCTAATCTGTGCTGCAGTCTTCCTAAGTTGGCTACGGCCTACTCTTTCCTCTAGGAACAAAATGGAGGATGGAACATATTAAAGTGAAGACAGGTGTGTGGGAGAGACGGATCTTGGAGATAACTGTGGTTCCCAGCTGAATTTGTTGGAACTTGCTGGCGGAGTATTGAATGCCTTTTTATCCCTCAGCTTCAACCTCTAGCCACAAGCCTTCCATGGCAGGGTGATATAGATTGTGTCTCAAATGGCTCCCTATTCCCTATTTAAGGCTCCCTATTCCTAACACTTGTAGAAAAAGGGTTCCTAAAGGGTTATTCGACTGTGCCCATAGGAGAACCATTGTTGGAGAAAAGGTAGAAGCCTTTTGTGTTCCATGTAGAACCCTCTTTCTACAGAGGGTTCTACATGGAACCCCAAAAGGGTTCTACCTGGAACCAAATGGGTTCTACCTACAACCAAAAGGTTCTTCAAAGGGTTCTCCTATGGGGACAGCTAGATAACACTTTTTTTTCTAAGAGTGTATGGGCCCTAGTCAAAAGCAGTTCACTAAATAGGGTGCCATTTTGGACACACATATTGAATACCTTCTCACTCAGCTCAGCCCTCTCCACATAGGCCTATCCTTTCATGGCATAGCCAGGGATTGAGAGGCGAAGGTAGTGGATTGACCTCCTCCACCTTGCAGTGACTTGATGCCAGCCAGGTGCTTGGAGCTACTGCTCCCCTTTGAGCCTGCTAGTCTTGCGGACTCTAGCCACTTTGGCCACTTCAGGACTTCTTAGCACACAGTCAGAAATATTTCTCTCAGGAGAAGAACGACTTGCATTATATTCCAGGGGCCCCAGCCCACTCCGAAGGGGTAACCTGAGACTGTCTGCAATTTCATGTGTTTTATTTGGGAGACCAGCACGTTTTTCTTTTCCCTCTGCAATGTTTCTGTATTTTAAACCCCCACCCTAGCCCCTCTCGCTGTCTTTGCTACTCTACTATTTATCGTGGAGCCTTACTATGTCTACACTGAGCTACTATGCATAAAATAATGTACCTTAGTAGAATTACAATAATAACACCCCTGTCTCTTTTATGATATTTTTTTTTCCAGTAGTCCTCACGCCAGATGAGACGTATTTCTCTCTCTCGCCTGACTGTTAGTGCTTGGGGCTGGGTTAATCTAGGAACCAGATGGAAGCACTCAAATTATATGGATGGAACTTTATTCCTGGCTTCCGTCCACCAGTGTCTCTATATAGGCTACCTATCCTAGTCTCACAACTTTCCCCATAAATGGGATACAGTATTTAAAATAAATGATCTATTCATTTTGTGAAATTTAATCGATTGAATTGATTGCCACGCCAAGTCTCAATATCGCTTCTTAAATGCGGCCAATGGGTATAGGGAGGGATTTAAGAGGCATAGAATCGGCATATCATACTATTGGGGCCATGTGTGGCGGGTTATGATATTCATATAATAATTCCCAGGTTTGGGCACATAAATAGATCTTCGTTATGTTCCACCGTTCCGACTCCAACACGCCTGGAATTGCCTCTGACAGGAAAGGAATGTTAACTCTTTTCACACAAAGACCTGTGAGGCTGACCACCTTCGCTTAGTCTCGTCGTTTGTTTGGTCCACACAGTCTGTCTCAAAATGAACGAAGTTGAGCTCTGTCAAAGCGCTCTCGGAATGTTTGCAAAAATACCCGCAGGTGTTCAGCCCAGCGGCAGCGCAACTTGTGAGAGGAGGGCGGGTGGAGGATAGCGGGGTATCTTGGATAGCTGGCGGAGAGCTGCGGAATCCTCTACCTTACCAGAGTACTCCGTTCGATCTGTATGGCATATAGTAGAATTTCCGAGAATCCTCAACAGCACATCCTTCATTGGCAATATCAAATTACCTTACTGCACTTTGATCAACAAGATGAAAACAGTCAGCAACTCAAGATCAAGTCCATCACTTTTACGCACATCATTGGAATTCCATTGATCTATGATAGTTGTCAATTGGTTATAACTTGTGACATTCACAGCGTTGCAATCGAACGTGCAATTTGAATATAAGCAATTAGGCTCCCAAGACACCGTTCCCTAATCTATCCACGCACCTTTCCCTGGCTTTGTGGAATGGGAACAATCGCGCATATCCTTTGAGTAACGGTGAATACAATCGCTCAAGCAGAAAAACAATGACCAACAATTACATTTAAAATACATATCCTATTCACAGTGTATCCCAAATATATGTGACTTATTGCCAGTGATATACAAAACTCCCCCTCCCCCAGTATAAAAGTTCTCAAAAGTTGAATTTGATCTTCTATTTCAGTTAATATAGCATTTCAAATATTTTTATAAACTTTTTTTCTAATAAATATTTTTTGGGAAAAAAAACTGCCACTTACGGTCTTCGTCCTGACATTTGACAACGGCTAATAGAATGACTTGGGATGCTACAAGTAGCAGTACAGTCCTCGAATCCACAAAGCTGAACATGTCTAAAGATCAGACATGCAGGGCCTTTGGGGGAGAAGAAAAAGAAGGGACGAAAGGAGCGGACGGCTTCTCTCTCTTTGTGTGTGTGTGTTCCCAGTTACAGAGCCGAACCATACATTCAACCACCTTCCAAAAAAAAAAAAACCCAACGGGGAATCCAGACCCCTCCAGAAATGTAGTACCGACCCGCGTCAGATCAGGCACTGCAGTTTTATGTGTCTGTTGCCTTCAATGAATCTTTGTATATTCCCAAATATCAGTCCGGCCCCTTACCCCCTGTCAAGCTGAAATCTGAGCCCCGTTTCCCACCCATTCTGTCTGTCCTGAAGTACTGTTCTTCCACCCGGCTCAGACCCCTCCTTCTCCAAATGTGCTACTGAAAAGGGTTACCCAAAAAGTGAAACTTTTTTTCTCTCCAACTTGTCTGGGCTACCTTCCCCCTCTCACCGTTCTGCTATACCAGGCGCTATACAGTCTTGTCTTCATTGAGAGCATAGTGCAATTACACAGAATGCATGGACTTTGCCATCAATAGAATACATGCTTTCCTTTCCATTGCTGTTATTTTCTCAATTTTATCTTATTCCAATAAATATTTTCTCTGAGGGTTAGTGCGCCACAACAGTGCGTCCTAGAGAGGGTGTAATTGATAAAATAATTTCAGGACCTTGAGCTGTTATCAGCAGTAAGCAACATAAGTGCCTGAGATCCTTTTTTCCGTTTTTTCGAAATCTGACCATTCTCATAATCAGCGGCGGACTGGGACAAGAATTGGGCCCTGGCATTTCAATCCACACCAGCCCACATCACTGTGCAAACCCGGCAATTCATTAGGGGTTCAACACCTGAGGAAGTGGAAACTCAAAACACATTAACTAGATCGCTGACTAAATTTAATACCCACTGCTAGTAGCCATGTATTCACCAAACAGTAAATGTAATGTACAAAAAAAAACGTTGTAGTCTACTACCCATGAGACCTATATGCCTACGCCCTTGCAATGGCAGGTGCACATGTCGCGTGCTCCCCTCCGTATCTCAAAGTTATATAAAATATCTTAGTTGTAAAATAGTTGCTATTGAGCTGAATATTGAGAGTTGAAAATTATACCTACGGAAAGCTGAGACCCACCTCTCTTTGGCAGGGACAAGGGGACGAAGCTTCCAAAGCTGCGTTTTTCCTGCAATTGCATTTAGAAATGATATACGATCAGAACAAATATTTTCTTTCCCCTCGAGGCCATGGCGGTAGAGGAGAGTGGCTTGCTCATCACAGCAGCAGGCCCCAGTGAGGGCACAAGCACATGGGCAGGGCAGACACCGTTTTGATTTGATTTATTTATTTATTTATATATATTGTTTTGTGTCAAATTCGACCAGCGCACCCAACTAAAAAAATGATCCAACTCATCTGGCATTTGCCAGAATTGCCAGATGGTGAATCCTCCCCTGCTCATAGTGGAACATTTGGCACGTGTCACCTGTAATACCCATCAGGCTTGGAATAGATTACTTTATATTTATTAGTTTATTCAATTCAATCTAATGAATGTCATTAGCAGCTTGTGACTTTATACTGAACAAAAATAGAAACGCAACAATTAAGATTTTACTGAGTTTACAGTTCATATAAGGAAATCAGTCAATTTAAATTAATTAATTAATTAGGCCCTAATCTATGGATTTCACATGACTGGGAATACAGATATTCATCTGTTGGTTACAGATACCTTAAAGAAAAGGTAGGGGCGTGGATATGAAAACCAGTCGGTATCTGGTGTTCCCACATTTTGCCTTATGCAGCGCAACACATCTCCATCGTATAGAACTGATCAGGCTGTTGATTGTGGCCTGTGGAATGTTGTCCTACTTCTCTTCAATGGCTGTGCAAAGTTGCTTTATATTGGCGGGAACTGGAATACACTGTCGTACACGTTGATCTGGAGCATCCCAAACATGCTCAGTGGTTGACATATCTGGTGAGAATGCAGGCCGTTGAAGAACAGACATTTTCAGCTTCCAGGTATTGTGTACAGATCCTTGTGACATGGGGCCATGCATTATCATGCTGAAACTTGAGGTGATGGCGATGGATGAATGGCATGACAATGGGCATCAGGATCTCGTCACGGTATCTCTGTGCATTCATATTGCCATCGATAAAATGCAATTGTGTTCATTGTCCGTAGCTTATACCTGTCCATACCATAACCCCACCATGGGAAACTCTATTCACAACGTTGACATCAGCAAACCGCTCGCCCACGCGACGCCATACATGTGGTCTGCGGTTGTGAGGTCGAATGAACGTACTACCAAATTCTCTAAAACGGATGTTGCAGGCAGCTTATGGAAGAGAAATGAAAACTACTGTACATTTTCTGGGAAAGCTCTGGTGGACATTCCTGCTGTAACACAGAGCCAGAGACGTTCGGATCCATATGCAGTTATTTTAATGAAGGAAGGTCAGACAGGCAAAACTCAGAGAACAGTGTAGAGGGTGTCAAAGGGAATCCAGAAACAGAACCGGTACCAGGCGTGGGTCTGGGTAGGCGGCAGACGGGTAAACAGGAATCAAAACACAGTCCGAGGTCAAAAACAGGGAATCAGTCAATAGTTTAAAAGAGTGCTCAGAAATGACTAGCCGGGGCAGTGCACGACTTCGCAAAGCATTGGGGCCTGGAGATAGAATATATAGGGGAGAGAAGTGGATACAGCTGTGCAGCTAATGAAACCTAGGTACGGGGCTGAAGGGAAGTGTAGTCAATACTCCGGTGATGGTGTCCTTCGGTGATCGGAGAGAGCCACAGAGGTGCGATCCATGACACCTGCATTCATCATGTCAATTGCACAATCCCTGTGGCATTGTTTTGTGTGACAAAAATGCATGTTTTAGAGTGGCCTTTTATTATCCCCAGCACAAGGTGCACCTGTGTAATGATCATGCTGTTTAATCAGCTTCTTTATATGCCACACCTGTCAGGTGGATGGATTATCTTGGCAAAGGAGAAATGCTCAGTAAGAGGTATGGCAACTCATTTGTGCACAAAATTTGAGAGAATCTTATTATTTTTTTAATTTTTTTTTATCTAACCTTTATTTAACCAGGTAGGCCAGTTGAGAACAAGATTTTATTTTCAACTGCGACCTGGCCAAGATAAAAAAAAAAAAAAACACCACAGAGTTACACATGTGAAATAAGATATTTGTGCGTGTGGAACATTTCTGGCATCTTTTATTTCAATTTCAACACCTGGGAGGCTGGGTGGCCTCTATAACACCTGGGAGGATGGGTGGCCTCTATAACACCTGGGAGGCTGGGTGGCCTCTATAACACCTGGGAGGCTGGGTAAACCTCTATAACACCTGGGAGGCTGGGTGGCCTCTATAACACCTGGGAGGCTGGGTAAACCTCTATAACACCTGGGAGGCTGGGTGGCCTCTATAACACCTGGGAGGCTGGGTGGCCTCTATAACACCTGGGAGGCTGGGTAAACCTCTATAACACCTGGGAGGCTGGGAGGCCTCTATAACACATGGGAGGTTGGGTTGTCTCTATAAAGCCTGGGAGGTTGGGTCATCTCTATAAAGCCTGGGAGGTTGGGTCATCTCTATAAAGCCTGGGAGGTTGGGTCATCTCTATAAAGCCTGGGAGGTTGGGTCATCTCTATATAGCCTGGGAGGTTGGGTCATCTCTATAAAGCCTGGGAGGTTGGGTCATCTCTATATAGCCTGGGAGGTTGGGTCATCTCTATAAAGCCTGGGAGGTTGGGTCATCTCTATATAGCCTGGGAGGTTGGGTCATCTCTATAAAGCCTGGGAGGTTGGGTCATCTCTATATAGCCTGGGAGGTTGGGTCATCTCTATAAAGCCTGGGAGGTTGGGTCATCTCTATATAGCCTGGGAGGTTGGGTCGTCTCTATAAAGCCTGGGAGGTTGGGTCATCTCTATATAGCCTGGGAGGTTGGGTCGTCTCTATAAAGCCTGGGAGGTTGGGTCGTCTCTATAAAGCCTGGGAGGTTGGGTCGTCTCTATAAAGCCTGGGAGGTTGGGTCATCTCTATAAAGCCTGGAAGGTTGGGTCATCTCTATAAAGCCTGGGAGGTTGGGTCATCTCTATATAGCCTGGGAGGTTGGGTCATCTCTATAAAGCCTGGGAGGTTGGGTCATCTCTATATAGCCTGGGAGGTTGGGTCGTCTCTATAAAGCCTGGGAGGTTGGGTCGTCTCTATAAAGCCTGGGAGGTTGGGTCAGCTAAAGCATGGACCTGAGGGGAGGGGGCCGAGGCTGGGAATGGGACCTGAGATCAAGGACCTGTGAGGAGTTGTGGGTTGTAAGCAGTGAACCGTGTGGGAGTGGTGGGGGGAAAGAGTGGAGGATTCCCATGCCTGGGAACTGGGACGTGAAGAGGAGAGGAACCGGAAGCTGGGGTGCGACACACACACAGACTGCCCTAGGAATCTCACAGGGAGGTGTTGCTCCAAGAGATGGAGGGAGAAGAGGAGGTGAACTGATGCTGGGCTACTACAACATATTTCATGCCCACAAATGTAAAAAAAATGTTATACTTTGGACCCGTTTTTTTCTTCTTTATCCACTCAAATGAAGGTTAATGGAAGAATTGTTGACGTCTCATATTCAATTATTTTGTCACTAATAATGAATATGGGCTTCTAGGATTTGATGACTGACCATCACTTCAGCTGGAAGGAGATCATCTCAAAATGTTTTATGTCAGTACAGTCAGTACAGGGAGGGACAGTAATACTGTTGACAGTCAGTACAGGGAGGGACAGTAATACTGTTGACAGTCAGTACAGGGAGGGACAGTAATACTGTTGACAGTCAGTACAGCGAGGGACAGTAACACTGTTGACAGTCAGTACAGGGAGGGGCAGTAATACTGTTGACAGTCAGTACAGGGAGGGACAATAATACTGTTGACAGTCAGTAAAGCAAAGAACAGTAACACTGTTGACAGTCAGTACAGGGAGGGACAGTAATGCTGTTGACAGTCAGTACAGGGAGGGACAGTAATACTGTTGACAGTCAGTACAGGGAGGGACAGTAATACTGTTGACAGTCAATACAGGGAGGGACAGTAACAATGTTGATAGTCAGTACAGGGAGGGACAATAATACCATGGACAGTCAGTACAGGGAGGGACAGTAATACTGTTGACAGTCAGTACAGGGAGGGACAGTAACACTGTTGACAGTCAGTACAGGGAGGGAAAGTAATACTGTTGACAGTCAGTACAGCGAGGGACAGTAATACTGTTGACAGTCAGTACAGGGAGGGACAGTAATACTGTTGACCATCAGTACAGGGGGGGACAGTTATACTGTTGACAGTCAGAACAGCGAGGGACAGTAACAATGTTGACAGTCAGTACAGGGAGGGACAGTAATACTGTTGACAGTCAGTACAGGGAGGGACAGTAATACTCTCGACATTCAGTACAGGGAGGGGCGGTAATACTGTTGACAGTCAGTACAGAGAGGGACAGTAACACTGTTGACAGTCAGTACAGGGAGGGACAGTAATACTGTTGACAGTCAGTACAGGGAGGGAAAGTAATACTGTTGACAGTCAGTACAGGGAGAGACAGTAATACTGTTGACGGTCAGTACATGGAGGGACAGTAATACTCTCGACATTCAGTACAGGGAGGGGCGGTAATACTGTTGACAGTCAGTACAGAGAGGGACAGTAACGGTTACGGCGGCAGGTAGCCTAGTGGTTAGAGCGTTGGACTTGTAACCGGAGGGTTGCAAGTTCGAATCCCCGAGCTGACAAGGGAAAAAAAATCTGTCGTTCTGCCCTTGAACAAGGCAGTTAACCCACTGTTCCCCGGGCGCCGAAGACGTGGAAGTCGATTAAGGCAGCCCCCCGCACCTCTCTGATTCAGAGGGGTTGGGTTAAATGCGGAAGACACATTTCGGTTGAAGGCATTCGGTTGTACAACTGACTAATAATGGTGACTTTGACTTTGACTAACACTGTTGACAGTCAGTACAGGGAGGGACAGTAATACTGTTGACAGTCAGTACAGGGAGGGAAAGTAATACTGTTGACAGTCAGTACAGGGAGGGACAGTAATACTGTTGACAGTCAGTACAGGGAGGGACAGTAATACTGTTGACAGTCAGTACAGGGAGGGACAGTAATACTGTTGACAGTCAGTACAGGGAGGGACAGTAATGCTGTTGACAGTCAGCACAGGGAGGAACAGTAATACTGTTGACAGTCAGTACAGCGAGGGACAGTAATACTGTTGACAGTCAGTACAGGGAGGGACAGTAATACTGTTGACAGTCAGTACAGGGAGGGACAGTAATACAGTTGACAGTCAGTACAGGGAGGGACAGTAATACTGTTGACAGTCAGTACAGGGAGGGACTGTAATACAGTTGACAGTCAGTACAGGGAGGGACAGTAATACTGTTGACAGTCAGTACAGGGAGGGACAGTAACACTGTTGACAGTCAGTACAGGGAGGGACAGTAATACTGTTGACGGTCAGTACAGCTTTTGTATTTTTTTATTTGTATTCATTTTGCATCCCCATTATCTGCTGCCATAGCAGCAGCTACTCTTCCTGGGTTCCAGCAAAATCAAGGCAGTTATATACAATTAAAAACGTTACATTTCCAAACAGATTTCACAACACATTAAGTGTGTGCCCTCAGGCCACAACTCTACTACCACTTATATACAGCATGAAACCCATGTGTACGTGTGTGTATAGTACGTATGTTATTATGCGTGTGTGTGGATGTTTGTGTGTGTGTGTGTGTGTATGTGTGTGTATGTGTGTATATGTGTGTGTATGTGTGTGTATAGCACGCATGTTGTTGTGTGTGTGTGTGGATGTGTGTGTGTATGTGTGTGTGTGTGTGTGTATGTGTGTGTGTGTATAGCACGTATGTTATTATGTGTGTGTGTGGATGTGTGTGTGTATATGTGTGTGTGCGTGTGTATAGTACGTATTTTATTATGTGTCTGTGTGTATGTGTGTGTGTGTGTGTGTGTGTGTATGTGTGTGTGTGTGTGTGTGTATATGTGTGTGTATGTGTGTGTATAGCACGTATGTTGTTATGTGTGTGTGTGTGGATGTGTGTGTGTATGTGTGTGTGTGTATAGCACCTATGTTATTATGTGTGTGTGTGGATGTGTGTGTGTGTGTGTGTGTATGTGTGCGTGTGTATAGTACGTATGTTGTTATGTGTGTGTGTGGATGTGTGTGTGTGTGTGGATGTGTGTGTGTGTGTGTGTGTATGTGTGTGTGTGTATGTGTGTGTATAGCACGTATGTTGTTATGTGTGTGTGTGTGGATGTGTGTGTGTGTGTGTGTGTGTGTGTGTATGTGTGTGTGTGTATAGCACCTATGTTATTATGTGTGTGTGTGGATGTGTGTGTGTGTGTGGCGTGTGTGTGTGTGTGTGTATGTGTGTGTGTGTACGTGTGTGTGTGTATGTGTGTGTGTGCGTGTGTGTGTGTGTGTGTGTGTGTATGTGTGCGTGTGTATAGTACGTATGTTATTATGTGTGTGTGTGGATGTGTGTGTGTGTGTGTGTGTATGTGTGTGTGTGTGTATAGCACGTATGTTATTATGTGTGTGTGTGTGCGTGTGTATGTGTGTACATGTGTATGTGTGCGTGTGTGCGTGTGTGTGTGTGTGTGTGTATGTGTGCGTGTGTATAGTACGTATGTTATTATGTGTGTGTGTGTGGATGTGTGTGTGTGTGTGGACGTGTGTGTGTGTGTGCGTGTGTGTGTATGTGTGTGTGTGTGTGTGTGTGTGTATGTGTGCGTGTGTATAGTACGTATGTTATTATGTGTGTGTGTGGATGTGTGTGTGTGTGTGCGTGTGTGTGTATGTGTGTGTGTGTGTGTGTGTGTCTTTTGATGGACCCAAACCTTTCACAGGCCCAGAAGTCAGAAGTTGGAGTGTGTGTGTGTGTGCATGTCTGCTCGTGTGTGTGTGTGTGTGTGTGTGTGTGTGTGTGCATGTCTGCTCGTGTGTGTGTGTGTGTGCATGTCTGCTCGTGTGTGTGTGTGCCTGTGTAACCTCTTCTGAAGAGTACTTTGAAGTCCTGGTTACTTGAGGTCTATGAAAAGTCTTCATATTTCTGACCCCTCATCCTAACATCCATGAGAAAGGGGCATGTGTGTGTGTGTGTGTGTGTATGTGTGTGACAGAGTGTGTGTGTGTTTGCATGTGTATATATATGTGTGTGTATCTGTACATTCCGTCAGGGGAACTGTCCTGAAACAAGCCTTCCTTGTGTTACAGAGATCTTGCCCATAGCTGGATGAGAGGTGAGGCATCACTGTCTCATCCCTCCAATAGAATTCCAGACACTTGTAGAATCTACGCCAAGGCGCCTTGAAGCTGTCCTGGGAGCTCGTGGTGGCCCAACAAGTGTCCCTGATAGTTTTAAACACGTTAACTAAAACAAACACACTCACTCTTAAGTGCCAATAGTGTGTCAATCGAGTAGACTTTGCCCTGTGAGTTCTGTCACAATTTTCCTAACGCAAGTACAGAATAATAGCCTCTTTGTTTTGGATCTACTTTGGATCAGTGCGCGGGTTTATAGGGTTCGTCTGTACAGTCATTTTCATCACGAAGGGAAATACATGTAGGATTTTAAAAGCAAGATTGTGTTTTGTAGTCCGCATAACTGTACCTGTACCCATGGGATGGAAATGAAGCACGCTAGCACGAGGCTAGTACTTTTCAGACCAGGTTAATAGAAAATGTGCCCAACTAGCCCGGCCGGCTAGAGAAACTATGTATTTTCAAATATCACATTCTACTAGCCCGGCTGGCCAGTGCGTAAAATGTGTCCATCCCTGCCTGTACCTCTAGCAGAACACTTGAACAGAGATAGGGAGTGTTGCTTTTCATAATTGTACTTTAGATGGCCATTTCTCAATTATCTTCGGAACTACAGGCTGCGAAAATAAAACTACCAGAACTTTACAGAACAGGAAGTGACTGTATTTCTGTGAACCTGGTAGTAGTAAAAGTTAACATTCAGAAATAGAGGCTGGGTGTACAGGTAACTGCCAAAATAAAGGAAAACACTTGAGTAAAATAAAGGGGCGCAAAGAATATTGAATGCAGGTGCTTCCTGTTACAGCCAATCTGTTTGGAAAACTACAGACAATTTTGTGAGAAGACCGATGTCTCATAATCTGACAAACGGCGCTCTAGCTCTGTCACCTTTCATCGCAGGTGGGGAAGTGCGATATAGTCAGATGCAGTGGATTGAGACCCGTCCAACGTAAAAATAACCCCCCTATCTTAAACTGACAGATTTTTATGGGGATGTTTTCATTGCATTATTAGACATCTATGGGGTTTATAGACATTGACTCTCGGGGGGCTAAAGAAGCACAGGGGGTTTATAGACATTGACTCTCGGGGGGCTGAAGAAGCACAGGGGGTTTAAAGACATCGACTCTCGGGGGGCTGAAGGAGCACAGGGGGTTTATAGACATTGACTCTCGGGGGCTAAAGAAGCACGGGGGATCTAAAGTCATTGAGTCTCCGGGGGCTGAAGGAGCACGGGGGGTTTAAAGACATCGACTCTCGGGGGCTACAGAAGCACTATGAAACTAAAATTTTGTTGTTTTGGAGGAACACACAACACTATGTGTTGAGAAAAAAAGGCACAGCACACGAACATCAAAACCTCGTCCCAACTGTAAAGTATGGTGGAGGGAGCAATATATTCTGGGGCTGCTTTGCTGCCTCAGGGCCTGGACAGCTTGCTATCATTGACAGAAAAATGAATTCCCAAGTTTATCAAGACATTTTGCAGGAGAATGTTAGGCTGTCTGCCAATTGAAGCTCAACAGAAGTTGAGTGATGCAACAGGACAATGACCCAAAACACAGAAGTAAATCAACAACAGAATGGCTTCAGAAGAAGAAAATACGCCTTCTGGAGTGGCCCAGTCAGAGTCCTGACCTCAACCTGATTGAGATGCTATGGCATTACCTCAAGGGAGCGGTTCACACCAGACAACCCAAGAATATTGCTGAACTGAAACAGTTTTGTAAAGAGGAATGGTCCAAAATTCCTTCTGAAATTATTGCTAGGTATTACTGCACTGTTGGAGCTAGAAACATAAGCATTTCGCTGCACCTGTGGTACAGTGGAGCTTGCTGAGGGGAGGACAGCTTATAATAATGGTTGGAACGGAGCAAATGGAATGGCATCCAACACATGGAAACCATGTGTTTAATGTATTTGATACCATTCCATTATTTCGCTCCAGCCATTACCACGAGCGAGTCCTCCCAAATTAAAGTACCACCAACCTCCTGTGCTGTGACATCTGCAAATCTGTGTATGTGATCAATAGACTTTGATTTGATTTGAAAGTGATGGTTTTAGGTTTATTTTCTGGATGGAGTGTGTCTGGAAAGGTAACTAGAGGTTCTGGGAGTGATAGAGAAGGGAAGGGAGAGAGAGAGAGAGTCAGAGAGAGAGAGAGAGTGGGGGAAAGAGAGGGAGGGAGGGAGAATGAGAGAAAGGGAGGGAGGGAGTGAGGGGGGGAGGGAGAGAATGAGAGAGAGAGAGAGAGAGAGAGAGAGAGAGAGAGAGAGAGAGAGAGAGAGAGAGAGAGAGAGGAGAGAGAGAGAGAGAGAGAGAGAGAGACAGAGAGAGAGAGAGAGAGAGAGAGAGACAGAGAGAGAGAGAGAGAGAGAGAGAGAGAGAGAGAGAGAGAGAGAGAGAGAGAGAGAGAGAGAGAGAGAGAGAGAGAGAGAGAGAGAGAGAGAGACAGAGAGAGAGAGAGAGAGAGAGAGAGAGAGAGAGAGAGAGAGAGAGAGAGAGAGAGAGAGAGAGAGAGAGAGAGAGAGAGAGAGAGAGAGAGAGAGAGAAAGTGCAACACACACAGGAGGAAAGACCTTAACTCATGCCATATTGAATAACCACTGAAATAACAAAAGCCTAGGACATCACCCGTTGGGTTGCAGCAGAAAGAACCAGTGTGACAGAAACCAGAGGCTTTATCTTCGGTCTTTAAAACACTACTGCCCTTGTCACACCTTTAATATTACAATGAAGTCATCCACCTGGCTCCCTACTCATAAATCATCTCAGAACACGAGTGCTGATCTAGGATCAGGCCCCTCCCCCTGACCATATAATCATATTTAGTATATAAAAGGCAAAACTGAACCTAGATCAGCACTAGGATCAACACTAGGACTGAACATAACTTCCCAGAGCCATTAACAATTAACCATGAGGAAACGTCTTAGTACCAATAAGTTGTTGTTAATTGACCAATAGGCTGCAAAGGGGCCTGGGAACTGTTTTGGAACTACAGTATATATGGTGGGGGCTAAATAACTGTCTAGGGGACTGTTTAGGGGACTGTCTATGGGACTGTTTAGGGGACTGTTCAGGGGACTGTCTAGGGGACTGTTTAGGGGACTGTCTATGGGACTGTCTAAGGGACTGTTTAGGGGACTGTCTATGGGACTGTCTAAGGGACTGTTTAGGGGACTGTTTAGGGGACTGTCTATGGGACTGTCTAGGGGACTGTTTAGGGGACTGTCTAAGGGACTGTTTAGGGGACTGTCTATGGGACTGTCTAAGGGACTGTTTAGGGGACTGTCTAGGGGACTGTTTAGGGGACTGTCTATGGGACTGTCTGAGGGACTGTTTAGGGGACTGTCTATGGGACTGTCTAAGGGACTGTTTAGGGGACTGTTTAGGGGACTGTCTATGGGACTGTCTAGGGGACTGTTTAGGGGACTGTCTATGGGACTGTCTGAGGGACTGTTTAGGGGACTGTCTATGGGACTGTCTAAGGGACTGTTTAGGGGACTGTTTAGGGGACTGTCTATGGGACTGTCTAGGGGACTGTCTATGGGACTGTCTAGGGGACTGTCTAGGGGACTGTTTAGGGGACTGTTTAGGGGACTGTTTAGGGGACTGTCTATGGGACTGTTTAGGGGACTGTCTATGGGACTGTCTAAGGGACTGTTTAGGGGACTGTTTAGGGGACTGTCTATGGGACTGTCTAGGGGACTGTCTATGGGACTGTCTAGGGACTGTCTAGGGACTGTTTAGGGACTGTTTAGGGGACTGTTTAGGGGACTGTCTATGGGACTGTCTAGGGGACTGTCTATGGGACTGTCTAAGGGACTGTTTAGGGGACTGTTTAGGGGACTGTCTATGGGACTGTCTAGGGGACTGTCTAAGGGACTGTCTAGGGGACTGTCTAGGGGACTGTCTATGGGACTGTCTAGGGGACTGTCTAGGGGACTGTTTAGGGGACTGTTTAGGGGACTGTTTAGGGGACTGTCTATGGGACTGTTTAGGGGACTGTTTAGGGGACTGTCTATGGGACTGTTTAGGGGACTGTCTATGGGACTGTCTAAGGGACTGTTTAGGGGACTGTTTAGGGGACTGTCTAGGGGACTGTTTAGGGGACTGTCTATGGGACTGTCTAAGGGACTGTTTAGGGGACTGTTTAGGGGACTGTCTATGGGACTGTCTAGGGGACTGTCTAAGGGACTGTTTAGGGGACTGTCTAGGGGACTGTTTAGGGGACTGTTTAGGGACTGTTTAGGGGACTGTCTAGGGGACTGTTTAGGGGACTGTCTATGGGACTGTCTATGGGACTGTTTAGGGGGACTGTCTAGGGTTAGGGCTGTTAAGAAACTGTCTAGGGGACTGTTTAGGGGACTGTTTAGGGGACTGTCTATGGGACTGTTTAGGGGGACTGTCTAAGGGACTGTTTAGGGGACTGTCTAGGGGACTGTTTAGGGACTGTTTAGGGACTGTCTAGGGGACTGTTTAGGGGACTGTCTATGGGACTGTCTAGGGGACTGTCTAGGGGACTGTTTAGGGGACTGTCTATGGGACTGTTTAGGGGGACTGTCTAGGGTTAGGGCTGTTAAGAAACTGTCTAGGGGACTGTTTAGGAGGACTGTTTAGGGCTGTTAAGGAACTCTCTCTCTCTCTCTCTCTCTCTCTCTCTCTCTCTCTCTCTCTCTCTCTCTCTCTCTCTCTCTCTCTCTCTCTCTCTCTCTGCAAAGTAGTCCAATTATTTGGAAGAGTTTGGTTTCACTGGTCCAGGCGCGTGTTATTGTGACTCTTCCAGACCCTTCAGGAGAGAGAGAGGGAGAGGGCAGCAATGGAAAATTCATGTGCATTTTGTGAATGCTGACGTCGAGATTTTAACTGTTGCCCATACTTCTATCTTCTGAGACTTCCAAAGGAATATAGGAAGTATTTATGATGACCTGTCAACTATTATGACAGTAGTCACACTCCACCCCTCTTCATCATAGCGCAAACTGATTTAGTCATGGAAAGCATTGTCTCATGAAGTATTCTAGTGCCTGTAAATAGGTACAAGGGGTTAAACATATTTAGAAAGTTAGCTGAAATATGACTGATCTTTTGTTTTCTGGGACTGTGTGTGTGTGTGTGTCTGATATGGCCGCCAGCGTGCAAGCAGCTCTGTGAGGCTGGCTCTGACTGTAGGGATTTGAGAAGGGCTGTGTTACCACTGGCCTGTCTTGTTTCTTGGTAGCTGTTTTCAATACAAAGTTTACATCCAACAGTTTTCCAGGTATTTTACCAGAAACTGTTCCCACAAACCGAACATTGATTGTTTGAGAGTGTGCGTGTGTATCAGGCAGCCAATCTGATCGCCGTAGCCAAGGCAAATACCTGGTGTGCTGCCCAAAGGGAAGTTCTTTGTGTGTGTGTGTGTGTGTGTGTATTTAAGAGAGAAAGCGAGAGAGAGAGAGAGAGAGAGAGAGAGAGAGAGAGAGAGAGAGAGAGAGAGAGAGAGAGAGAGCGACAGAGAGTGAGGCTACGTCATGGATATCAAATAATAGGTTGAGGGAGTGTGCAAGTCATAGAGGCAGATAGAGGACTCACCTTTGTATCTCTATTCTTCTTTGATGCTTGAAAAATGCATGACTCCAATATTGGTGATTCGCTGCCACTTTCAGTGCTTGAGTCCTGAACCAAATCTTGTGTGTCATTAATTTATTGTGGCCGCTAGCTGGAGGGTATATAGGCTAAAGTAATCTACAAACCATAGGCAACGCAATATGAAGAATTCTCTGATCATTGGCTGATCCACCCAAACCATAGGAATCCCCACCCAGTTGACTATTTTAAAATAGTGCAAGCCTTCAATGGCAATGTCCATGCTAAAACTGGTTTCATTCATCTAGAGTCCTCTATCTATCTCTATGGTGCAAGTGCACACTTCGGGAGAAGGTCACAGAGTACTTTAACACGGAAAGTACCCATGAAGGCCCTGGCTCTCAGACCTGCTCTGTTCCTTCCTTCCAACCCATCACATCTGCTCTCTATGGTCTCTCAGCTTCTCCAATAGCACTGTAGAGTTTGCAGACTGACTATTCAGCAGCGCTGCGATCTATCTCTCATACACCCGCAGTAGCTCTCTTCATCATTCAGAGATCACACATGGATTAGTCAATAAATTATTGCTTTGGAAATGCACTAACCTCTTCAATTGTTGTTGTTGATAAACTTGAGGGGAATTCTGCCTTTCTATTATCGATCTGAGAATAAGATGTTCACATTTGTTCAAGGTATCAGAGGTATCAGAAAGGCATGGAAGACAGTTTTATGCTGCATCTCATAGCCATGATGAGACATATTTTCCTTCAGCTAGCCTATAGCCATGAGTAGCTTCCTTCAGCTAGCCTACAGCCATGAGCAGCTTCCTTCAGCTAGCCTACAGCCATGAGCAGCTTCCTTCAGCTAGCCTACAGCCATGAGAAGCTTCCATCAGCTAGCCTACAGCCTTGAGGAGCTTCCTTCAGGAGCTTCCTTCAGCTAGCCTATAGCCATGAGAAAGCTTCCTTCAGCTATCCTACAGCCATGAGAAGCTTCCATCAGCTAGCCTATAGCCATGAGGAGCTTCCTTCAGCTAGCCTATAGCCATGAGGAGCTTCCTTCAGCTAGCCTACAGCCATGAGGAGCTTCCTTCAGCTAGCCTACAACCATGAGGAGCTTCCTTCAGCTAGCCTACAGCCATGAGGAGCTTCCTTCAGCTAGCCTACAGCCATGAGGAGCTTCCTTCAGCTAGCCTACAGCCATGAGGAGCTTCCTTCAGCTAGCCTACAGCCATGAGGAGCTTCCTTCAGCTAGCCTATAGCCATGAGGAGCTTCCTTCAGCTAGCCTTCAGCCATGAGGAGCTTCCTTCAGCTAGCCTACAGCCATGAGGAGCTTCCTTCAGCTAGTATATAGCCATGAGGAGCTTCGTTCAGCTAGTATATAGCCATGAGGATCTTTGGCTATATACTAGCTGCACCTTAGTGTGTGGACTAACTTCTGGCCAAGGATGAGGCATGCGACAACATCATTGCAGACCAATGTCAAGCTTGGATTCGCCATGCCAAAAGGTTTTTCTCGCGGTGCATGAACAATGAGGCCATTCACTGTGTTGTGTATGAGAATTTAGGCTTGGTGCAAATTAACGCGTGCAAAACTTTTTGTTCATCCATTTAATTTCTTACATTTGATTGCAGACAGTACACCTATGCAATTATATCTGAAAAATACAAATACAAATTGTGCATGAATGATTGTAGAGGACGTCTTCATTGATCACCTTTGGGATAACACATTAGAGAGACAATATGGACGTTATAGATTTTCGGTCAATTTTGTTGGGTAATATAAGTGTATGGCTTAATGTGAAAAACTGGGTAAATCTACTGTAATGTACAGTACTGTAGTTTATTACTTTCAGCACTTCTAAAGGGCGATTTGAAACACCTACAGTATCTTACATTGTTTGCTGTGGGATTAACTGGTAGTTAAAGCAACTAATATTAAAAAATATATCGCGCTGTGTTTTGGTGATTAATACTAATGCTCTCATTACATTTCACAATAAACATTATATTTTGAATCAGTGGATGTGTGGTGAGTTGTTTACAATCCAAATGAATGCACAATGACAGGTTTTGAATGAAATGCTGGACTACAAAATTCTGGTTACAAGTGTGACCAGTTTGGAGTAATGTACTAAGAGTTGTGAAAATGTACAACATACTTGTGAAAATAGGACCAAAGTGATAAAAAAAAAACAAAAACTAATGTGGTCTACTTGTGAATGCTTTCCCAACATTAAAAAATAACACATCTGGTGAAGAGACATTCAGTACTTAAATTGAAAATAGTCAATATACATTAAATACATTAAGACATTAAATACATTATGACATTAATAACATGTGCTTATCTGTACATGTATTTCATTAGCAGTACTTATGTCTGTCAAAGTGCTACTGGGTTGATATTTTCCTACATGGATCTCACACTAAAACAAAACCCCACAGAGGAAGTCTGCTCAGAAAATCTTACTTTCCATCAGAGCAGGTTCAGTTACGTTTTGTTTTGGTCGATATTTAGCTAAATATAGTGTCACACACGGTGACAGCGAACAGTACAGTAGCTCCTTGAAAACATTGGTCTCATAGATCTGTCATATACAGTAGTTGATGGTGATGGTTGGAGACTGGGCCCAAACAAGTCAGGTCGTTGTTGTGGGAGAGAGCTCAGTGTTACGCCTTGTGATGAGATTCACATACCCTGTAGGTATGGAGGTAATTTCCTGCCATACGGTCCCGGTGAAGGCATGAAAAGAGGGCTTTATGGAGCTAGCTATGAGACAGCTAGCTAGGAGACCGCTAGCTAGGAGACTGCTAGCTATGAGACCGCTAGTTAGGAGACAGCTAGCTAGGAGACACACAGAGAGACAGAGGGAGGTTAAGACATAGCTAGGAACAGATCACTCCTGAGAGAGGTATGTTACTAACTGTAGATCTACTGGTAAAGATTGAGATTGACAAGGACATTTCCATTTGGAATTCAGCAGTAGTGAAGTTGTTTGTTGCTATTCTGTTTGGCTTGTCAGAGTGTTCAGCTGCAGTTCTGTACTGATGTAAAGGGGACGATTTGAAATTTGGCAAGAGCTGTTTGTAACTGTTTGTCAGAGTGTCTGTTTGTCTGTGTGTCCGTGTGCCCAAGTGTCCGTGTGTCCGAATGTCCGAGTATTCGTGTGTCCGAGTGTCCGTGTGTCCGTGTGTCCGAGTGTCCGTGGGTAAGAGTGTCCGTGTGTAAGAGTGTCCATGTGTAAGAGTGTCCAGATATCCGGGTGTCCGAGTGTCCGTGTGTCCACGTTGATCTCCCCCTCTAGGATGGAGAAGCTGTCATCGTTAATGTATGGGGATTCTATTGGTGGGATATAGGTAGCACACATGAGGACATTTCTCTCTGTTGAGATGATTTCCTAATTAACTTCTAGCCAGATGTAAAATGTTCCTGATTTTACTAATTTAATAGAGTGGGTTAGGTCTGCTCTATACCAAATTAGCATACCCCCTGAGTCTCTCCCCTGTTTCACACCTGGTAGTTTGGTGGATGGGACTACCTGCTCTCTGTAACCTAGAGGGCAACCAGTGGATCCATCTCCTCTATACCATGTTTCTTGTAGGATGACAATGTCTGTATTTCTAATTTCTTTGATAAAGTCTGGGTTCCCGCTCTTTAGGCCAAAGGCAGACGACCTCCGACCTTATTCCAGGATGAGAGAGTAAAAGCTTTGTGTTCTCTCTCTCTCTCTCTCTCTCTCTCTCTCTCTCTCTCTCTCTCTCTCTCTCTCTCTCTCTCTCTCTCTCTCTCGATTACGTAAATAGATACACAGTACAAGGTCAGATGTGTAGCTTCATCTGCATCTCTAATATTAGTGCCCCTCTTTAGTAGAAGCACTAGACATATTTCTAAATCCTCACTGAACCCATCAATTAAACTGTAAAAAAAATCAACCTCACTGAACCCATCAATTAGACTGTAAAATAATCAAAGGACAGCTTTGGGTACCAGATAATTATTCATCAAAAGATAAGTCAACGTCAAAGAGGACTACAGGGTTTAAGATACCACACCTACATTTGGTAGTGATTACAAGGCTGGCTGACTGACTGGCTGGCTGACTGGCACAGTGTGTTAATGGGTGAACCCTTACAGCGACACAAAGACTGTATAGACTACTGTACACATTAAACATTCACTGTAACCACCCTAATTCACCTCAGATTAGGCTTTACTCAACCTGAGGGAATATTAATAAAACACTTAATTCTATTGGCCGACTGGCTACACACTCATTGAATGAAGCTAGTATACTGTTTGATAATAGGGTCAACATACTGCATGCCAGACGTTTCATCGACCAATCACAAGAGCTGTTTTTAAATGGTGAGGTTAAAGCCTGCCAGTGTAGCAGATGGCAGACATCCTGAACGAAAACAGAAAACATGCCATTAAGTCGGCAAAGGAGCTGCCTATTTCCTTGAAGCTACTTTGTGTTGGTCGTGTCTTCAGCCAGCGGCTGCCTGCTATTCAACTGTTCAGCGCTCGGCTAAAAAGGAAGGCTGTATTAACTGACTGACTTATTTTGAGCTCCTTGCATAATCATCTCTAAATTACATGTATAGATTACGAAGAAAGTCTGAATGGAGAAAATCAAAGAGCTTGCAGCCCAGCAGAGACAATGACAGACAGCCACTGACATTTATTTAGACAAAAGAAAACTCCCAACTCAAATATCTTTCGTGAATCCTCAAGAAGTAGAATTTATTTATCGTGAATCCTCAAGAAGTAGAATTTATATATCGTGAATCCTCAAGAAGTAGAATTAATTTATCTTGAGTCCCCGAGAAGTAGGATTGAACAACTGTCATATTTCTGTGTTGTGAACTGTAAATCACTAGCTAAAGACAAAAGCCGCTGCAGTCCCGCATCAGTATATTACTGTCACATTCATATCCCTGGAGATAGTTAGCGTAGACAACAAATCGATGTAAATCAAGCCGGTCATTGTTGTTCCATAAAATGATAGTGATGAATGACATTGAACTCATTTTTTTTTCTTCTTCATATAATGACGTTCATATGAAAACAATGGAATACCTAGCTACCCAGTTCTCCACCTTCTGGCTTGAAGTGTGCACCCCTTGGTGTACGATTCAATAGTACTTTGAGCATAGGTTATGGGAAATAGTGCTGTATGTTTCAGATATGTTCCATGCACAATATTGAGAGAGAGAGAGAGAGAGAGAGAGAGCAAGAGAGAGAGAGAGACAGAAAGATAGAGAGAGAGAGAGCAAGAGAGAGAGAGAGACAGAAAGATAGAGAGAGAGAGAGAGAGAAGAGAGAGAGAGAGAGAGAGAGAGAGAGAGAGAGAGAGAGAGAGAGAGAGAGAGAGAGAGAGAGAGAGAGAGAGAGAGAGAGAAAGCGAAAGAAAGAGACAAAAAGAGAGAGCACTACTTCCTCTGGGATATGAGTAGTATCACGACACTGTCTGTAATGGTGTAGGGGAACTAATGGGTTAAAATGAACACTATACACACACACTGTACCACTTTATATTGCACACACACACACACACACACACACACACACACACACACCAGTAATCAAATTATTATTTCAATTCGGAGAGAACTAGGTGCTTCTCGGTGTGTACAGTAGAATCCCTTGAAAAGGTTATGGGAAAAGTGCCCTGTTTCATGCACAAGATCTGAGCTTGCTGCAGTGTCATTTACAACATATTTCAATCTCTATTCCCAGAGAAAACCCACGATAATGCCCAGTAGTTTTTGTCATAAAATGATGGTGCTGCTGAATAGAATGGACATTGCATAACAGTGTTTCAGCTCCCAGCCAAGACCATGAATCATGTGTGAGTGTGTGTGTCTGAGAGCGAGAGCGAGAGCCAGAGCCAGAGACAGAGACAGAGACAGAGACAGAGAGCACTACTTCCTCTGGGATATCTGTAGTATCACTGCACTGTCTGTAGTGGTGTAGGGAAACAAAAGGGTTAAAAGAACATTACACACACTGTACCACTTTATATTGCACACACACACACACACACACACACACACACACACACACACACACACACACACACACACACACACACACACACACACACACACACACACACACACACACACACACACACACACACAGGCAACAGGACTCTAACCCGGAAGCTTATAATAAATCCTGCTACGAACCATCAAACAGGCAAAGCGTCAATACAGGACTAAGATCGAATCGTACTACAACGGCTCCGACGCTCGTCAGATGTGGCGGGGCTTGCAAACTATTACAGACTGGAAAGGGAAGCACATCCACGAGCTGTCCAGTGACACGAGCCTACCAGACGAGCTAAATAACTTCTATGCTCGCTTCGAGGCAAGTAACACTGAAACATCCATGAGAGCATCAGCTGTTCCGGACGACAGTGTGATCACGCTCTCCACAGCCGATGTGAGTAAGACCTTTAAACAGGTCAACATTCACAAAGCCGCTGGGCCAGACGGATTACCAGGACGTGTACTCAAAGCATGCGCTGACCAACAGGCAAGTGTCTTCACTGACATTTTCAACCTCTCCCTGTCCGAGTCTGTAATACCAACATGTTAAAAGCAGACCACCATAGTCCCTGTGCCCAAGAACACTAAGGTAACCTGCCTAAATGACTACCGACCCATAGCACTCACGTCTGTAGCCATGAAATGCTTTGAAAGACTGGTCATGGCTCACATCAACACCATTATCCCAGAAACCCTAGACCCACTCCAATTTGCATACCGCACCAACAGATCCACAGATGATGCAATCTCTATTGCACTCCACACTGCCCTTTCCCACCTGGACAAAAGGAACACCTATGTGAGAATACAATTCATTGACTACAGCTCAGCGTTCAACAACATAGTGCCCTCAAAGCTCATCACTAAGCTAAGGATCCTGGGACTAAACACCTGACTGTGTGGTGCAAGGACAACAACCTCTCCCTTAACGTGATCAAGACAATGATTATGGACTACAGGAAAAGGCATGCCCCCATTCTCATCGACGGGGCTGTCGTGGAGCAGGTTGAGAGCTTCAAGTTCCTTGGTGTCCACATCACCAACAAACTAACATGGTCCAAGCACCCCAAGACAGTTGTGAAGAGGGCACGACAAAACCTATTCCCCCTCAGGAGACTGAAAAGATTTGGCATGGGTCCTCAGATCCTCAAAAGGTTCTACAGTTGCACCATTGAGAGCATCCTGACTGGTTGCATCACTGCCTGGTATGGCAACTGCTCGGCCTTCAACCGCAAGGCACTACAGAGGGTAATGCGTACGGCCCAGTATATCACCGGGGCCAAGCTTCCCACCATCTAGGACCTCTATACCAGGCAGTGTCAGAGAAAGGCCCTAAAAATTGTCAAAGACTCCAGCCACCCTAGTCATAGACAGTTCTCTCTGCTACCACACGGCAAGCGGTACCGGAACACCAAGTCTAGGTCCATGAGGCTTCTAAACAGCTTCTACCCCCCCAAGCCATAAGACTCCTGAACAGCTAATTAAATGGCTACCCAGACTATTTGCATTGCCCCCTCTTCTTCGCTGCTGCTACTCTCTGTTATTATCTATGCATAGTCTATCTATAATCCACCTACATGTAAATATTACCTCAATTACCTCGACACCGGTGCCCCGGCACATTGACTCTGTACCGGTACCCCCTGTATAGAGCCTCCACATTGACTCTGTACTGGTACCCCCTGTATAAAGCCTCCACATTGACTCTGTACCGGTACCCCCTGTATAGAGCCTCCACATTGACTCTGTACCGGTACCCCCTGTATATAGCCTCCACATTGACTCTGTACCGGTACCCCTGTATATAGTCTCCACATTGACTCTGTACCGGTACCCCCTGTATATAGCCTCCACATTGACTCTGTACCGGTACCCCCTGTATATAGCCCCGCTATTGATATTTACTGCTGCTCTTTAACTACTTGTTACTTTTATTTCTTATTCATATTTTTTTAAGTCCATTGTTGGTTAGTGGCTTGTAAGTAAGCATTTCACTGTAAGGTCTACACCTGTTGTATTTGGCGCATGTGACAATGGTTTCTATAACTGATTGAAGTATTTTTAGCCAGATCCTAACTGGGATGTTGAGTTTTATGTTCCTTTTGATGGCATAGAAGGCCCTTCTTGTCTTGTCTCTCAGATTGTTCACAGCCTTGTGGAAGTTACCTGTAGTGTTGATGTTTAGGCTGAGGTAGGTATTGTTTTTTGTGTGCTCTAGGGTAACAGTGTATAGATGGAATTTGTATTTCTGGTCATGGCGACTGGACCTTGTGTTGTCTCCACTAGGGCCCGCTCAGCAAGCCGGTGTGGGTTGGCTACACTAGGGCCCTCTCAGCCAGCCGGCTCCACAAGGGCCCTCTCAGCCAGCCGGTGTGTGCGTGAGACTGTGTGCTGTGTGTGCAAAAACTGGAAGTACAAATGGCAAGGAAAAATAGATAAATCTAGGTCTGGATTTGATTGACTTTTATCTACTGCTGTTTGTTCTTCAATGGTTGTCCTTTTCTTTTGGCCCCAGGTCACACATTTTGCTGCGATCATTTTGCCTAACACATATGGGAGCTTGTCAATACTGGATGTGTTTTCAAATTATTTTGGGATCCTTGTAATCTGAGGGAAATGTGTATCTCATATCGTCGTACAATTGGCAGGAGGTTAGGAAGTGCAGCTCAGTTTCCACTTCATTTTGTGGGCAGTGGGCACATATCCTGTCTTCTCTTGAGAGCCAGGTCTGCCTATGGTGGCCTCTCTCAATAGCAAGGCTATCCTCACTGAGTCTGTTGAGAGCCAGGTCTGCCTATGGCGGCCTCTCTCAATAGCAAGGCCATGCTCACTGGGTCTGTACATTGTACAGTTTTCTATCATTCACTCTCTTTATCTCTCTGTAAAGGATGAAGAAAGGATCGATATACAGATAGAAAAAGCCTATTGTAAAGGTCCTGGATGGCAGTGAACTTGGCCCCAGTGATGTACTTTATGCCTTACAGTCAGAGGCTGAGCAGTTGCCATACCAGGCGGTGATGCAACCGGTCAGGATGCTCTAGATGGTGCAGCTGTAGAACCTTTTGAGGATCTGGGGACCCATGCCAAGTCTTTTCAGTCTCCTGAGGGGGAAAAGGTGTTGTCGTGCCCTCTTCACGACTGTCTTGGTGTGTTTGGACCATGATAGTTTGTTGGTGATGTGGAGACCAAGGAACTTGAAACTCTTGACCTGCTCCACTACAGCCCCGTTGATGTTAATGGGGGCCTGTTCAGGCCCGCCTTTTCCTGTAGTCCACAATCAGCTCCTTTGTCTTGCTCACATTGAGGGAGAGGTTGTTGTCCTGGCACCAAACTGCCAGTTTTCTGACCTCCTCCCTATAGGCC
The DNA here is from genome assembly GCA_030435695.1 of Brachymystax lenok tsinlingensis. Lineage (NCBI taxonomy): Eukaryota > Metazoa > Chordata > Actinopteri > Salmoniformes > Salmonidae > Brachymystax > Brachymystax lenok. The sequence goes on along the minus strand of CM059797.1, from coordinate 7,986,027 downwards.
GTCTCATCATTGTTGGTGATCAAGCCTACCACTGTTGTGTCGTCAGTAAACTTAATGATGTTGTTGGAGTCGTGTTTGGCCACGCAGTCGTGGATGAACAGGGAATACAGGAGGGGACCAAGTGCACACCCCTGAGGGGCCCCAGTGTTAAGGATCAGCGCGGCAGACGTGTTGTTGCATAAATGGCATTTAGCTCATCTGGTAGGCTTGCGTCACTGGACAGCTCATGTCTGGGTTTCCCTTTTAGTCCGTAATAGTTTCCACTTCTGTATTGAGCGAGTCAAAAATGTTGTAAAACTGATTTAAGTTTGTCTGCATTATAGTCCCTGGCCACTAGGAGTGCCGCTTCTGGGTGAGCATTTTCTTCTTTGCTTATGGCCTTATAGAGTTGGTTGAGTGCTGGTCTTCGTGCCAGGATTGGTCTGTGGTGGTAAATAGATGGCTAGGATTAATACCGATGAGAACTCTCTTGGTAGATAGTGTGGTCTACAGCTTATCATAAGGTACTCTACCTCAGGCGAGCAATACCTCGAGACTTCTTTAATATTAGACATTGCGCACCAGCTGTTGTTGACAAATAGGCACACCACCCCGCCCTTCGTCTTACCAGAGGTAGCGTCTCTGTTCTGCCTGTGCATGGAAAATCACGCTAGTTCTATATTGTCCGTATCGTCGTTCAGCCACGTCTCAGTGAAACATAAGATGTTACAGTTTTTGATGTCCCGTTGGTAGGATAATCTTACTAGTAGGTCATCAATTTTATTTTCCAATGGTTGCATGTTAGCAAGAAGAACGGACGGCAATGGGAATTTCCTCCCTCGCCTATGAATTCTCAGAAGGCTGCCCGATCTGCGGCCCCTTTTCCTGGTTCTTTTCTTCACGCAAAAGGTGTGGATCTGGGCCTGTTCCAGTGAAAGCAGGATGTCCTTCTCATCGTACTCGTTAAAATCCGCGTCGAGTATTCACAGTTCTGACATTATGTACACAAAGTCTCTCTTTTTAATTCTCTCTCTCTCTCCCCCTCTCCCTCTCCCTCCCTCCCTACCTACAGGAGCACGATCTCATAATAACACCCCCGTCCTCTGCTTTTCTCATCAATGCCCCTTTTTGAGTTGTTGGTTGTTTAGATAGAAATAGAAACACGGTGATTGAGAGGAGTTGATGATGGCCAACATCCAACAGAAGTGTGAGTGGAGGGACGGAAGCAAGAGAGGGAGGGAGGGAGGATAGGAGGGAGGGAGGGAGGGAAGGTGGGAGGGTGGTAGGGAGGGAGAGAGGGAGGGAGGGAGGGGAGGGAGGGAGGTAGGGAGGGAGGGAGGGAGGGAGGGAGGGAGGGGGTAGGTAGGTAGGTAGGTAGGGAGGGAGGGAGGGTGGTAAGGAGGGAGAGAGGGAGAGAGGCTGGGAGGGAGGTAGGTAGGTAGGTACGGAGGGAGAGAGAGAGGATAGGAGGGAGGGAGGGAGGGAGGGAGGGAGGGAGAGAGGGAAGGAGAGAAGGTGGGAGGGAGGTAGGGAGGGAGAGAGAGGGTGGGTGGCAGGGAGGGAGGTAGGTAGGTACGGAGGGAGAGAGAGAGGATAGGAGGGAGGGAGGGAGAGAGAGAGGGAAGGAGAGAAGGTGGGAGGGAGGGAGGGAGGGAGGGAGAGAGGGTGTCAGGGAGGGAGGGAGGGAGGCTGGAGGGAGAGAGGATAAGGAGGGAGGGAGAGAGGGAGAGAAGGTGGGAGGGTGGTAGAGAGGGAGAGAGGGTGGGAGGGAGGTAGGGAGGGAGAGACAGAGGTTGGGAGGGAGGTAGGCAGGGAGAGAGGATAGGAGGGAGGTAGGGAGGGAGGGACAGAGGGTGGGAGGGAGGGAGGGAGAGAGAGAAGGTGGGTGGGTGGGAGGTTGGGAGGGAGAGAGGGAGAGAGGTTGGGAGGGAGGTAGGGAGGGAGAGAGGGTGGTAGAAGGGGGGAGAGGTAAGAGAATGCCTGCTTGCTTCCATTTGAGGAATTTAAGGTGATTCCAGTGGTTGTCCTGGGTTTGGTGTGTGTGAGTGCTCTGACTGTGTGCTCTCCATCCCGCTGCCCCTCTCACACAATGGAGCGCTGTATGACCTAGTGAGGAATGCAGTGAGACGGCAGGGCAGTGGGGAAAAGAGGGAGGGGGGAGTGGGTGGGTGGGAAGGGGAAGGAGGAAGGGTGGTAGATAAGGCGGCCAGGGGGTAAGGTTGGGGTCGGGAGGTAGGGAAGGGAGGGGAGACGGAAGGGAGGGAAAGGAGCTGTAAGGGGACAGGGGGTAAGGGTGGGGTATGTAGGTATGAGAAATAGGAGGTATAGGTGGAGGGAGGGTAAGGGTGGGGTATGTAGGTATGAGAAATAGGAGGTATAGGTGGAGGGAGGGGTAAGGGTGGGGTATGTAGGTATGAGAAATAGGAGGTATAGGTGGAGGGAGGGGTAAGGGTGGGGTATGTAGGTATGAGAAATAGGAGGTATAGGTGGAGGGAGGGGTAAGGGTGGGGTATGTAGCTATGACAACTGGGAGGAGAGGAGAGGAGGGAGGGAGGGATAGAGTTAGAGAGGAAGGGGGAAGGGGAGGGAGGGGGCGGCAGGTCTTTCATTGACTCCAGTGTGTGAGGAGAGGAGAGGAGAGGAGAGGAGAGGAGGCTCCAGTGGTCTACAGGGTGAATGGGTCTCTGTGAGGCGGGCTGCCCAGTCAGGAGAGAGCAGAGGGGGGACTGAGAGGGGACTGAGAGGGGACAGAGAGAGAATAGAGAGAGGACTGAGAGGGGACTGAGAGGGGACTGAGAGGGAATAGAGAGAGGACTGAGAGGGGACTGAGAGGGGACTGAGAGGGAATAGAGAGAGGACTGAGAGGGGACTGAGAGGGGACTGAGAGGGGACAGAGAGAGAATAGAGAGAGGACTGAGAGGGGACTGAGAGGGGACAGAGAGAGAATAGAGAGAGGACTGAGAGGGGACTGAGAGGGGACAGAGAGAGGACTGAGAGGGAATAGAGAAGGGACAGAGAGAGAATAGAGAGAGGACTGAGAGGGGACTAAGAGGGAATAGAGAGAGGACTGAGAGGGGACTGAGAGGGAATAGAGAGAGGACTGAGAGGGGACTGAGAGGGGACAGAGAGAGGACTGAGAGGGAATAGAGAAGGGACAGAGAGGGGACAGAAAAGGGACAGAGAGGGGACAGCGAGGGGACTGAGAAGGGACAGGGGAGTGAGAGGAGTGTAGGGCTGGAACAAAAGCTTGCACTCAGAGTAGATGGTTGGCCACCCTTGTTGTTTCCCTATCTGTTTTAATGAGAACCAGACCCTTACTACTACAGCTCTGTGTCTCTGTGTTGCATCACAGTCTGGAACCACTTATAATTCATGGTGACAGGCTGACAACATTGAGACAACAGACTCTGGTGTGGTGGATGTGCTGCCCACAGATACAGCCGGCCGGCTGCTTGCACACGACATCTTCCTCTGGCAAGATACAGTGTGTTTTGTGACATACGGTTGGCTTTGAGTTGCTAGTTTTTTTGTGCAGAAGGTTGTGAGTTTAAGCCCCACTCGGGGCAGAACAGATTACACTCTTGTGAGGTACATACTGCACAGGAAGACAGGAAAACAGGAAGACACAGGAAGACACAGCAATACACAAAGACAGGAAGACACAGGAAGACAGGAAGACAAAAAGACAGGAAGATAGGAAAACAGGAAGACACAGGAAGACACAAAGACAGGAAGACACAAAGACTTGAAGACAGGAGGACACAGGAAGACAGGAAGACAGGAAATCAGCTGACTTGGGCAGCAGAGAGAGGTAGAAACAGACAAGACATAGCATTCTGGAGAGGTGATAAAGACACTTCTGACCTGTAAATAGACTAACCCTAACTTTCACCAAACCCTGGAACCTGAACCTAACCCTAAACCTAACCCTAAACCTAACCCTAATCCTAACCCTAATCCTAACCCTAAACCTAACCCTAACTTTCACCAAACCCTGGAACCTGAACCTAATCCTAACCCTAACTTTCACCAAACCCTGGAACCTAACCCTAAACCTAACCCTAACTTTCACCAAACCCTGGAACCTGAACCTAACCCTAACCCTAATCCTAACCCTAACCCTAAACCTAACCCTAACCCTAATCCTAACCCTAACTTTCACCAAACCCTTGAACCTAATCCTAACCCTTACCATAACCTTAACCTAATTTTAACCAATTCTGAAATTAAATATCGTTTTGCAGGTCAGGAATGTCGATATAGCCTTTTCCTTATTATTCACTCGGAAATATATGAAGAAAACCCGAACATGCTGAAGTGATTTCTTAGCATACAGAAATGCTGATACATTGTTTACCGTTGAAAAAATAGTGGTACGGACCAAGAGATATCGTGTGTGTGAGTGTGTCTGTGTGTGACACACAATGATGTCTGTGTGATTCATATGAGAGTGAACCTACTCTACCAAACATTCATCTGTCTATACATCTGTAATTATGATGTCGCCCCCTTGTGGAAGGAATGCAGGAATGCACCACTCTACTCTCACTGGTTGACAAAGCTTCACAAAACCCTGTCAGCAAAACAGCCCAAATCCTCTAAAGCCCCTTAACAATGGACAATTATTAACAATGAATAATGGACTCATGGAGGTCTACCACCTAAAGTGTGCCTTTCAGCTGTCCTTCAGACCTCATAGACCGGGACTGTATCATAACATACTTTACACACACCTACTGTTACAGACTTAACTTTCACAAACTGTTTTGCTGTGACGTGGCTGACCAGACCTCCAGAATCAATGCTCAAAATTGAGTCTCACCAAATCCTGTGGGTCTGGTTTAAGTCCTTCTTCTGAGTTGCTTGGTGTGTGTGTGTGTGTGTGTGTGTGTATGACGTTAAGACGTGCAGTATGACAATAGTATGACGTTAAGACGTGCTTTAAGACATGCTATAAGGTTTACTCAGTTACTAAGACATTTTACTCGGCCTACACCAACCCCTAACACATATCTGAGGTTGGAAACGATTGGTGGAAGAACCTTATATAACAACACAAGCACAGTTGTCCATATTGTATACATTTATATTTGAGTCATGTAGCAGACGCTCTTATCCAGAGCCAGTGATAGTAGTCGGTGATTGCATTGTAATGCTGTTTGTGTTTAGACGGTAGCAGGTAGCAGAGTGAATGCAGTCAGTCAGTCAGTCAGAGAGAGACTAAGAGGTATAATTTATGTAACACTATGCTGCTAGTTTGTGAGTCACACACAGGGCTCTTTTAGGCTGTGAAATTAGGAACAAACGAATTAACTCTGTGGTTGTGTGTGTGTGTGCGTGTGTGTGTGTGCGTGGACACATGCGTATGTGTGTGCACAATGATATTTGTGTGCGTCAACCCGTACTGTGACATAGCAGTCCATCTGTAATCTGTACAACATTCCTCTCCTCTCTGGGGCCACACCTCCAACTAATAGACGTGGCAGTATTCCAGTCTGGGAGAGAGTGTTGATGGCTGTCTCGTAGCAGTATTCCAGTCTGGGAGAGAGTATTGATGGCTGTCTCGTAGCAGTATTCCAGTCTGGGAGAGAGTATTGATGGCTGTCTCGTAGCAGTATTCCAGTCTGGGAGAGAGTATTGATGGCTGTCTCGTAGCAGTATTCCAGTCTGGGAGAGAGTATTGATGGCTGTCTCGTAGCAGTATTCCAGTCTGGGAGAGAGTATTGATGACTGTCTCGTAGCAGTATTCCAGTCTGGGAGAGAGTATTGATGACTGTCTCGTAGCAGTATTCCAGTCTGGGAGAGAGTATTGATGGCTGTCTCGTAGCAGTATTCCAGTCTAGGAAAGAGTATTGTTGACTGTCTCATAGCAGTATTCCAGTCTGGGAGAGAGTATTGATGGCTGTCTCGTAGCAGTATTCCAGTCTGGGAGAGAGTATTGATGACTGTTTCGTAGCAGTATTCCAGTCTGGGAGAGAGTATTGATGGCTGTCTCGTAGCAGTATTCCAGTCTGGGAGAGAGTATTGAGGGCTGTCTCGTAGCAGTATTTCAGTCTGGGAGAGAGTACTGAGGGCTGTCTCGTACCAGAGTACAAGCCAGGGAAGGTGCTTCCCCTCTGGTTGGAGTTTAAAATGCTAGCCAAATATTTTCTGAACTGGATTCAACAGTTGGAGCAGGCCAAGCAACAGATCATGATCCCACCCATTCAGGCAGTCACGTCATGGGTCCATGTCGAGGGAGAGAAGGAGTTTGTCTTGTATCATTCTTTCGGCCTCTACCTTAGAGAGTTTACCTGTGGTAGCAGCACAGGTAGAGGATATTGTAGCGCTTCAACTAACTTCAGCTATGCGGATGTGTCTCTAGACTCTAGAGAGACTTAAGGGTAGAACTTTAAAAGATAGATTAAACCAGAATAGTTTAAAACATCTACAGTATTTGTCATTTTTAAGAAGAAGAAACAACAAAACAATACTGAATAGTCAGAACCAGAAAAGAAGACATCTGACCCCCAAAACGAAAGACAAATCTAACTCTTCTGCCTCTTTCATCTGAAATGGCAGAAATGTGGCTGACTCCCTCTCTGATCTGCATGCGAGACAGACAGACACAACAGCTGAGTCAATCCGTCTTCCATGTCAGCTGAGAGGCAGGAAGCATTGCCCAGCCCACTACTGCTGCTGTCTTTCCTCTTGCCGTCTGAGGCCTGCGTGTTAGATTAGGAGCTCTGGTGAGAAAGAGCTGTTCAATGTAGATACTAGCTGTAGATACTAGGTGTAGATACTAGCTGTAGATACTAGCTGTAGGTACTAGCTGTAGGTACTAGCTGTAGCTACTAGGTGAAGATACTAGCTGTAGATACTAGCTGTAGTTACTAGCTGTAGATACTAGCTATAGGTACTATCTGTAGGTACTAGCTATAGATACTAGCTGTAGATACTAGGTGAAGATACTAGCTGTAGATACTAGCTGTAGATACTAGCTGTAGGTACTAGCTATAGATACTAGCTGTAGATACTGTAGATACTAGCTGTAGATACTAAGTGTAGATACTAGGTGTAGATACTAGCTGTAGATACTAGCTGTAGGTACTAGCTGTAGATACTAGCTGTATATACTAGCTATAGGTACTAGCTATAGGTACTAGTTGTAGGTACTAGCTATAGATACTAGCTGTAGATACTAGGTACTAGCTATAGGTACTAGCTATAGGTACTAGTTGTAGGTACTAGGTGTAGGTACTAGCTATATGTACTATCTTTAGGTACTAGCTATGTAGGTACTAGCTATAGGTACTAGGTGTAGGTACTAGGTGTAGATACTAGGTGTAGATACTAGCTGTAGCTACTAGCTATAGGTACTAGTTGTAGGTACTAGGTGTAGATACTAGTTGTAGGTACTAGGTGTAGATACTAGCTGTAGGTACTAGTTGTAGGTACTAGCAATAGATACTAGCTGTAGGTACTAGCAATAGATACTAGCTGTAGATACTAGCTGTAGCTACTAGCTGTAGCTACTAGGTGAAGATACTAGCTGTACATATTAGCTGTAGATACTAGCTGTAGCTACTAGGTGAAGATACTAGCTGTAGATATTAGCTGTAGATACTAGCTGTAGATACTATCTGTAGGTACTAGCTATAGATACTAGCTGTAGATACTAGGTGAAGATACTAGCTGTAGATACTAGCTGTAGATACTAGCTGTAGGTACTATCTGTAGGTGCTAGCTATAGATGCTAGCTGTAGATACTAGCTGTAGATACTAGCTGTAGATACTAGCTATAGATACTAGCTATAGATACTAGCTATAGATGCTAGCTGTAGATACTAGGTATAGGTACTATCTGTAGGTACTTGCTATAGATGCTAGCTGTAGATACTAGGTATAGGTACTATCTGTAGGTACTAGCTATAGATGCTAGCTGTAGATACTGTAGATACTAGTTGTAGATACTAGGTATAGGTACTATCTGTAGGTACTAGCTATAGATGCTAGCTGTAGATACTGTAGATACTAGCTGTAGATACTAGGTGTAGATACTAGGTGTAGATACTAGCTGTAGATACTAGCTCTAGATACTAGCTGTAGATACTAGCTATAGGTACTAGTTGTAGATACTAGGTGTAGATACTAGCTATAGGTACTAGGTGTAGATACTAGGTGTAGGTACTAGGTGTAGATACTAGGTGTAGATACTAGGTGTAGATACTAGCTGTAGCTACTAGCTATAGGTACTAGCTGTAGGTACTAGCTGTAGATACTAGCTGTAGATACTAGCTGTAGATACTATCTGTAGGTACTAGCTATAGATACTAGCTGTAGATACTAGGTGAAGATACTAGCTGTAGATACTAGCTGTAGATACTATCTGTAGGTGCTAGCTATAGATGCTAGCTGTAGATACTAGCTGTAGATACTAGCTGTATATACTAGCTATAGATGCTAGCTGTAGATACTAGGTACAGGTACTATCTGTAGGTACTAGCTATAGATGCTAGCTGTAGATACTGTAAATACTAGCTGTAGATACTAGGTGTAGATACTAGGTGTAGATACTAGGTGTAGATACTAGTTGTAGGTACTAGTTGTAGGTACTAGGTGTAGATACTAGGTGTAGATACTAGGTGTAGATACTAGCTGTAGCTACTAGCTATAGGTACTAGTTGTAGGTACTAGGTGTAGATACTAGCTGTAGGTACTAGTTGTAGGTACTAGCAATAGATACTAGCTGTAGGTACTAGCAATAGATACTAGCTGTAGGTACTAGGTGTAGATACTAGCTGTAGATACTAGCTGTAGATACTAGCTGTAGGGAATAGCTGTAGATACTAGCTATAGGTACTAGTTGTAGGTACTAGGTGTAGATACTAGGTGTAGATACTAGCTGTAGGTACTAGCAATAGATACTAGCTGTAGGTACTAGCAATAGATACTAGCTGTAGGTACTAGATGTAGATACTAGCTGTAGATACTATCTGTAGATACTAGGTGTAGATACTAGCTGTAGATACTAGCTATAAGTACTAGTTGTAGGTACTAGCTGTAGGTACTTGCTGTAAATACTAGCTATAAGTACTAGCTGTAGATACTAGCTGTAGGTACTAGGTGTAGATACTAGCTGTAGATACTAGCTGTAGATACTAGCTATAGGTACTAGTTGTAGGTACTAGGTGTAGATACTAGGTGTAGATACTAGCTGTAGATACTAGCTATAGGTACTAGTTGTAGGTACTAGGTGTAGATACTAGGTGTAGATACTAGCTGTAGATACAAGCTATTGGTACTAGTTGTAGGTACTATGTGTAGATACTAGCTGTAGGTACTAGCTGTAGATACTAGCTATAAGTACTAGCTGTAGATACTAGCTATAGGTACTAGCTGTAGGTACTAGGTGTAGATACTAGCTGTAGATACTAGCTGTAGATACTAGCTATAGGTACTAGTTGTAGGTACTAGGTGTAGATACTAGGTGTAGATACTAGCTGTAGATACAAGCTATTGGTACTAGTTGTAGGTACTAGGTGTAGATACTAGGTGTAGATACTAGCTGTAGATACTAGCAATAGATACTATCTATAGGTACTAGGTGTAGATACTAGGTGAAGATACTAGGTGTAGATACTAGCTGTAGGTACTAGCTATAGATAATATCTGTAGATACTAGCTATAGGTACTAGGTGTAGATACTAGCTGTAGATACTAGCTGTAGGTACTAGTTGTAGGTACTAGGTGTAGATACTAGCTATAGGTACTAGGTGTAGATACTAGCTGTAGATACTAGCTGTAGGGAATAGCTGTAGATACTAGCTATAGATAATAGCTGTAGGTTCTAGCTATATGTACTAGCTTTAGGTACTAGCTATAGGTACTAGCTATAGATAATAGCTGTAGGTACTAGCTATATGTACTAGCTTTAGGTACTAGCTATGTAGGTACTAGCTATAGGTACTAGGCGTAGATACTAGCTGTAGATACTAACTATAGATACTAGCTATAGGTACTAGCTGTAGGTACTAGCTCTATATACTAGCTGTAGGTACTAGCTATAGGTACTAGCTATAGATAATAGCTGTAGGTACTAGCTATATGTACTATCTTTAGGTACTAGCTATGTAGGTACTAGCTATAGGTACTAGGCGTAGATACTAGCTATAGATAATAGCTGTAGGTACTAGCTATAGGTACTAGCTTTAGGTACTAGCTATAGGTACTAGGCGTAGATACTAGTTGTAGATACTAGCTATAGATACTAGCTGTAGGTACTAGATGTAGGTACCAGCTATAGATACTAGCTGTAGGTACTAGCTATAGGTACCTGCTATAGGTACTAGCTGTAGGGACTAGCTGTAAATACTAGCTGTAGATACTAGCTCTAGGTACTAGCTGTAGGTTCTAGCTATATGTACTAGCTTTAGGTACTAGCTATAGGTACTAGCTATAGATAATAGCTGTAGGTACTAGCTATATGTACTAGCTTTAGGTACTAGCTATGTAGGTACTAGCTATAGGTACTAGGCGTAGATACTAGCTGTAGATACTAACTATAGATACTAGTTATAGGTACTAGCTGTAGGTACTAGCTATATATACTAGCTGTAGGTACTAGCTATAGGTACCAGCTATAGATAATAGCTGTAGGTACTAGCTATATGTACTAGCTATGTAGGTACTAGCTATAGGTACTAGGCATAGATACTAGCTGTAGATACTAGCTATAGATAATAGCTGTAGGTACTAGCTATAGGTACTAGCTGTAGGTACTAGCTGCAGGTTCTAGCTATATATTCTAGCTATAGGTACTAGCTGTAGGTACTAGCTGCAGGTACTAGCTGTAGATACTAGTTGTAGATACTAGCTGTAGATACTAGCTATAGGCAATAGCTGTAGATACTAGCTGTAGGTACTAGCTGTAGGTACTAGGTATAGGCAATAGCTGTAGATACTAGCTGTAGGTACTAGCTGCAGGTACTAGCTGTAGATACTAGCTATAGATACTAGTTGTAGATACTAGCTGTAGATACTAGCTATAGGCAATAGCTGTAGATACTAGCTGTAGGTACTAGCTGTAGGTACTAGGTATAGATACGTGCTGTATATTCTAGCTGTAGAACTAAGGCCAGGAGTTTTTCCTTGTCTGGTGACACGGTGAGAAGAAACTCTTGACCCTAAAGACCCTAAAGACTGACTAACCTGGCTGCGTTACATAGCTCTGTGTGTTTACTCGCCCAGACTCATTCAGAAAGATCCTGCTCCGGCTAACTCACATGGCTACCAGGCCACAAACCTGTAGGGAACAATATCAAATGCTGAGAAAAGAATAGTGTGGATTTGGGAACGAGATCACCCCCAGAAAAGACTTCAGATCAAGATGAGAGACACAAGCTAAACGGACAGTCAATAATACCTGCCGTTGCTTTATCTAAGAGACGGCCAGGTTAGTCTGTCTAATGTTGTCAGGCCAATGTGACACTGGCTGATTAAAGCACATGATGGCACAGGGAAGTCAGGGGCACTGTCGACCGGGCTCCCCCACTGAGAAGTCCTCCACTATGGGAGAGATGTGTGAGGTGGTGCAATGGTGGTTTGGTTCCACGCACACACACACACACACACACACTAGTGCACAAACATTCCAAATATGAAATCTGTAAAACCACTCAACTTTCAAACTTCTCTGATCCTATTTTACTCCTTTGACTGAGAGACGACCAGTAAATGAAATACACCCAGATTCAGAAGAGTGATGGAGGAAAGGTTTGGTGGGTAGTGAGGTCCGTGTGACTACCACAAGAAAGAATACTGTAACCTTGGTTAGAATATCCTCTGCTCATTGTAGGGTAACTTCCATGGTCAATCCAACGTTAACTAGATCAAAGTAGCCTGTGTGGAGAAAGAGGTTTCTGTTTCTATATTTCCTAAACTGAAGGAAATTACTCTGTACTCCCAGAGGAGAGGAGGCAGGAGAGCACAAGTCTTCTCTGTATTCTAGAGAAGAAAAACACTGCAGTACTGGGTGTGCGTCCCAAATACCACCCTATATAGTACACTACTTCAAAAGTAGTGCACCACCCTATATAGTACACTACTTCAAAAGTAGTGCACTATATAGGGAATAGGGTGCCATTTGGGACTCATTCTCAGTGTTTTACTGGGGATGAAAATACCATAGTGGTTTTTTAACTTGGCTGGGGAAAGTATAATATTTTAGGGCAAATATTTCCAGTCAGCAACCTTAGATATTGGTTTTCGCTCTCCAATCTGATGCAACGTACAGTACTTGACTCTTTCTTCACACTGCCTTTTGGAGGCTGTCACGATCTCCTGAAGGGACAGACCAAGACACAGCGATGCTTCCAGTATACATGTTTTATTATTCACGTAACTGGGACAAAACAACAAAACGAACGTAACGAAGATCGTGAAGCTGAACAAAACTAAACATATACCAAGCTATGCTCAAACAATAACCCACAAAATACTATAGAAAAACCCCAAACATAGATATGGTTCCCAATTAGAGACAACGACACACAGCTGCCTCTAATTGGGAACCATTACCCCAACATAGATATACAACACCTAGAACAAAAAAAACCTACACCAAAACGAAACTAAACACGCCAGACTGTCAAAATCAAGCCTGAACGTGACAGTACCCCCCCAAGAGCGCGGACTCGACCGCGCCAAAGATCCCGTTGGGGGGGTCTTCGGGTGGGCCTTCCTGTCCCAGGTGACGGCTCCGGTGCCGGCCGTGCTGGCTCGGGGTCCCACACCGGAGGCCCTGGGCTATTTGCCGGAACAGTTATTTTAGGACTAGGGACCTTCACTGGAGGCTCCGGACTGGGGACCTTCTCAGGAGGCTCCGGACTGGGAACCGTCTCTCAGGAGGCTCCGGACTGGGAACCGTCTCTCAGGAGGCTCCGGACTGGGAACCGTCTCTCAGGAGGCTCCGGACTGGGAACCGTCTCTCAGGAGGCTCCGGACTGGGAACCGTCTCTCAGGAGGCTCCGGACTGGGAACCGTCTCTCAGGAGGCTCGGACTGGGAACCGTCTCTCAGGAGGCTCCCGGACTGGGAACCGTCTCTCAGGAGGCTCCGGACTGGGAACCGTCTCTCAGGAGGCTCCGGACTGGGAACCGTCTCTCGAGGCTCCGGACTGGGAACCTTCTCTGGAGGCTCCGGACTGGGAACCTTCTCTGGAGGCTCCGGACTGTCGATGCGCACTGGGACTCTGGTGCGGGGAGCAGGAACGGGCCGTACTGGACTCATGTCGCGCACTGGGACTCTGGTGCGGGAGCAGGAACGGGCCGTGCTGGATCCACGACGGGCACAGGAATCCTGGAGCGTGGAACAGGGACAGGACGTGCTGGATCCACGACGGGCACAGGAATCCTGGAGCGCGGAGCAGGGACTGGATGTACTGTGCTATCTAAGCGTACAGGGGACCTGGTGTGTGGAGCCGGTACTTCTCTCCCCGGCTGTTCACTCACCCTTGCCTCATGGATGATAGGAGCTGGAATGTCACGCACTGGGATGTGGATGCGAACCGGAGGCCCCATACGCAGAACCGGTGCAGGATATCTCGGTCCCAAAAGGTGTACTGGAGACCTCGCTCGCAGAGCCGGCACCACTCCTCCAGGTTGCACACTCACCCTAGCCCGACAGATGAGTGGCGCTGGAATCTCTCTCACCGGGCTGTGAACGCGCACTGGAGACACCGTGCGCAAAACTGCATAGCACGGCGTCTTACCAGTGCGACGCTCCCTCCGACGCTCCCTCCAGAGAGCACGAGGAGTTGGCTCAGGAGTCCATCCTGAACCGGCCAAACTCCTCGTGTGCCCCCCCCAAAAAAGTTTTTTGGGGCTGCCTTTCGGGCTTCCTAGCCAGGCGAGTCCCAACAAACTTCTCTCTCTCTGGATTCCACGCTCCGTATAGCTCCTCATAGTATTGCCGCTCCGCCGCCGCTGCTTCCAGCTCCTCTCTAGGACGGCGATACTCTTCAGGCTGAGACCAGGGTCCGTCTCTAAACAATTCCTCCTCCCAGGTCCAGTACTCCCGTTTCTCTCGCTGCTTGGTCTTTTCATGGTGGGTTATTCTGTCACGATCTCCTGAAGTGACAGACCAAGACGCAGCGATGCTTCTAGGATACATGTTTTATTATTCACGTAACTGGGACAAAACAACAAAAGGAACGTAAGGAAGATCGTGAAGCTGACCATAACTAAACATAAACCAAGCTATGCTCAAACAATAACCCACAAATTACAATAGAAAAACCCCAAACATATATATGGTTCCCAATTAGAGACAACGACACACAGCTGCCTCTAATTGGGAACCATTACCCCAACATAGATATACAACACCTAGAACAAAAAAAACTACACCAAAACTAAACTAAACACGCCAGCCTGTCAAAATCAGGCCTGAACGTGACAGAGGCGTTATCACGCTGTCTCACACTATCCTGCCGACCCCAACCAAACTGTGCTGGCTCAGATCATTTATTTTCACGTTGTTCGTTTCAGAATGGTTCCAATAACAGGCCATCTTAGTACAGTTCGGTTTGGCTCGGCTCGGCTCAGCTCGGATTGGCTTTGTTCAGCTCGGATTGGCTTTGTTCAGCTCGGTTTGGCTCGGTTCAGTTCGGTTTGGCTCGGCTCAGCTCGGTTTGGCTCGGCTCAGCTCGGTTTGGCTAGGCTCAGCTCGGTTTGGCTAGGCTTAGCTTGGTTTGTCTCAATATAGTGCGAACTGCTCTATTTATAGAGCACACACTCTTTCCCCACAGGCAAACCTGGCTGCTCAGAGAAAACAGGCTGTGCTCACTCTGCTCCAGGGGAGAGGTAGAGACAGACCTGGCTGCTCAGAGAGAACAGGCAGTGCTCACTCTGCTCCAGGGGAGAGGTAGAGACTGACCTGGCTGCTCAGAGAGAACAGGCAGTGCTCACTCTGCTCCAGGGGAGAGGTAGAGACAGACCTGGCTGCTCAGAGAGAACAGGCTGTGCTCACTCTGCTCCAGGGGAGAGGTAGAGACAGACCTGGCTGCTCAGAGAGAACAGGCAGTGCTCACTGCTCCAGGGGAGAGGTAGAGACTGACCTGGCTGCTCAGAGAGAACAGGCTGTGCTCACTCTGCTCCAGGGGAGAGGTAGAGACAGACCTGGCTGCTCAGAGAGAACAGGCTGTGCTCACTCTGCTCCAGGGGAGAGGTAGAGACAGACCTGGCTGCTCAGAGAGAACAGGCTGTGCTCACTCTGCTCCAGGGGAGAGGTAGAGACAGACCTGGCTGCTCAGAGAGAACAGGCAGTGCTCACTCTGCTCCAGGGGAGAGGTAGAGACAGACCTGGCTGCTCAGAGAGAACAGGCAGTGCTCACTCTGCTCCAGGGGAGAGGTAGAGACTGACCTGGCTGCCCAGAGAGGACAGGCTGTGCTCACTCTGCTCCAGGGGAGAGGTAGAGACAGAGGTGCATTTCCTATTACACTGTGACAAATACTCAGACCTAAGAGAATATTTCTTTCCCAAAAGTATCATTCAATACAAAGAAAAAATTTAATATTTATTGGGTGAAAAGATAAAATGTGCAGTCCTCTTGCCACAAGCTGAGGGACAGCCAGTGAAAAGTGCAATGTAATGTCAATATTATTTCCCATTTTAGTTTGTCTTTCATACCATGTTAATGTGTCTTCTCAGTCAGGTTGAGACTGGTCTACTACTATTTCTTTGATGTATTGTTATTCTCATTCATATTGTTGTTGTAGTTGCTGTTAATGGCAACCCCATGTCCACTACTATTATTAGTATTGCTGTTGGTCCCACCATTTCTGTTATATGTATACTTTGACACTGTAAGTCATTTAACTTGCCATGTCAATAGAGTCAATTGAATTTAATTGACAGGGAGAGAGACAGGGAGAGAGAAAGAGACAGGGAGGGAGATAGAGACAGAGAGAGAAGAGACAGGGAGAGGGAGAGACAGGGAGAGAGAGAGACATAGCCTTGCTATTGAGAAAGGCCGCTGTAGGCAGACCTGGCTCTCAAGAGAAGACAGGCTATGTGCACACTGCCCACAAAAGAGACAAATATTTCCCTCAGATTACACAGATCCACAAAGAATTCGAAAACAAACACGATTTTGATAAACTCCCATATCTACTGGGTGAAATACCACAGTGTGCCATCACAGCAGCAATATTTGTGACCTGTTGCCACAAGAAAAGGTCAACCAGTGAACACTGTATATATACATAATATGACATTTGTAATGTCTTTATACTTTTGGAAATTCTGTGAGTGTAATGTTTACTGTTCATTTTTATTGTTTATTTCACTTTTGTATATTATCTACTTCACTTGCTTTGGCAATGTTAACATATGTTTCCCATGCCAATAAAGCCCCTTGAATTGAATTGACAGGGAGAGAGAGAGAGAGAGAGAGAGAGAGAGAGAGAGAGAGAGAGAGAGAGAGAGAGAGCTGCAACAGGGTCCTCTCTCTGCAGTCATAGCACTCTCCTCACGCCGCCCCCACCACACTCCCTCACCCCCTCTCTCCTCACCCCAATCTCCTCTATCTTCACTTCTCACCCTTCTCCCCTCACCCCAATCTCCTCTATCCTCACTCCCTCACCCCTCTCCCCTCACCCCAATCTCCTCTATCCTCACTCCCTCACCCCCTCTCCCCTCACCCCAATCTCCTCTATCTTCACTCCCTCACCTCTCTCCCCTCACCCCAATCTCTATCCTCACTCCCTCACCCCAATCTCCTCTATCCTCTCTCCCCTCACCCCAATCTCCTCTATCCTCACCCCCTCACTCCCTCAGCCCTCTCCTCTCTCCTGTAATCGTAGTGTAATAGTATAGTCTTATTCAGGATGCACATTGTTGAAACGGCTACTTGAACTTGGAAAGAGCCTTCTGCAGGTCAAAACTAAAATCAAATTCATTGTGTAACAGAGATATGAACATATGAACATAAGAACCATCAAGGCTATACATATGTAGGATCTTAATTTGATTACTCTTTTGTTACTGAGAGTTTTTCCTGGACGGCAGGAAATATAAACTTGTTGTGTACTCAAGGTTTAAATAGGCTTTTAAAGTTTATAATTCAGACTTATCATAACAGAAAATGTATCAACCCCTACAAAAAAAAATGTCCATTAATTATAATCTGCATAATAATTCACATTTCCTGTTTCCGCAGGATTATTTTCTCATCAGACCTACTCTACTCTACTCTACTCTATATCTATGAGAGAAACTCTGAGATTTAACCTTCATATTTGCTGATGTACTACTTTTCCCCAAAAGGACATGTTTGAAGAACTATTGCACTTCACTTCAGTTATTACAACATTGACTCTGGAGGGGGAAGATGGACAGAGTCCATATGATGGAGGAAGCTAGTAGACCACATCACATGGTCTGATCATGGCATTCCTTGATACCATGCCTCTCTCTCTCTCTCTCTCTCTCTCTCTCTCTCTCTCTCTCTCTCTCTCTCTCTCTCTCTCTCTCTCTCTCTCTCTCTCTCTCTCTCTCTCTCGGCATGCCGTAACAATGTACATATTGCCAAAGCTTACTTTTGATATTTACAATATGAAAATAACAAGAATCAAAATTGTCAACGGGACAACAGTAAGAACAATAACCAAGGGTCAAAATAACCACACATTGAACAGTAACACTAAGCATACAGTAGAGGACATGTGCAGGTTGGTTGGTCTGTCAGACACTGTCCCTCATCTTATGGCAAGCAGCAATGTAGTGCGCTGCCAACCCACAGCTCTCTGCGTCCTCCCTCAACAGGACGGGTAGCCTATCCTCATCAGAGAGGTCTTTGAAGCCTTGAATAAGGGTTCAAATTTGGGGAAACGACAGTCTCTAATTGTTTTATATTTTTTACATTTTGTCAGGAAATGCAGCTCTGTCTCAGGTTCTGCTGTTGTGCAGTGGTTGCACAGCCTTTCCTCTACAGGGAGCCAGGTTTTCCTGTGTCTACCCTTCTCAATGGCAAGGCTGTGCTCACTGAGCCTGTACTTTGTCAAGGTTTTTCTGAGGTTTTGATCAGTAACCATGGTCAAATAGTTATCCACGGTGAACTGTCGATTTAGGGCCAGATAGCACTGCATTTTGCTTTGTGCTTGTTTTTCCCGACAAGAAATGTAGTTTTGTTTTGATTGTGTTGTACTTTGGTTTATTCTGATTGATTGTATGTTCTGGTCCTGAGGCTTCAGTGTGTTAGTAGAACAGGTTTGTGAACTCAACCCCAGGACCAGCTGGATGAAGGGACTCTTTTCTTTGCTCAGCTCTTGGCATTGCAGGGCTTGGTAATGATATGAGAGGGGGTCACTGTATTTTAGATGCTTCCAAAACTTAATTGTTCTTTTTTGAGTTTTTATTATTAGTGGATATTGGCCTAATTCTGCCCTGCATGCATTGTTTGTAGTTTTCCTCTGGACATGTAGGAGAATCTTACAGAACTCTGCATGCAGGGTTTCAATGGGGTGTTTGTCCCATTTGGTGAAATCTTGTTTTGCAAGTGGACTCCACACTTCGCTGGCATAAAGTGAAATTGGTTCAATGACATTCAATTAGTTTTAGCCAAATTTGAATAGGTATTTCAATTTGAATTTGTTTTTTAATGGCGTAGAATGCCATGCGTGCTTTTTCTCTCAGTTCATTCACTGCCTCATTAAGGTGTCCAGTTGAGCTTATTTTTAAACCTAAGTAATTGTAGTGTGTGCAGTTCTCTGTATACTTTGTACCATTTGAGAACTTTGGTCTAATTCCCTTAGATCTGGATCTTCTCTTGGAAATCATTATTTTTGTATTTTTGGGGTTTACTGCCAGGGCCCAGGTCTGGCAGTACTGCTCTAGCAGGTCCAGGCTCTGCTGTAGGCCATGTGCTGTGGGTGACAGCAGACACAGGTCATCTGCGAAGAGTAGGCATTTAACCTCTGAATTGTGGAGACTAACACCAGGGGCTGAGGATTTTTCTAGAATAGTGGCCAATTCGTTGATGTAAATATTGAAGAGTGCAGGGCTCAGATTGCAACCCTAGCAAAGGCCACGCCACTGGTTAAAGAATTATGTTATTTTCTTGCCAATTTTAATGCTGAACATATTGCCAGTTGATTTAATTATGTTATGTGTTTTACCCCCTACACCACTTTCAATAACTTTGTAGAACATTCCTGTATGCCAAATAGAATCAAATGCTTTTTGGAAGTCGATAAAGCAAGCATCCACCAAAATAATACCAAAATCAACATGTTTATCTATCAGGGTGTGAAGGGTGTAAATATGATCAGTCGTGCGATGTTTTGGTATAAATCCAATTTGGCTTTTACTCAAGACATTGTGCTTATTAAGGAAGTTTAGAACTCTTACATTTATAATACTACAGAAAACCTTCCCCAGGTTACTGTTCACACAAAGGCCTCTGTAATTGTTAGGGTCAAATAGGTTGATGCCTTCTTTACTGTGAGTGAATGTGGTATCCAGAAAGTTATCTAAGAGTGTTTGGATATTTTGGTTACAGGTTGCTTTATGGTATTCTTCTGTGCCGTTTTGGGCCCATCTGTATGAATCTCTGATGTTGTACAGCTTACTGGGCTTTGAATGTGTGGTTGTTTCCATGTCTGTTCTTTTGAGGAACAACGTAACTTGGCTGTGATCAGACAGAGGTGTTAGTGGCTTGACAGTGAATGAGCTGAGAGAGAAAGGGTCAATGTCTGTAATCATATAGTCTACTGTGCTGTGGCCAAGAGGTGAGCAGTAGGTGAATCTCCCCAAAGAGTCCCCCCGTAACCTACCATTGACAATGTACAGACCCAGGCTTCTACAGAGCTGCAACAGATCCCTTCCGTATTTGTTGATGGTGGTCACTGTTGTTTCTATGGGGGATTTATTACAGTATGGCCTGTAATAAAGCTGTCCCCTCGTGTGGTCGTTAGAAAGAGAGAGAGAGAGAGAGAGAGAGAGAGAGAGAGAGATCAGGTGTTTCTCTCTCTATTTACAACATTAAAATAATAAGGATAAAAATTGTCAACAATAACCTAGGGTAAAAATAACCACACATTGAACAATAAGCATCTCTCTCTCTCTTCTATCTCTCTTTCACACACACATACGGTCAGGTAAATGATTTGATCTAAGCTCTCAACATACATTGTTTTGGCTGTCTGTGACATGACAGTAGCCATGGCAGTAGCTCTGTTACTCAGAGTACATGTAGTCCGGCATACTGTAGAAAGGGAACCATCCTCTGTTGCAGAGCACAGCCAGGTTCATTTCAAAAACTTTGAGGAGTCTATTTTTGAGTTCTACCCTTTACCAGAATGAGTGGAAAAGACATTAGACAAGCTACAGTGCCTTGTGTTGTTGTCAGAAAAGAGATTTGGCTTACAGACAGTCACACAGTTAAATGTTCTCTCTCTCTCTCTCTCTCCTGCAGTGTAACACTCCATGGCATCAGGCCTTGATCTTTCTATCTGACTGTGCGCAGTAGTCAGACAGAGGAAACCACCTAGCACACACAGAGTTTTCCTGACCACATGACCTGATCAGGAAACATAAACAAAGCCGTGGTAAAGTCTACAACCTGAGTCCAGAGTTTTTCCTGGTCGGATCACAAAACCTCTTGGTCTTGGCATTGGGACTGATGTAATTAGGTGGACAGACCCACATGAAAACATACTACAGTTTACTATCGAATAGAGTACTACAGTACTCACTATACAATTCTGTAGTGAAGCTCTCCCGAGTGGTGCAGCGGTCTAAGGCACTGCATCGCAGTGCTCGAGGCGTCACTACAGCCCCAGGTTCGATCTCAGGCTGTGTCACAGCCGGCCAGGACCGGGAGACCCATGAGGTGGAGCACAATTGGCCCAGCGTCGTCCGCTTTGGGGGAGGGTTTGGCTGTCGCGCTCTTGCAACTCCTTGTGGCGGGCCAGGCACCTGCAAGCTGACTTCGGTTGCCAGCTGGACGGCGTTTCCTCCCGGCACATTGGTGCGGCTGGCTTCCCGGGTTAAGCGAGCAGTGTGTCAAGAAGCTGTGCGGCTTGGCGGGGTCGCGTTTCAGAGGACACATGGCTCTCGACCTTCGCCTCTCCCAAGTCCGTAGGAGGTTTACAGCAATGGGACAACACTGTAACTACCAATACGATATCATGAAATTGGGGAGAAAAAGGGGTAAAATTACAATAATTTTTTTTAAATAAAATAATTCTGCGGTGAATTGTAGTATACTATACTACAAACAATAGTATCCCTCGATCATGTGTAGTACTTACTATAAAATGTTGCAGTGTACTGCAGAATAATCGAGTAAATACTACAGTATTATCTGGAGAAAAAAAAATGTAGTAAAACTGTAGTAAATAGTGCAGTAATGTCCATAAAAACACTAAAGTTCACAAAAAACACTACAGTTTTGTAACTATAGTTATACTACTGTATTTGATTACCATATACTCTGCCCATTTGCCTCCCCCAAATCCCAAATTTGTGCCACCCGTAAATTAGAAACCTACATGCCAAGAACATATACAGTATACCCTACAGGTTATAGAAAATCTATCTGTTCAGACCCCAGTCCTACGTACCCACTTCTTTGTCAAAAATAAATTAAACACCATAGTAAATAATCAAGTCCTGGCAGTATGAATGTAATATTTATACTATAATCTTTTTTTCATGTGGGGAATGATTAATCACAGACAGAGGGCAACGTAGTAGGCTGAGCAGCTCTGTGTCACTGAGGGTGGTGGGTTGTGGGTGGCACTCAGCCTAGCTGAGTCTCTCTCTCTCCCTGGGTGGTCACTCAGCCTAGTTGGGTCTCTCTCTCGCCCTGGGTGGTCACTCAGCCTAGTTGGGTCTCTCTCTCTCCCTGGGTGGTCACTCAGCCTAGTTGATTGTGTCTCTCACTCCCTGGGTGGTCACTCAGCCAAGCTGGGTCTCTCTCTCTCCCCGGGTGGTCACTGAGCCTAGCTGATTGTGTCTCTCTCTCCCTGGGTGGTCACTCAGCCTAGCTGATTGTGTCTCTTCTTTCCGTGGGTTGTCACTCAGTCTAGTTGGGTCTATCTCTCTCCCTGGGTGGTCACTGAGCCTAGTTGGGTCTCTCTCTCTCCCTGGGTGGTCACTCAGCCTAGTTGGGTCTCTCTCTCTCCCTGGGTGGTCACTCAGCCTAGTTGATTGTGTCTCTCACTCCCTGGGTGGTCACTCAGCCAAGCTGGGTCTCTCTCTCTCCCGGGTGGTCACTGAGCCTAGCTGATTGTGTCTCTCTCTCCTGGGTGGTCACTCAGCCTAGCTGATTGTGTCTCTTCTTTCCGTGGGTTGTCACTCAGTCTAGTTGGGTCTATCTCTCTCCCTGGGTGGTCACTGAGCCTAGTTGGGTCTCTCTCTCTCCCTGGGTGGTCACTCAGCCTAGCTGATTGTGTCTCTCTCTCCCTGGGTGGTCACTCAGCCTAGCTGATTGTGTCTCTTCTTTCCGTGGGTTGTCACTCAGTCTAGTTGGGTCTATCTCTCTCCCTGGGTGGTCACTGAGCCTAGTTGGGTCTCTCTCTCTCTCCCTGGGTGGTCACTCAGCCTAGCTGATTGTGTCTCTCTCTCCCTGGGTGGTCACTCAGCCTAGCTGATTGTGTCTCTTCTTTCCGTGGGTTGTCACTCAGTCTAGTTTGGTCTGTCTCTCTCCCTGGGTGGTCACTGAGCCTATTTGGGTCTCTCTCTCTCTCCCTGGGTGGTCACTCAGCCTAGCTGATTGTGTCTCTCTCTCCCTGGGTGGTCACTCAGCCTAGCTGATTGTGTCTCTCTATCCTTGGGTAGTCACTCAGCCTAGGTGGGTCTCTCAAATCCAATTATATTGGTCAAATACACATATTTAGCAGATGTTATTGCAGGTGTAGCGAAATGCTTGTGTTCCTTGCTCCAACAGTGCAGTAGTATCTAACAATTCACAACAATACACACTCATCTAAAAGTAAAATAATGGAATTAAGAAATATATAAATATTAGGACAAGCAATGTCAGAGTGGCATTGACTGATATACAATGAAGTACAGTATATACATATGATTTAACTATTTAACAGTCTGATGGCCTTGAGATAGAAGCTGTTTCTCAGTCTCTTGGTCCCAGCTTTGGTGCACCTGTACTGACCTCGCCTTCTGGTTGATAGTGGGGTGAACAGGCCGTGGCTCGGGTGGTTGATGCCCTTGTTGATCTTTATAGCCTTCCTGTGACATCGGGTGTTGTAGGTGTCCTGGAGGGCAGGCAGTGTGACCCTGGTAATATGTTGGGCAGACCGCATCACCCTCTGGAGAGCCTTATGGTTGTGGGCGGAGCAGTTGCCGTACCAGGCGGTGATACAGCCCGATAGGATGCTCTCAATTGTGCACCTGTAAAAGTTTGTGACTGTTTTAGGGGCCAAGCCAAATTTCTTCAACCTCCTGAGTTTGGAGGTTGAGCCTTCTTCACCAAACTTTGTATGTGGGTGTACCATTTCAGATTGTCAGTAATGCTTTTGACCTTCTCCACTGCTGTCCCGTCGATATGAATAGGGCTGTGCTCTCTCTGTTGTCTCCTGAAGTCCACGATCCGACTTTCGTTTTGTTGATGCTGAGTGAGAGGTTATTTACCTGGCACCCCTTCGCCAGGGCACTCACCTCCTCCCTGTAGGCTGTCTTGTCAATGTTGGTAATCAGGTCTACTGCTGTAGTGTCGTCTGCAAATTTGATGATTGAGTTGGAGGGGTGCATGACCACACAGTCATGGGTGAACAGGGAGTACAGGAGGGGGCTGAGCATGCACCCTTGTGGGGCCCCTGTGTTGAGGATCAGCGGAGTGGAGGTGTTGCTTCACCTCCAGGGGGCGGCCCGTCAGGAAGTCCAGGACCCAGTTGCACAGGGCGGGGTTCAGACCCAGGGCCCCAAGCTTAATGATGAGCTTGGAGGGTACTATGGTGTTGAAGGCTGAGCTATAGTCAATGAACAGCATTCTTACATAGGTATTCCTCTTGTCCAGATGGGATAGGACAGTGTGCAGTGTGATGGCGATTGCATCGTCTGTGGATCTATTGGCTCGGTAAGCAAATTGAAGTGGGTCTAGGGTGGCCGGTAAGGTGGTGGTGATATGATCCTTAAATAAAATCAAATCAAATTTATTTATAAAGCCCCCCTTACATCAGCTGATGTCACAGAGTGCTGTACAGAAACCCAGCCTAAAACCCCAAACAGCAAGCAATGCAGGTGTAAAAGCACGGTGGCTAGGAAAAACTCCCTAGAAGGCCAAAACCTAGGAAGAAACCTAGAGAGGAACCAGGCTGTGAGGGGTGCAGATTATAACAGAACATGGACAAGATTTTAAAATGTTCATAAAACAGGCAGAACAGTTGAAACTGGAGAAGCAGCACGGCCAGGTGGACTCGGGACATCCAGGTAGGCCTTGAGGAATGGTCCTAATGCTCAGGTCCTCAGAGAGAGAGAGAGAGAGAGAGAGAGAGAGAGAGAGAGAGAGAGAAAAAAAGAAAGAGAGATAATTAGAGAGAGCATACTTAAATTCGCACAGGACACCAGATAAGAGAAGAAATACTCCAGATATAACAGACGGACCCTAGCCCCCCGACACATAAACTACTGCAGCATAAATACTGGGGGCTGAGACAGGAGGGGTCGGGAGACACTGTGGCCCCGTCCGACGAAACCCCCGGACAGGGCCAAACAGGCAGGATATAACCCCACCCACTCTGCCGAAGCACAGCCCCCACACCACTAGAGGGATATCTTCAACCACCAACTTACCATCCTGAGACAAGGCCGAGTATAGCCCACAAGACTAGCCTCTCAAAGCACTCATTGATGACAGAAGTGAGTGCTACGAAACAGAGTCATTTAGTTGTTAATTTACCTTTGCTTTCTTGGGTACAGGAACAATGGTGGACATCTTGAAGCAAGTGGGGACAGCAGACTGGGATAGGGAGAGATTGAATATGTCTGTAAACACTCCAGCCAGCTGGTCTGCGCTTGCTCCGAATATGGCGCTGACAGACATGGAAGCTCTGCTTCTAGCTCCTAAGACATGACAGACATGGAAGCTCTGCTCAAGGGAGGGTGGGGGAGGGCCTTGTAGCCATGCAGGAGGGAGAGTAACAATGGTCGAGAGTTTTTGTAAGGTGAGTACTACAGACAATGTGTAGATAGAACTTTGATAGCGTTCTCACTTTTGCCTTGTTAAAATCCCCAGCTACAATAAATGCAGCCTCAGGATATGTGGTTTCCAGTTTGCACAAAGTACAGTGTAGTTCCTTGAGGGACGTTGTGGTATCGGCTTGAGGGGAAATATACACTGCTCAAAAAAATAAAGGGAACACTAAAATAACACATCCTAGATCTGAATGAATGAAATAATCTTATTCAATACTTTTTTCTTTACATAGTTGAATGTGCTGACAACAAAATCACACAAAAATTATCAATGGAAATCAAATGTATCAACCCATGGAGGTCTGGATTTGGAGTCACACTCAAAATTAAAGTGGAAAACCACACTACAGGCTGATCCAACTTTGATGTAATGTCCTTAAAACAAGTCAAAATGAGGCTCAGTAGTGTGTGTGGCCTCCACGTGCCTGTATGACCTCCCTACAACGCCTGGGCATGCTCCTGATGAGGTGCGGATGGTCTCCTGAGGGATCTCCTCCCAGACCTGGAATAAAGCATCCGCCAACTCCTGGACAGTCTGTGGTGCAACGTGGCGTTGGTGGATGGAGCGGGACATGATGTCCCAGATGTGCTCAATTGGATTCAGGTCTGGGGAACGGGCGGGCCAGTCCATAGCATCAATGCCTTCCTCTTGCAGGAACTGCTGACACACTCCAGCCACATGAGGTCTAGCATTGTCTTGCATTAGGAGGAACCCAGGGCCAACCGCACCAGCATATGGTCTCACAAGGGGTCTGAGGATCTCATCTCGGTACCTAATGGCAGTCAGGCTACCTCTGGTGAGCACATGGAGGGCTGTGCGGCCCCCAAAAGAAATGCCACCCCACACCATGACTGACCCACCGCCAAACCGGTCATGCTGGAGGATGTTGCAGGCAGCAGAACGTTCTCCACGGCGTCTCCAGACTCTGTCACGTCTGTCACATGTGCTCAGTGTGAACCTGCTTTCATCTGTGAAGAGCACAGGGCGCCAATGGCGAATTTGCCAATCTTGGTGTTCTCTGGCAAATGCCAAACGTCCTGCACGGTGTTGGGCTGTAAGCACAACCCCCACCTGTGGACGTCGGGCCCTCATACCACCCTCATAGAGTCTGTTTCTGACCGTTTGAGCAGACACATGCACATTTGTGGCCTGCTGGAGGTCATTTTGCAGGAGCTCTGGCAGTGCTCCTCCTGCTCCTCCTTGCACAAAGGTGGAGGTAGCGGTCCTGCTGCTGGGTTGTTGCCCTCCCACGGCCTCCTCCACGTCTCCTGATGTACTGGCCTGTCTCCTGGTAGCGCCTCCATGCTCTGGACACTACGCTGACAGACACAGCAAACCTTCTTGCCACAGCTCGCATTGATGTGCCATCCTGGATGAGCTGCACTACCTGAGCCACTTGTGTGGGTTGTAGACTCCGTCTCATGCTACCACTAGAGTGAAAGCACCGCCAGCATTCAAAAGTGACCAAAACATCAGCCAGGAAGCATAGGAACTGAGAAGTGGTCTGTGGTCACCACCTGCAGAACCACTCCTTTATTGGGGGTGTCTTGCTAATTGCCTATAATTTACACCTGTTGTCTATTCCATTTGCACAACAGTATGTGAAATTTATTGTCAATCAGTGTTGCTTCCTAAGTGGACAGTTTGATTTCACAGAAGTGTGATTGACTTGGAGTTACATTGTGTTGTTTAAGTGTTCCCTTTATTTTTTTGAGCAGTGTATATTGTGAGATATTCTAGGTTGGGTGAACAAAAGGACTTGACTTTGTGTACGTTATCAAAATCACACCATGAGTAGTTAATCATGAAACATACACCATCGCCTTTCTTCGTTATTCCTGCCTGCGCGATGTACTGAGAAGCAGGCTGGCTGTTTGAACTGGCACAGTATATCCGGAGAAAGCCATGATTCCGTGAAACAGAGTCCATGGACTGAACATTTGCAATTAAAATAGTCAGACACTCAGAATACCTTTTCTCCATCGGCAGCGTCTTGGAGCAGCCTCTGGGATAAGTTCAATTGCCCTGGGGGGTACGAACAAAGGATACAATTCGGGAAGGTTGTATTTCTGGCCGTAATGCTGGTGTGTTAACACAGCCTAGCTAGGTCTCCCTCTCCCTGGGTTGTCACTCAGACTAGCTTGGTCTCCCTCTCTCCCTAGGTTGTCACTCAGCCTAGCTTTCTCTCCCTCTCTCCCTAGGTGGTCACTCATACTAGCTTGGTCTCCCTCTCTCCCTGGGTGGTCACTCATACTAGCTTGGTCTCCCTCTCTCCCTGGGTGGTCACTCAGACTAGCTTGGTCTCCCTCTCTCCCTGGGTTGTCACTCAGACTAGCTTGGTCTCCCTTTCTCCCTGGGTGGTCCCTCAGCCTAGCTTGGTCTCCCTTTCTCCCTGGGTGGTCACTCAGCCTAGCTTGGTCTCCCTTTCTCCCTGGGTGGTGACTCAGTCTAGCTTGGTCTCCCTTTCTCCCTGGGTGGTCACTCAGCCTAGCTTGGTCTCCCTTTCTCCCTGGGTGGTCACTCAGCCTAGCTTGGTCTCCCTCTCTCCCTGGGTGGTCACTCAGTTTAGATTGGTGTCTCTCTTTCTCTCCTTGGGTGGTCATTCAGCCTAAATGGGTGTCTCTCCTTCTCCCACTGGGTGTTCACTAAGCCTAGCTAGGTGTCTGTCTTTACCTTGTTGGTCACTCAGCCTAGCTGGGTGTCTCTCTTTCTATCCCTGGGTGGTCACTCAGCCTAGCTGGGTCTCCCTCTCCCTGGGTGGTCACGCAGCCTAGCTTGGTCACCCTCTCTCCCTGGGTGGTCATTCAGCTTACCTGGGTGTCTCTCTCTCCCTAGGTGGTTACTCAGCTTAGCTGGGTGTTTCTCTCTCCCTGGGTGGTCACTCAGCCTAGCTTGGACTCCCTCTCTCCCTGGGTGGTCACTCAGCTTACCTGGGTGTCTCTCTCTCCCTGGGTGGTCACTCAGCTTAGCTGGGTGTTTCTCTCTCCCTGGGTGGTCACTTAGCTTACCTGGGTGTCTCTCTCTCCCTGGGTGGTCACTCAGCTTACCTGGGTGTCTCTCTCTCCCTGGGTGATCACTCTTAATGGATACTCTAATAAAAAGTTACTCAAGTTAAAGTTAAAGTCACCCAGTAAAATATTACTTGAGGAAAAGTCTAAAAGTATTTGGGTCTAAATATACTTAAGTATCAAAAGTAAATGTAATTGCTGAAATACACTTATGTATCAAAAGTAAAAGTATAAATCATTTCAGATTTCTTCTTAAGGCTAGGAGTCCCGCTGGTGGGACAACTTCCGGTGAAACTGGAGGGAGCGCAATTCAAATAAATAATCATAAATATTATGGATATTAAACATTTAGGTACATACAAGTGTCTTATATAGCTTAAATTCTTGCTAATCTAACTGCACTGTAAGATTTACAGTAAGCTTTACAGCGAAAGCATGCCATGCTATTGTTTGAGGACAGCGCCTCACATCAAAATATTTTTCCACCGGCACAGGTTTCATAAATTCAAATAGCGATTAAATATTCACTTACTTTTTGAAAATCTTCCCCTGATTTGTCATCCAAAGGGTCTATAACACGTAGTGTTGTTTTGTTAGATAAAATCCTTCTTTATATCCCAAAAAGTCTGTTCAGTTGGCGCCATTGATTTGAGTAATCCACTTGTTCCACATGCCAAGATAGGAATCCGAAAATCTACCCCTAAACTTTGTTTCAACAAGTAAAAATAAACTTCCATGAAATCCTCAGATACCCTAAAATGTAATTAAACTACAATATTTCATACGGAAAGAAGTATGTTCAATAGGAAAACGATATTAGCAGGTGCGTGTCCTCTTCATCGCGCACGCATACACAAAATTCCAAGTCTGTGTCCCTGTAGTAAACTCATTATTCTTACTCGTTTTGGAAGAAACAAGCCTGAAACCTTGAACATAGACACCCGATGGAAGCCATAGGAATTGCATACTGGGAGCTAGATTTTATTATTTCCCTCTACTTTCCAATGTAAGAGCATGGGCTCTCCAAAAAAAGAATTCTGGTTGGTTTTTCTTTGGATTTTCTCCTACCATATCTATTGTGTTATAGTCTCCTACATTATTTTAACATTTCTACAAACTTCAAAGTGTCTTCTTTCCAATGGTAGTATTCTATGCATATCCTGGCTTCAGGGCCTGAGCAACAGGCTGTTTACTTTGGGCACATCAGTCAGGCGGAAATTGAGAAAAAAGGACCCAAGCCAGAAGAAGAGCAAAGCAGACAGCACCATTTTCTTATTTGAAAAATGTACGGATATCCAGGGGCACTTTCCAACACTCAGACATCATTTGCAAATTATGCACTTGTGTTTAGTGAGTCCGTCAGATCAGAGGCAGTAGGGATGACCACGTGTTCTCTTGATAAGTGCTTGAATTCAACCATTTTCCTGAACTGCTAAGCACTTTTTGGTGTCAGGGAAATGGAGTAAAAAGTACATTATTTTCTTTAGAAAAGTAAAAGTAAAAGTTGTGAAAAAATAAAAATACTTAAGTACTTTAAACCACTGGTATGGACTCATTATACACAATACTATACATATATATATTAAAATTCAAAAACACAGTCATGTGAATCACAAATACAGTGGCTTGCGAAAGTATTCACCCCCCTTGGCATTTTTCCTATTTTGTTGCTTTACAGTGAGGGAAAAAGTATTTGATCCCCTGCTGATCAAATAGCTGTTGTACGTTTGCCCACTGACAAAGAAATGATCAGTCTATAATTTTAATGGTAGGTTTATTTGAACAGTGAGAGCCAGAATAACAACAAAAAAATCCAGAAAAACGCATGTGAAAAATTTTATAAATGGAATTGCATTTTAATGAGGGAAATAAGTATTTGACCCCCTCTCAATCAGAAAGATTTCTGGCTCCCAGGTGTCTTTTATACAGGCAACAAGCTGAGATTAGGAGCACACTCTTAAAGGGAGTGCTCCTAATCTCAGTTTGTTACCTGTATAAAAGACACCTGTCCACAGAAGCAAATCAATCAATCAGATTCCAAACTCTCCACCATGGCCAAGACCAAAGAGCTCTCCAAGGATGTCAGGGACAAGATTGTAGACCTACACAAGGCTAGAATGGGCTACAAGACCATCACCAAGCAGCTTGGTGAGAAGGTGACAACAGTTGGTGCGATTATTCGCAAATGGAAGAAACACAAAAGAACTGTCAATCTCCCTCGGCCTGGGGCTCCATGCAAGATATCACCTCGTGGAGTTGCAATGATCATGAGAACGGTGAGGAATCAACCCAGAACTACAAGGAAGGATCTTGTCAATGATCTCAAGGCAGCTGGTACCATAGTCACCAAGAAAACAACTGGAAACACACTATGCCGTGAAGGACTGAAATCCTGCAGCGCCCGCAAGGTCCCCCTGCTCAAGAAAGCACATATACATGCCCGTCTGAAGTTTGCCAATGCACATCTGAATGATTCAGAGGACATCTGGGTGAAAGTGTTGTGGTCAGATGAGACCAAAATGGAGCTCTTTGGCATCAACTCAACTCACCGTGTTTGGAGGAGGAGGAATGCTGCCTATGACCCCAAGGAAACCATCCCCACCATCAAACATGGAGGTGGAAACATTATGCTTTGGGGGTGTTTTTCTGCTAAGGGGACAAGACAACTTCCCCGCATCAAAGGGACGATGGACGGGGCCATGTACCGTCAAATCTTGGGTGAGAACCTCCTTCCCTCAGCCAGGGCATTGAAAATGGGTCGTGGATGGGTTGTCCAGCATGACAATGACCCAAAACACACGGTTAAGGCAAAGGAGTGGCTCAAAGGAGTGGCTCAAGAAGAAGCACATTAAGGTCCTGGAGTGGCCTAGCCAGTCTCCAGACCTTAATCCCATAGAAAATCTGTGGAGGGAGCTGAAGGTTCGAGTTGCCAAACGTCAGCCTCAAAACCTTAATCTGCAAAGAGGAGTGGGACAAAATCCCTCCTGGTGGCCAACTACAAGAAACGTCTGACCACTGTGATTGCCAACAAGGGTTTTGCCACCAAGTACTAAGTCATGTTTTGCAGAGGGGTCAAATACTTATTTCCCTCATTAAAATGCAATTCCATTTATAAAAATTTTCACATGCGTTTTTCTGGATTTTTTTGTTGTTATTCTGGCTCTCACTGTTCAAATAAACCTACCATTAAAATTATAGACTGATCATTTCTTTGTCAGTGGGAAAACGTACAAAATCAGCAGGGGATCAAATACTTTTTTCCCTCACTGTACAACCTGTAATCAAAATAGCTTTTTGGGGCGTTTGTATCATTTGATTTACACAACATGCCTACTACTTTAAAGATGAAAAATATTTTTTCTTGTGAAACAAACAAGAAATAAGACAAGAAAACAGAACTTGAGTGTGCATAACTATTTCTGATATTTTTTTATAACCCAACCCTGATCTGTACTTCTCCACAACTTTGTCCCTGACCTGTTTAGAGAGCTCCTTGGTCTTCATGGTGCCACTTGCTTGGTGGTGCCCCTTGCTTAGTGGTGTTGCAGACTCTGGGCCTTTCAGAACAGGTGGACTTAACTAATTATGTAACTTCTGAAGGTAATTGGTTGCACCAGATCTTATTTAGGGGCTTCATAGCAAAGGGGGTGAATACATATGCACGCACCAATTTTCCATTTTTGATTTTTTAGACATTTTCGATTTTTTTTTTCATTTCACTTCACCAATTTGGACAATTTTGTGTATGTCCATAACATGAAATCCAAATAAAAATCTATTTAAATTACAGGTTGTAATGCAATAAAATAGGAAAAATGCCAAGGGGGGTGAATACTTTTGCAAGGCACTGTAAAAAGTCACATATTACCCAGAAAAACTGTTATATTCCTCCACAAATATTCCCCAATCAAGACTTTAAATTGCCTGAACACACCAGAACATCCAGATGAAACGTATTTTTGTAATTTCGTTCCAGCAATATGGGGCATTAAAACTAAAAGCAGATTTACCTAGCTCGGTGGAGACCCTAGGAACCTCAAGAGTTAACCAATCGTGTGAATGTGTTAGGCAACTAAGGTGTCTACACTTCAACAGCAAAGTTAGATAAGACGGAAGTTTATGAAGTAGTGGCATGTAAATAAAAAGGGAGTAGTGTAGAGACTTACGGATCTTTAGGTCCAGCCAACCTTTTGATACAATATGCAGTGACGAGTATCAAAACTGTCACCTGTAACAAAGGGCATTAATATCACATAAATCTACTAACAATATTTTTCTGAGAGATTTAGGCTGGTAGTTTAGCTGCAGTGTGTGGTTTTAGTCTTGTTATGACAAATTATACTCTCTGTAATCACTTTCACCTACAGTACTTCTCCTGAACCTTCATTTCAAAATGAGGGTTTTCCTAAAGACTCATTGTCCACATATGTAGCAGCCAGCCAGAGCGGTAGATCTAATTAAAACAACAGTCAGAGATTCTTCACCCCTAAGACACAGAAACTCCCCAAAGCAACAACAAAAGATGGTCAGCTAATCAAAGGGATTTTCTATCGCGTGGTATTTCAGCTAATCAAAGGGATTTTCTATCGCGTGGTATTTCAGCTAATCAAAGGGATTTTCTATCGCGTGGTATTTCAACTAATCAAAGGGATTTTCTAAAGCGTGGTATTTCAACTAATCAAAGGGATTTTCTATCGCGTGGTATTTCAACTAATCAAAGGGATTTTCTATCGCGTGGTATTTCAGCTAATCAAAGGGATTTTCTATCGCGTGGTATTTCAACTAATCAAAGGGATTTTCTATCGCGTGGTATTTCAGCTAATCAAAGGGATTTTCTATCGCGTGGTATTTCAACTAATCAAAGGGATTTTCTATAGCGTGGTATTTCAGCTAATCAAAAGGATTTTCTATCGCGTGGTATTTCAGCTAATCAAAGGGATTTTCTATCGCGTGGTATTTCAACTAATCAAAGGGATTTTCTATCGCGTGGTATTTCAGCTAATCAAAGGGATTTTCTATCGCGTGGTATTTCAGCTAATCAAAGGGATTTTCTATCGCGTGGTATTTCAACTAATCAAAGGGATTTTCTATCGCGTGGTATTTCAGCTAATCAAAGGGATTTTCTATCGCGTGGTATTTCAACTAATCAAAGGGATTTTCTATAGCGTGGTATTTCAGCTAATCAAAAGGATTTTCTATCGCGTGGTATTTCAGCTAATCAAAGGGATTTTCTATCGCGTGGTATTTCAACTAATCAAAGGGATTTTCTAAAGCGTGGTATTTCAACTAATCAAAGGGATTTTCTATCGCGTGGTATTTCAGCTAATCAAAGGGATTTTCTATAGCGTGGTATTTCAGCTAATCAAAAGGATTTTCTATCGCGTGGTATTTCAACTAATCAAAAGGATTTTCTATAGCGTGGTATTTCAGCTAATCAAAGGGATTTTCTATAGCGTGGTATTTCAGCTAATCAAAAGGATTTTCTATAGCGTGGTATTTCAACTAATCAAAGGGATTTTCTAAAGCGTGGTATTTCAACTAATCAAAGGGATTTTCTATCGCGTGGTATTTCAGCTAATCAAAGGGATTTTCTATCGCGTGGTATTTCAGCTAATCAAAGGGATTTTCTATAGCGTGGTATTTCAGCTAATCAAAAGGATTTTCTATAGCGTGGTATTTCAGCTAATCAAAGGGATTTTCTATCGCGTGGTATTTCAACTAATCAAAGGGATTTTCTATCGCGTGGTATTTCAACTAATCAAAGGGATTTTTTTAAAGTGTCATATTTCAGCAAATCTCGCTCAATCTGCATTGGGAAAATCCCAAAACAGTTACTTGACAAAAAATACCATGGACACAATGTAAGTTGACCCAATATACATTTTCTCTGACTCTTCTGGAGGGTTGGAGGGGCTTGGGGGAACG
Organism: Brachymystax lenok tsinlingensis; assembly: GCA_030435695.1. Classification (NCBI taxonomy): domain Eukaryota; kingdom Metazoa; phylum Chordata; class Actinopteri; order Salmoniformes; family Salmonidae; genus Brachymystax; species Brachymystax lenok. Next base: position 7,951,915 of record CM059797.1, on the reverse strand, counting down.
TAGGACAATAAACACACAGACACATTCCCTTAGCTAAAGGGTCTATAACAAAAGCAAATACCCTTGGTGGTGTTTAGGTCCTAGCTGTATTAGCGACCAGCTGTTTTCCATTAGCAAAGCTTTGTGAAACTGCTAGCTTTCTCTTTCACAGGAATCCCAAACAAACTGACCCTTTCTCTGTTTGTCTCTGTGTCCGACCTCTCCTTTCGATGGCAGCGGTTCATCCAAACATTCCCCATGGATACCAGACACCCTCTCTAACAGTAGGTCAACCCTAGAGACTGAGACCTCCCTGGTTCCTGGTCAGTGGTGTAGCTAGCTACCACTTCGATAAAACACCTACTGGTGTTCAATGATATTTAGTTGGATTAAGGGCATCTTTGTACAATGTGTTCAATATAAAGTACTCATCCAAATAGTGGCGGCAGGGCATTTTGAGAATGCTTGACGTAGTTCTGACGTAGCCTGTCATAACAGTCATTTTTGGATTGTGGCTCTCAAAAACTAATTCAGTACTTCTTTTTTACACTGGTTGGCTAAATCCGGGTCACACAGAGTATTCCTTGGTAGTCTTTAGCAAATATTCCTTGGAACAAAAAGATACACCTCACACACATGGTTATGGGCTTACAAAAAAAGAAGTCACCTGTACCAGGTCAGATATAGAGTTGAAATGTGTTCAATCTTGAGTTTGCATCCCAATATTACACTTTACGTACATCACAGAAGACTCAAATATAACAAAACTGTTAACATTCCACCCATGAGCCCACTAGATGGCGCTTTGGTCATTCTACTGCAGGAAAGGGGGTACCTCGGTAAGACCTGGGTCTGATCCTCTCTGCTCAGACAATAACATCAGAATACCATAGTGCTATTATGCCATCACACGGTGCTGAAGAAGTAGATCTATCATCCAATCAGAGAGTCCCAGAAATGGACCTACCATCTATATCAGAGCCTGTATTCACAAAGCTTCTCAGAGTAGGAGTGTTGATTTAGGATCAGGTTCCCTTTGTCTAGTTCATCATGATCTAAAAGGCAAAACTGATCATAGAACAGCCCTTCTCAGACTCTATGTGTACACATGCTCAGGTCCCCAAGCCTCAGAGACGCTCCACATAGAAGCTGTCTCTAACCTCAGATCTAGGATCAGATTCCCACCCTTGCTCCCAATCCTAACCTTAATCATAAAACGGGTGGTAGCTGATCCTGGTTACCCAGCTCCATTGTGACTGCTGAAATGTAATTAAATAAATCACATAAGTTATACTGTGTAACTTGTTGGCCGTATTTTACATAACGTCTACCTACAGGAGTGTTAGCCTATGATGTGCTGTCCATGGTCCGTGGAGAACTGAGATGAGACTGGCCTTTCATTTCCTGGTCTGCTGTGGTGTAGAGCCAACATACAGACGCTGTACTGGTGCTTTAGACAGCGTCAATATTTGACTATAGCCCCGTGAGGCGGGTATTTGAGCGTTCTGTTGCCCCCAGGGTAGTTGATCCTAATCCTGGGCCCCCTCTAGCCTGTTTCTTTAGCAGTGGTTCCTCAGTTCTGGAGAAAATACCTTTTCCATTCCTGGTAGAGGATGAATGGTAGCTTTGTCCCACTCCCATCTGAGCCTCCATATTGAGTCTATGACCTTTGAGGAACCGCCCTCCATCCCTTCACCCTAAATACCCCAACTAAACCCCTCCCTTCCTCTCCCTCCCCGCATTAGAGACAGGAAGAGAGACAGGGCTGCCTCTGGAGATGCTTTGATACAGACGGTTGTGGTGGTGGTGGTGGTGGCACGGAGGGATGGTGGGGAGGTGAGGCAGTGGGAGTATGAGTAAGACCCAGGAGTCTGTGGATCCGACAATGGATGCTTAGTCCTCCAGGCATGACCAACTTCATTTGCTGCAGCTGCAGGAGGAGAGGTGTAGAAAGGTCTTGCTCTGTTCCCCCCCTGCCGCTGCCTGCCTGTCCACAGTTCATTTCAGCACATTCTTCAACCCAGAGAGTTGTGTTTCAAATGCCCATTCACACACACACACACACACACACACACAGCCGAGCTGGCTGACACCGATTCAACACAATATCAGATGAATCTCTTAGATCCTGACGCTATTAGATTACGCCATACAGAACACACCCAGAACAAAACTAAAACTAAGAGTTGTCAGGATTGCTTACAGAAGATTTTCAGGAAACACAAAGTAGAGGATTTCATTTTACACAGCAATATGTTAATGCCGTTGATATTGGAACGGACATACTTCTGTACTGGCAAACATTGAAATGTGATGATTTGGTTAGAGGCTCTGAGAACGCAGAGGACAAGATGATCTGTAGGACATAGTGAGGTCATGATTTGGTTAGAGGCTCTGAGAAAGCAGAGGACTAGATGATCTGTAGGACATAGTGAGGTCATGATTTGGTTAGAGACTCTGAGAAAGCAGAGGACAAGATGATCATGTCTTCGCATCCTGAATCCCAAGGAAGCCCAGCTCCTTAATAAGCTTTTTGCAATAATTTTCTTTTAAGGGGCGGATCAGCTTTAATAAGTTAATAAGTCAACAACTTATTTTCCCAGCCTCAGGCTTTCATCATTATGCCTGTCTGTCGTGTCCTTACAAAGACTTTCCCTGAAATATATGACCTAATTAGGACCTTGGTGTCGCGTACTTTCATCTAGCGGCCAATTGCAACAAACACACAATAATATTAAAGAAATATCAACTAAGTAATAATCAAGGCCTTCAAAGCTTCTTTGAACTGAGAGACGAGGACACAGCAAAGAAACAAATAAACTTTTCTCTCTTCAGGAAACAGGAATCTCCACTGGGCGGTCTGAGTCTGAGATGCCTTAATCAACATAAATAAATAAAATAAACCGTTTCCAATACACGGAATGTGCCAACCGGAAGCCGAGAGAAGCACAGAGGCCACCTAAAGTTCTGTTTCTTCATTATCCTCAGTTACAAAGTGAGCTGCTGTATCCAAGGAAAACAGCTTTCTGTGTCACTTTGTCAAAGACAGAGAAAGAAAGATGCTTCAGAATTAAGACTGTTATGTTTTTAACTAGTTTTCCCACAGTATTTCCTGGTCAGGTCCTTTTGTCAGCAAAAACTCAAGCATTACACCACCCTGAAACAAGATGTTACACCACCCTGAAACAAGCATTACACCACCCTGAAACAAGATGTTACACCACCCTGAAACAAGCATTACACCACCCTGAAACAAGATGTTACACCACCCTGAAACAAGCATTACACCACCCTGAAACAAGATGTTACACCACCCTGA